>SEMN01000353.1:0-533123 GCA_005408345.1 Macquaria australasica
GGATATGAGGCCGTACAGATGGAGAGGAAGAGGAGGAGAGAGGAGAGAGGAGCTCAGTGCATCATGGGAAGTCTCCCGGCAGTCTAGGCCTATATCAGCATAACTAAGGGGGGGCTCAGGGGTCACCTGAGTCAGCCCTACTATAAGCTTTATCAAAGAGGAAAGTCTTAAGCCTACTCTTAAATGTGAGGAGGTTGTCCTCCTCCCGTACACAAACTGGGATCTGGTTCCACAGGAGAGGAGCTTGATAGCTGAAGGCTCTGGCTCCCATTCTACTTTTAGAGACTCTAGGAACCACAAGGAACCCTGCATTCTGGGAGCGCAGTGCTCTAGTGGGGTAATAGGGTACTATGAGCTCTTTAAGATATAATGGTGCCTGACCATTTGGGGCTTTGAAGGTGAGGAGAAGGATTTTAAATTCTATTCTGGATTTTACAGGGAGCCAGTGTAGAGAAGCTAATATTGGAGAAATATGTTCTCTTTTTCTGGTTCTTGTCAGTAAACGTGCAGCATTCTGAATCAGCTGGAGAGTCTTAAGGGATTTATTGGGGCAGCCTGATAATAGAGAGTTGCAATAGTCCAGCCTAGACGTAACAAATGCATGGACTAGTTTTTCTGCATCTTTTTGAGATAGGATGTGCCTGATTTTTGCAATGTTACGTAAATGAAAAAAGGCAGTTCTTGAAGTTTGTTTTATGTGGGAGTTAAAGGACATATCCTGATCAAAGATAACTCCAAGATTCCTTACGGTTTCGCTGGAGGCCAGGGCAATGCCATCTAGAGAAACTATATCTTTAGATAATGTGTTTCAAAGGTGTTCGGGCCAAGTACAATAACTTCGGTTTTGTCTGAGTTTAACATCAGAAAATTGCAGGTCATCCAGGTTTTTATGTCCTTAAGGCATGCTTGAAGTTTAGCTAATTGACAATTGACAGATATACAGATTATTTTAACTTCATCAAATTCAGTCATGCCTGGCTGCCAAACAAAGTGAAATTTGGTTCTAATTTACATAAGGCATGGGCAGTAATATCCTCCCTTTTTGCCATTTTTTCCCTTTTTGCAATGTTATAAAATGCTTGCCTCCAGCACAATCCCATAATTCAATGCAATGCAACATTGCACAAGTGCTATAGCAAGCATTCCTACAACGTATGTAAGTTCACATTGAATTTAAAATTAAAAGTTCAAGTTTGTGAATATTCTGCTTTTATTGTGTTTCATTTACAATGCTCCACTGTAGTCAGGTTCTTCAAAGGACCTTAAGCAGTTTTATTGTTTTAATTAGGGAAAGACTGTGATGGCAACACATCCTTTTATTGGTTGTGCAGGCCATTCAACTTCAGGTAATTGATCCGTGCCACTGATCCCTTGCTGAGGATGAGATACCTCACTTCTTGTATGTTACAAATTTCATCAATAAGAGAGAGACTTGTTGAAACATGATAATGGGCTCACGTGGAACCAAATGCAGCCCTGTAGTGGAGTGAAGGAGCAGACGTGGTGTCCAATGAAAACCAGTTTGAACTAGGACAGTCTTGGATTTTCTTTTGTTTACAGGTAAAGTATTAAAATGTTTTACTCAATATGCTGCTGTTCTGTCTTTTTTCATAAAGGATGCAAGTGTTTATTGGCATTAATACATTAGTCCTAAGTCAAGCCAGGTTCTCCCCTCTTGCCACCAGCCTCCTCCTCGCATGATGCACAGGGTATGATGATGATTCAAAGTGATATTTTGCTGCTCTCTGGTGGATATTTCACTCAAGTGCAGTTTAGAAGTGTTATGCACTGAGGTGCCTCACAAATAGCATTAACATTTGAAACTGTTTTGTTTGAAGCCCCAAGAAAAGGAGAGTCACAGAGGCACACAGTTTCATTATAATGTCAAGAATAATGTGTGAATTCAAAAAATGGCATATACAGTAGTAGCCAATAGGATCAGGTTTTTATGACTTTTACCCTAGTTCTTTGCACCAACACTTGAATAACTTATGGATACGTATTTTGTGTATTTTACATATTGTTTTTTATAAAAGCTCACCAATTTAAGCTTTAAGTTTTACTACACTCTATTTAAAAACAACATTTTTATTCCTGTGTGATGCCTGTGAGGTAGGTCATTTCACCTAAACTTCAATATGACTAACTTAGTTATGTAAATTTTTATTTGCTAAAGAACAGTTGTTATCACATAACTTAACCAGTTAAAGTGTAAACTTCGGGGGTGAATATTGAACTCAGCCGCCCTTTATCATGTGAAGAATATTGGCTATCATAAACATACCTTTTTCTACAGTTGGTCTCCAAATTCTGGAGAGCATTATTATGACTGCTTTATCTTTTGAAAGTCGCTGTACAGTTAAGCCTACACCCTTTCATGGTAACGTTAGTCATTTTGACTTGTCATAGCAGGAAAAGAGCACAGGTGTAATTATACTAACATTAATGACGGCTGTGCCTGTGTATTCAATTTAGGTGTCTCAGTAATACCAGTGAGCCAGCATTCACAGTACGAAGGCCCTGGAACTAACTAGCATAAATTAAAGGCAGCCATTATAAATGTTATTAATTAGCTACACCTGTGGTTTTCCTGCCTTGTCATATCAACAAGGCCTATTGCAACTATGCAATTTAGATGAGCAGTACAGTTCTTCTCTGGATGACCCTGTAAAATCTGTGACATTTCACTTATCGATCCTTATCCTACAGCAACACAATATATTTAAATAGCTATAATGGTCATGAGTCTGACTCACTTGAAATTGCACAAATCTGTAATGTGAAAACATTGATGTGTAAATTGTTACATATTATTATTATAAAGTGTAAATTATTGTGGATAAATAGTGCTTACTTGCTTTAAGACTTCAGCTTCCCATGTCTGCATTACCTTTTTATGAAACTCAATGGCATTGCCAGAAACCTTGTATAATGCCACTTGGCAGTAGCCACACAAACCTCAACGAATATTTGTACTAAATTCCGGTGTATATCTGGGGGACTATGATTATGTGTTTTGACTATAAGGAAGATTTAATTGTGATTAAAAGTTTTTATTTCTGGGTAAATTAGGCCTAAGCCTAGCCTAATCCTTACTGATGAAGGTGTCTTCATGTTTTGGCTTTGTGAGACAGTTGTACATGTTCACAAATATTATTTAACCTGTACCAAATCTTTGAAATAACTAGAAATTATTGCATCAGCCTTCAAATGGTTTAGTATTCCCCTTTAAGATTAGAAGGCTTAGACTGGACATGCAGAAATAGCTAATCATCTTACATATTGTTCAGAGGCAAATTTGTCCCCTGAAACCAGTTCCGACATCGAGCAGTTGCATCTTTACACATCGACAGAGAGAGGTCCTTCTGTGTTTTGAGCAATGTGGTAGTTTGCTAATGACTTCCCAGCTGTGTTCTGGAAGAAGCTGGTGCCAAAATGGGCAGGAGGATGAAGAAAGCTCAGCCTATTACACTGGCACTGCCACGGCAGCTTCCCTTGGCAGTCATGAATACCTAGACAATTGCTGGCCTAGGCTAATGTGCACCCCTATTAGAGACAGTTACCTAACACCTTTGGAAGGGCTCACCACAGGACCGTGCCAAGCAGCACTGGGGTTCCAGTATGGCTCCCAGTGTCCCATTATTCTTATCTGTGGAAGGTGTGTCTTCTGTCTGCTCCACAGAGCTGCTCGTGCACAGTGGAGGCACTGCTGTGCTCTTCTCAGGTCACTGCTATGGATAGGATGAAGGGTTATTGGTGAGAGGCAATGAAAGTATTTGTGATGGCAAGAGATGAAAAGATGAAGCATGAAAAAACAGCAGGAAAGAATGGAGGGATGGCTTGCGTGGTGACACACAGAGAAGTCTCCTGTGTTATTTTTCAATCACACCCCAAGTTGGCGCATGGCAATCAAATTCATAATGAAAAAGGGAAGAAAGGCAGTGTTCAATGAGTATTAACATGGTTTGGATATTGATTTAATTGATTTCAGAATAATATGCGCTTTTGACATATCACAGTAGGAAAAGCACAGGTTTAAATAATTAAATGAATGCAAGCTGAATTCCATTTAGCTGGTTCAGTTTCAGGGTCCTGCTATTGTGCATTCTGGCTCACTGTTATGGCTTACTGGGACACACCATTATTGTTATTGTAATTGATGTTATTGGCAACACCAGTGCTTTTCTAGTTTTCAATGTTTTCTCACCTAATGTTAAAATGGTTGTGAAATGTTTGCATCGTGACTGTCTGAGAAAAAAAAAACAACAACAGAGGGAGAGAGAGAGAGGGTTGGGGGTGGGGGGTGGGGGGGGGGGGCTAGCTGATGGAGTAGCTGACTCTGAGAAGAAGAGAGAGGAGGAGCTGCCTCTGGGTTTCACAGTCAGTGCCTGGGCAGACTGGGCTGCACAGTCAGATGGAGCTGGAAAACATATTGTCTCAAAGACAGCTTCAGCAATGAACCATGAAGACGACCCTTGCAAACCACCCTGATACACAATGACACAATGGAAGCGTGTCATGTGGCATGACTGAGGCTTGGAAGACTGGGATTTTATAAAGTTGTACTAAACTTTATATTCTTAAGATCATGTCACCATATCACTGACTCTAAAGCCCTTCACAGGTCCAGAAAGTCATATTCTCACAAGTCATATATATATAGTATATATAGTAACAGTGATGAATAATAAATACCTGATACAATATTGAGCCGCATTATTTTTACTTCTGTGTATTTTACTGTATATTATTACCCTACAATTTGCATCTCTAATTAGGCTAAAATGTGTGTACAGCATTTAGATATTGGACAAAGATTTAACCAAAGGCAAATAAAACCAAAGCTTTTATAGATCTTTAATATGCAAAATTCAAAAATCTTCTTTGCTTTGACAACTTCACAAATGAGCAAAGCTGCCTTAATGATGAAACGTACCTCAAACACTCTTACCCCTGATTCTTATGAGCCACTTTTTGACAATAAATTGTGAAAACTAGCAGGATGGTATGTCATGGATGCTCAAATGCATCCTCTGAGCTTTTATTGCGAAGGAAGGGATCGATATAAGAGTATGGACGACTCATTTCTGGCATCAAAGGGCTTATAATAGAAATGAAATGATCCAAAGACTTGTTGCATTTTAGTGTTAATTGTACTTGTACTGTCTGATGTCATACATCCTTTAAAGCAATTCAGATATTTAAGTATCTATAATATAATAATATAGTAATTGATGAGGCTTGTATGAACATATAGGACATAAACCACTTTAAGAAGCATGAAGGGCAGTGACACGATGCTGTTTGCAATGGCTGCATCTTTGCAAAGGTCCCTGATAAAGGTCCCACACCATGCGGACATGTATTAGCTTACTTTATGTTCTTGTTAAATTCACACTTGTTTCATTAGTTAGCCCATAGCATATGCTGCGTGTATGACTTAATACACAGATCCATTAAGATAACTATCTAGCATTTTAAGTCCCAGTGCAGAAATCAGTCAGGCATGACTGCATACAGATACATTCTCGAAACCTAAAGGAGCAATTAGGCTCTGGGGACTGGCTGAAGGTAATAACAGTGTCATCAGTGACCTTTACCTAGGAGTTGTACAATATCACTGAACTGAGATATGATTTAGTACTCATGTTGCTCAGTTAATTAGAGAATCATATCATTTTTCATCTCCCTCCAACACATTTTGCAGTGAATAACCAAATGTGAGAACAGGAGAGAATGGCCCAGTTGCACCAATTGTAATCACTTATTTCTCAAAGCACTTCACTGTAGTGTAAGTCTTAATTTATGCCCCTCTTTTTCCTATCCCCCAAATCATTTTTTTCTCCCTGGTATTTTTCTCTTGTGGCTCTTAGAAATACCACTATCTCTTCTCATTAATGGGGATTTAGATTTTTTCCCCCTGATACAGGGAAAAGACAGAAAAAAACAAGACAAGAAGATCTCATAAACCAAGACAGGTTTAGGACTGGAGACTGGGATTTGCATCATGAGTCCTGTGTGGACAGGTGTAGCCAACAAAAGCACTGATTAAGGTTAGGGAAAGATGGTGGTGGTTTCGGTTAAAAGTTAAAAAAGTAAACATGTTTAGTTCTTTAAGTCACTTTTGGCATTTTCGATATTTAACCAAGACCAAGATTCCCTAACCTTAACCAAGCTGTGAGTGCCAAAACTGAACCTGCTACAAGCAGATATTGTATTGCAGAGCTGATATTGTCAGATAACAAATGAAATATGTTGTGAGTGAACATTTTACTGATACATTGCAGGTTGATGAGGGTTCATTTCTGCAGATTCTTCCTTCAGTCTGATCTTCTTTCTCTCTCTGAGAGTTCTTCTCTGAACACCAAATTTAATTATCTTCTGATCTGATGTAGCCCAGAAAGTTCTGGTAGTTCTGCAGGTTCAGAAGCAGGTTTGGTAAGTTGTAGATTCAAGTCCTTTCTCCCCTTGGAATTAAAAAAGAAAGAGGAATTTCACTATCTTCTCTCAAACATGGATTTGAACCCAGACCACCTGGGTGAAAAACAGGAGTCCTGACCACTTGTAAATTATGAGACAAGCAGCTCAAGACAGCTCATCAACAAAATTATTATAAACTCAAAAGCAGAAAGTCCATTTGTCCAAAGTTTTGTCTCCGGTAGACAAGCAACTGGTGAATGAGCCCATGGTGAAGCATAAAGCAGCTAATACCATCATCAACACTATCATTTTGATTTGTTTTGAAAGTTTGTAATTTGGTGCATTTCATGTGGTGCATTTGACACATCTGAAAAAAGCAACATATACAAGACATAATATAGTTGTGACAAGTCCCATAGAGAGTAGCAGCTGGGTGAAATGGCCATGGAGTTGTGGAGAACAGACGTGGAATCACCAGCAAATAAGAGGCTGTGTACTCAACAACAAACTACAGCCCTGGGTAAATCAATACATTTTCTTACTCAACAAGAAAGTACATCTCAGGGGTAAATCAATATATCTTCTCTTGCCCTTGTTTAAAGAAAGAATTTTGGATCCACTCTAAAATCCCAATGATTTTTTGCTTTAGGTGTTTAAGAGATTGATCAATGACACAATTCTCATTCCAAGCAATTCTTGGCTTATCTGTGAAGCTGCAGTATCTGATAGAATTATAAGCAGAGAAGATAGAGTAGCTCACAGGCACGCTCTGTATGTGTGCATACAGTATGCATGCTGTGTATAAATGTAGTCTGTAAATAACTGCATGGAACACTGTGAAAATATATACATTATAGTTGCACATGCTGTGAGAGCATGCACACACATAAACTGGCTCTCTGAGTCATTTCACCTCTGATTCATTTTCTCTCTTTCCCTCTAAGACCAGCAATTTATCCACCCAGAAGCAAAGCCTTCTCTGCAACAGCTATCTAAGAACTTACATTAAAATAAGGCAAATGGATGACACTGTGACAGAGTTACAAATCAAAGAAAACCACAGTAGGCCAGACAAAAAGAGCTGCATGAATATTCCTATTCTTGTCGCAGTTTAATATTTCATCACTCTGTGTGTCATTTTCAAAGGCAGAACTAATTGCTGACATTAATTACTAATTCCACTGATGGCATTAGCACTGGTAAGTGTGATGATTATCGGATTAGTCAAGCTGTATTATGCTTAAAGACCCAGAGCAAGATTGTGAGTATACAAAAATAAGGGACAGTGATAAGAAAGAAACTTTTCACTAAATTCCTTCTTTTCCACAATTACAACATCCAACCTCTACTCAATATACAGGTTCAATACAAACTTACCACAAACATTTACACCTTGAGCACCATTCACTTATATTTAGATGTTTTCAAATATATCTAACCTAAATCAAGACAGTAATAAGAATGTCTTATTTTAGAGTGGGCTTAGACATTCTATCTCCTGAAAAATGATGAATTATTATACATTTTATATGTATTACTGACCACACACACACTTTGACAAATGTGGGAACAACTGTTGACCTGGTATTCAGACTAAATGTCGATGCAGTCTCAGCAACACTGATCCATGGCCAAGTTCTAGGAAAAACCAGCACTCCATAAGTATAAAATTCAGTTGAAAGATTTTTAAAATGACTTTCCTTGTTTCCTTGGTGACTCACCATAGCTGCTTTAGCAGCTAAGGCTGAAACTGCGCACGTCGTGAGATACCAGAAGGGGGAAGTGAGAAAGGTGTCTATTTGTGTGATTTGGGTGACCTGACCCTTTATGCTGAAATCCATAAACCTCTGCATGTTGTCTCCCTCTCCAGCCGCTAGAGGTAATTGATAAGTTGTGCAGCAGAGATGGTACAGTTGTTGTGGAAGCCTGCTGTTTTGTTTTTATCAAGCAATGCAAAACCTTTGTAAAGTGTGATATTAACAGGCTTGTACTGTTGATCTTAATGTATTAAACAACATGGGATATACATCATCAGCTATCATTTGAACAGACTTGGTTTTGTTCACCAGGACAGATACAAACTGTTCAGTACTACTTAATGAAGAAGTGTTGATAGTGTATGGTAAATGAATACAGTGTTTTACTTAAGTAATTTTTTTGAAAAGATTAAGCTTTTGTCATGTCAAAATTCTATATACAGCTTTTTTAAAATGTCAACATCATCTTTGTATCACCAAATTTTGACACATGAAATTTTAACACATAAAAGAAGTCCATGATGATGATGCATATGACACCGTCACATAAATAACTGCACATAATGTACTTCGCTGGATGATAACTGACATTTGGATTAATACTAACTTTTGAACATGTCATACGGAAAATGTGGTAATGATGCAGTAGGTCAAATACATCCCTGACTGGCAATAGCATTTAGAAAACACCTCCATTTTTCTCTAACAGCTAACAACCAACTAAAAATATGGTCCGGTGTGCACTGAGCATGAACCAATGAGGGCCAAGATGACTTGATGATGTCAAGACCTCATTTGCGTCTTGGACCCAGAGAAAAATCTGGCCATGGCTTGCTTCACAATTTATGATAGTGCTGTTTGAATTTTGACAGCCGACATTTTAATCTCAACACGGTCTGGTCCACTGAAGCCGTTTCTCATATTAAACCACTCTGTCTTATTACAGGCTATCAAAGTTTTGGTCAAAGAAAAGGGAGGAAAATTAGAGTTTAGCAGAACAAGTCACTGCTTTCATTCTTTTTTACAGATGTTGCATGCAAGTAAAGAGTAATATGTGTCAAAAATAAATTAGGAGAATTTGTAAGCAAGATCAAACCTGTTTCCAGCCACACTACCTGTGTGTGTTAAATGTAAATAAGTTCAGTTATCGTATACTATCAATCCAATGTCTCTACTATAAACAGCACAGTATCCTACTGAACTCTTTAATGACATTGTGTCAACCAGGATCATAAAGCAATAATTCACCGAAAAATTATAATTTTGCCCCTACCAAACTGTTAATATGAACAGTTCAAAGGAAGTAAATGTGGACTCAAGTTGTTGTGGAGGAGTGCAATTCCAATGAAATGGTCTATTGATCTCTCCCTTGTCTTTGCTTTGGGCAGTTAAAAACTTCAACTCACAGGCAGTGATTAAAACAGAGCCTGGTGCCAAAATAAATGGTATTTAACATATACTCTGGCTGAAATTAGCTGCTGCAGCGCTATGTCAGCCTACTTGAAAATGGCTTCAGTGGCTCAGCACTATTCCTTTAGAGCAGTAATTTCCAATGTTCTAAGCTATGATCCCTTAATAAAAAGTAATATCTACTTTTGACTTCTCGTCACAGAATGCATGATGGTGAGTTGTGAGCGGTTCATCTGAGAAGTGATTTCCCTCACTCACTGTTTCTTTTAAATAGTTTTTAGCAGTGATGTGCCCCGGCTTTTTTGACTGGGGTGGCCCAAGTCCTCAAAAAGAAATTGTACCTCCAAAAGAAGGCTACATACAAAAAAACTAAAACAATGCACATTCAAAAATACAGTCACAGTATAGAGGACCAACAAAATTCAAATAAATAAGCCTGGGTGGACAAAATATTGTATTGAAAAAATTGTGCAAAACTTCAAATCTACATCACAACAACAAAATACGAACTAAGGTCCCACCTCGGACTGGACAGATAAAATGGGGTGGCCAATCAGATTTCAGAGGTGGCCAGCGCCACCCCAGGCCACTCCCTGGACACACCCCTGGTTTTTAGAGGGCTACAGTTGTTTGTTTGAAGCTGTTCAGTAAAGGTTACATAGTTTTGTTTTAACAGTCTTTCAAGTTAGAAAAAAAATGTCAAAGGTGTAGTTGTTTGCTGCAATATTTAAATTTAAATTCATAATACATTTATTTAAAATCTGCTTGAACTAGCATTTGCTTGGCTTTAGAACACTTAGATTATGTTGCTTTTTGAAGTAATTTCACGGTCAGTTTTTGCCTCATTATCTGAAGTTGTGAAGAACACAAAAGTTCACAAAGGTTAGATAACGATGAAATTGACCAAAAATTCGGATTTCTTTATTGGGGAATGCCACATTGATAGAGGATGCCAACCATTCTGAGTGGTGAAATATGTCTCTCTCCACATTGGGGAGTAGTTGAATCGACTGACACAGCTGTCAATTCTAGCTCAAGAGCTGACTGAAATTTTTAAGGGCTAATTATAGGGCAAGAATAAAACATAAAACAAACAAAATGGGTTGCTTTCCCCTTCATGGCACCCTTTATTGGGTTCAAAAAGTACTATGACTTTATTTTCCATATTCTAACATGTCACTTTTTTTCAGATACACATCTTATTTAGCTATGGATGGAGCGTTCAGCAAAGGAGTATGTTATCACACAGTAGCATTATACAACAGTATCAAACTTTACACCCCCTTAGGTGGATCCTCAAGTAAAAATTCTGCCCACATACTGATATAACTCTGTATATAAACCACGAATGAGGGATGTTTTCCAATAAAACCTCACCCAAAGTGTAATGATGAGAGATGTCCAATAAAGGCTAGAACTCGGGGAGCAATGGACCAATCCCTATGTAGCATGATGAGTCACTCTGTCGCAGAGAAAATCCTAAACAGAGGACAATACTTTCACCCATACCTATGGAGGTACTTTGTAACGATGCATTCAACTTTGATTTATTGAAGTACGACCTATTTTAGAGTCTGCCATATGTCTAACCCTGCAGTGTAACCATAACCTCAGGGAATGTGACTCATAGTCTACACTGCAGAGAAAGAAAAGGAACTCAAGAGGTGGGTCAAGGAAATAGAAATATAAAAATGTTGATTGCAATTAAACGAAACAAAAGAATAGAGATAGAAAGGAAAGATGTGCCTTTTCATATGGCTCTTGCATGTTTGCTTTTCGACAAGAAAGAACAAGTCAGCATGGTATTAACTGGAGAGAGCAAAGTAATGTTTTTTTCTGTCCTATAATTGAGTGTTTATGTAGTCCTGTGCTGATGCTCGTAAAGGTCTTGAAAGCCTCCCTGACCGGAGTGAATCATCTGAATCATGAGTACTGTGATGCTGCGAGGTAAAACCATGTTGATAGCTTGTAATAAACATGCCGCACTCTCTAAAAGCTGAAAAGTCTGATGGCTGCCTGAAAGCTTTGAAGTTAGATCTCACCTCCTAACCCTCCACCATTTCACGTCTCCTCTTGTTTTGTTTTGTTCTTATTAGGGAGCTGGCAAAAACTTCAGGCACATCACCTAGAACTCTACTGTATGAAACAAAGGAATAGTTTAAAACCTCCACTGTGTACCTGAATGTGTGCGCGTGTGTTTGTGAGTGTGCATGCATGCGTTCATTTATCTTAGTCATACGTAGCTAACAGGATGCCTTGTTAAGCAGCGAGAATGCCATTTTCTAAACTGCATGTGCAGAGTCAGTTTCCAGCTTGTCAAGCCTGTGACCTAGAAAGGCGGCAGAAAAGTTTTTGGGTCAGGGGCTTTTTCCACAATGGCCTCTCCCTCTCTCTCTCGCACATTCATATACACACAGAGGCACATGTTGGACTGGCAGGTAATGCACGGAAAGCCAGTTTTAGACAGCATCAAATATTCATGTGTGTCTATGAAGTGCTGGCCAGGTTTCCTGGCCGGCAGGTATGCTGCTGCCCATGCTCCTTCATCACTGTCTGGCATAGACCCTGAGGTACTAGATTCTTCATAGAGATATGATTGGACAGTATGAGGAAGAGCCAACAGAGAGCAGGACTCCCCTGAACTGGCCTTCTTTTGGCACAGTAATGTAATATCATATATCAGGCTGAGAGCTGAGCCTAATGCCTTCCACCAGCTGCCCCACCGTTGTGACAATGTTCCCGCCATGAACACCTCACCAGACTGCGCCACAGGAGTGGTCCTCTACTTTGTTTATGACACATTTGCTGAGAGTGCGTCATGAGGAGATGTTTGATGAGGAGCAATGTCTGTTGGCTTCAGACTTGACAAGAAGACATTCATTTCATCTCAGCATTGCATTACTGAACTTATTCATCTAATTCTCCAAAGTGAAGCCAAGGGATGAGAGTGGAGAGAGAGAGAGAGAGTGGGAGAGAGAGAGAGAGAGAGAGAGAGAGAGAGAGAGAGGCCCACTGACTCGACATACACTCGGCAACGCTCAGAGTCTCTCTCTTTACTTTGCTCTCTCTCCCATCACTTTCCCCCTCAGCACTAACCCACACCTCTAATGTTTTCCCATATTTGCCGATGTCTTATGCTCCCAAAACTCCAACCCAGTTTAAGTAATTGATGGAGTGGAAGAAGGAGACTTTCAGTCGATAGAGGAACAGCTGTCAGCAACAGAGTTGCAATAAAGAAAATCGCCCGAGGGGACTGAAACAGACGGAGATCAGATCAGCGGAGACAGGCTGAGGCGAGGAAACGGGAAGACTGCTTCAGGTGACCGAGTCGCGATGGAGGCGCACGGCGTGTGCGATTAGGGAGCACCGCTTCTGGAAGCGCTCGCTTTGTTAAGGTGGATTACAAAGTGAGCAACCTTCAGAACTGACCGGGACCGCCTTTGTCTATTTCACTTGACGGATTACCTCGGAACCATGAACGTGTCGCCCCCAGACCGCAGGAAAAACGTGCGAGAACTGGCTTTGGAGATTGGCATCCGAGTTCTGCTTTTCGGAGTTTTTGTGTAAGTAAAGCCTCAACCAGCTGAGTTTTCGGTTCTAGTCTTTTCTAGTCTAGTCTGGCATTATGTGCCCTGGCGATGACATTCAGTTTCATGACTGACGTTATCGATGTGCTTACGGCACTGAACTGCTGTATTCAGGTTCATTTGCCGCGGTGTGGTGCTGGACGAACAGGTCCCTCTGTTGAGCCGCAGTTCGTGGACACATGACTGCTAAATGACTAGGACAGCAGACAGACGCTGCGTTAACAGGTTGCAAAAAACAAGTTGTAAAATCCGACAGCATTTTACTTTCTGTCATGAATCAGTGTGTCACCATTCTTTGATTACACATGGGAAATACATATCATAGTGGTATTTCTTCTGATTAGAGGCGGTTAGAGAGAGACAGAGGCAGCTTCTTTGGCCACTTCACTCCATATGAAATAGTGATTCAAGGGGAGCTCAGCACGGTGAGCTCAGCACACTTTGCCTCACAGGCGCAGCCATCAAAACTAATATAAATATGAATTATTAAGTGTCTGTCTAGCCTGTGGGTATTAAGCCTTGTTTGCATCATGATTGTGGCATTTATGGAGTTTTCTGCTTGAAAAAAAGCCCCAGGTCCTGTTATCTGGAAAAAATAAAAAATAAAAAATAAAAAAAGTCAAAAATCAGCTCCCCTGATTTGGAGTGTGTGTAGCTACACTGTCTGCATAGCCTGTGTACATTATCATTAATATCTGTCCTTGGGCTAAGTGGTCTGGCTGTATGTGTGCTGTCACCCTAAAAGGATTACACAGCCAAGAAGAGCCTGATGCTGCACGTTTACCATGTTTGACATGGAAAAACTCAACTGGAGGGATAGTACCAAAGAGGAGGCATTTGTACTATTACGCTGAAGCCTCCTGATGTAGCCCTTTGTGTGTGCGTGAGTCTGCCAGATTCACATTTGTGGCTGATTTGTTTTTGTGTATCAGTGCTCAAGGCCACATAAAAAGCAATTTCACACAATATCATCATCTTCATCATCATCAGCTAACTGCTGTATTCTGCCACAGAAGCCCCAGTCTCAAAGTCCTTGATCACTGTAATGAATTGAGTTTTACTCCTTATATTCCCTCTTCACTACACAGAAATCAAGCTAAGGCAAATAAACTGTGTTTGTAATGGGGCCCCATCAGTAAACTTGATCTGCTCTGTACTTACAGCAGTGCTCCTGAACTGAGTACAGCACATTCAATTAATTTGGTTTCACAGCCAGGTTTACTCCTTCTACGTGACCATTGCACAAGCACAGACATGCAACATCAAATGCAATTGTCCACGTGCCTAAATACTTGTGTCATCTTCATGCCTGCACTGCACTACATGGGCTGTATTAGTAATTGGAATTTTGTTGAATTAAAGTCAAAAAGATAGCAGACATAAAGAGTATACTATTGGACTCTATGCTTAAGATTGAGAGCCTTTATTTTTGATAGCAAAAGAACACAAAGATGTTTCAGTCATATATTTTGACAGAGGGAGCATTTGGTCTAACACATTTCTTTGGGAATGACATTAATTGTTGTATTGAACTAGCTTTTTGCTGGCAGATCAGAGGGAGCAGCCCTTTGGACCTGCAGAGCAGCAGTTCCCTGTTCTTGTTTCACCTCGAAGCCCTAGATGAAGGCAGGATAATTGGGGTCAACTAGAATCTGTTGTTTTCTTTACTGGAGGTGTAAAGGACAGTTTTTAGCTGTGGCCTTTTGTGTCTGCTGTTCAGTGTAGGTGTAGTATAGCTTAACTTGGAAAGAAAATGGCAGCCGTATCCGTGCATGTTTACCAATAAGATTCAGCAGTCATGTATTTCCTTGCTTTATTGCTTAGTTAAAATCTTGTGTCTCCCATTAGAATTTAATTTTATTGCAGCTCAGTATTGAATTTGACTAACTGGAAGAAAAAAACTGAAAAACTAATTTTCTCATTTGCTGTTCGTATTCTTTCATAATTGTGAACATGTACCAAGAGATGCTGAAAACGAATGAATTAATCCTTCAGTTTGTGCTCATGAGCAGATACTAGTGCATCAGAGAGGTGTCTTTAATCAGAGATCACACGTGCAAGTTCTGTCATTCTTTTTGTTTTTGATTCTGATTAAATAATACTGACTGTAACACATCCACACAAACTGTTTTTGTTTTTCTCCACCACACATTAAACCACATCTCTGTACTCTCTGAGGGCTGTTTCTGTATGGGGGGAAATTTTTAAATCTAAGAGCCCTGAGTTCCCTGCATTATTCACATCAAAATTTTGTCAAATATGACCTTCCTTTAAGGGAATATTACTTTTTATTTGCCCTTGCTTGCCAAGCTGCCTGTCTGTTCCAGGCCTCAGGAGGTGCACTGACCTTAGCAACGGCCCGAGTGTGTGACGTTAGGTTGACCCTGTGTTATCAAACTGCTAATGCCGTGCAGCCATCACAGCTTGGTGGGCAACCCAGGAGTCACACATCTCCTGAGAGTAAAGCAAAAAGTTCAATCTAAATGGAAATGGATCTTTGACATTTTACAAAATGGAAAAAACAAAAGCTGAAAACTGAATCAGAAAAAGATAAAGTTCCCTTTTTTGTCTGCGGTTTGCTACTCAACATAGAAAGAGAGGATAATGAGATTGGTGCTATTTCACATTCCTTGTAATCCGGAGCAAAACAAGCAAGAGCTTAGACAAATACCAAGAAGTCATTTCTTCCTTGAGCGGTTGTGTGGCAAAGCTCATGTCCTCAATCAATCAAGACAATCTCAGAGTTAAAGTTTCTATGTTTGTTCCTCAGCTCATAGTTGGACACTTAAATAAGCAGATAAATTCCAGTAAATATCTGAATACCGGTTCAAAGGAGAACAGTAGACAAAGCAAGAAGGATGCAGAGATAAAAAGAAAGAGACAGAGGTGGAAGATAAGATGGAGGACATGGATTTAGGAAGATCTAGATTGTTTTGAGATTTTACAGATTAAGACCTGAGGCACAGCAAATAGAGGGGCACAAAAAACACTTTGAGAACTCCTATCAGTGCAATCTAAAAGCTTCTTGATGGAGCGATTGGCCAGAGAAGTGGGCCGATGCACACAACAAAGTAGAATAGATTTGTTTGTGCCATGGGAAACAATTTGGACTTAAGATGAATTGATTCTTTTATTGCAGGGAATTATGGTGATTGAGGAGGAATTTTGTTTATTACATGTATTTGCCAGAATGTTCAATACAAGATGAGCTAAATACCCTCTGACGTTGGATTTTTAAGGATAATAATATAGTTGTTGTCAAATGAGGTTAACAGCGTGTGCTCTAAAACAACACCAGTCATCCCTCAAAACAGTGTTTGGCATTGCATATCAGCCTCTCCTCTCAGAGGACAGCTTAGGAGGAGCCCTGGGATACAGACCAGAGCCTTGGCAAGTCTCAGAAAGCCTTGTGAGATGTTGGGGAAGAGTAGAATGTCAGGCTTTAGACTGTTTAAGAATAAGCGGATTGTTGAGCTTGCATGTTAAGGATGGGGGCTCTTATGCTCTGGTTTTGAGGAGAAAATCTATTTGTAGAGGACTGGTTGTAGTGTCATCAGGGCACATTGTCTCTGTAGTTGATATGAACAAAAAGTATTTCTAATCTAGGAAAAAGTTACTGTTATTTCTGGTATGGTTATTGGATTTATGACGAAAAACTTAAAGTTGTAATCCTCAAGATTTCAGTCCCGTGGTTAAACTCATGTTGTTTTAATAAAGATGTCAGCCAAAAACAATTGCAACTGCCATTTGATTTCATGCTGCACGTAGTTTTCCACACAAAGGGGGCGTGGTGGACTTCTTTATCTAACAGTTCGCTGTGGCTGCTCCTTCTTGTTCCATTAGCTACACTCATGCAAAAACTTAAAAATGACCTTCTGATGAAAAAATGCTAAAATGTATGTCTTGTTTATTAGATTAGTTGAAAACGGATGACGGTCAACGCTAACCACAGTGACAAATACATTATTTTTTCTGTGACTGTGTCACAATAAAAGCTTGTGTTTTGCCAATTGAATGCTTTTAATGTGAAGCAGTATCAGGAAGCTGTGTTTGCATAAGCAGTAACTTAAGACAGCTCTGTCAGGTTGTAGAGAGCAAACAGTAAACAGTGAGACTGCTATCAATGAGATAAAATTGCACTGGATTATATATATATATCATTTATTACAGATTTTGAATACAGTGAATTGACTATTGCAGAAAAAAATGGTGACCATAAATATAATGTATGTTTCATTTCATTAAAATAATAAGGATTAGAACTTTAAAAGGAAATTTTTTAACATTAAAATATTTGTGAAGGAATTTTCCTTCTTTAGGCTTAAGGTAATAGGACACAGGGGTTCCCCAGGTCACATTCGGGTCATTTGTAAAGCTAAAAGTATAAGGTCATATACTGTCTCTTTCAGAGTGTTGTTGAAAAATTGCCTGTGCTCTTTTAGTTAAACAAAACACAAGAAACACTTACAGATCGTTGACAAAGATGTATATTGTACAATAGGAGACAATCAGA
The DNA here is from genome assembly GCA_005408345.1 of Macquaria australasica. Classification (NCBI taxonomy): domain Eukaryota; kingdom Metazoa; phylum Chordata; class Actinopteri; order Centrarchiformes; family Percichthyidae; genus Macquaria; species Macquaria australasica. The sequence continues at coordinate 17,688 of SEMN01000353.1, forward strand.
AATCATTGGCTATCTCCAAGAGAAGATACAAGAACACAGCTTTTATAGTATTTTGGAAACAAAAACTCTTTTCCATTGGTCAGTATTGCATGGTTCGATAGGTTTAAACCTATAGGAACTTCTAAAAACATACCAGGACTCTTAACGCACATCTGGAAAACATAAAAACATCTCTATAACATAGAGCTGACTTTTTGACCTCATGTTGAGTCACGTTGCTTAACATACACACATAGAAACCTGAAGACAAGAATATAACTGGAATTATTAACTAATTAAAGTCAATACACAAGCATATAATTACTAAATATTAATAAGTATACAAACATGATTATGAATAGATGATTAACATGTGAATAAATGACAAGTTATGAGCTCAACAAAGTTTACTTTCACAAGAGCAATACTGTGTTCAATTGTACTGCTGTTCTCTATTCTCCTCGATCGAGCTTCAATAAATGCTTTTGCGTAAGACATCCAGGTCTCCTGAAACTTCTCCACTCATGAGTCAAACAGCTTCCTGATATCCATCAAATATTCTTATACATTATCCCAAACCCCACTCAGAAATGTACAAAATAGTCCAGTAATTCTAATATAGGATGTAAATAAAGAGATTTCCTGATAGAAAATGTTCAGCCAGAGGCCACATGTGTGAGTGCCACTTTAAAGCTCTATTAAAAGGTGTTTAATATTAATCCCTAATTTGAAAGGGTTGCTAATACTGCTGATCCTGATCCCCCAAAATAGGCACTCCACTCTGCAGCTCTGAAGCTTTTAGCTCTTTGTTTTATTTCACCGTCTATATGGTTTAGTCCAGGCGGCTCATCCCATGGGCAAAATCTCCAAGCAAACAAGCTCACTCAAGCTGATTTTATGATACCTGCACAGTGGGTAATGACAGAGAGCTGAAGTAAAAGAATTGCTGATGAAGACAGTCCAACATCTAGCATTTAGAACCAGGCTTTTTTCTCAGAAACTGGCTGACCACAAAGGCAAAAAAGGTATTATATTATATTATATTATATTATATTATATTATATTATATTATATTATATTATAATATATTATTTATTTAGGTGGTGAGAAAAAAGGACTCCAATGGGATAGCTGTGTTGCTCTGTTTATTACAAAACACTGAGGACATTGTTTGCCCATATACACACCTTTGTCGCTTTTGAGTTTGTTTTGGAATCTTTCTGTTGTGGTCAGAAATCACTTTTCAAGGATGTGACACATCTCTAGCTAGAGTAATCTGCCATTCGTTTACTTTCCATGGCCTGCATGATTATTACACTGTATTCTCTTGCTGCGTTTCTTAATTTTGGCAGCCAACATCTGAGGTACTGAATCATAGGTCATCCAATCTGTAACCCTCATTATCTTGTAGATGAAGGGAAAAATTGAGATTGCAGGCATGACAACCCACTGTGGCTGGAGGGACGTGGAAACACTTTCCGACAGGATGCTGTAGACACAAATTGACCAGAGACAGAGGGAAAACAATGACCACAAAGAGTGTGGCCTCTAAGAATGTTCATTTATTGATCTTTGTCTGAAACAGCACAGAGAGAACACCCATTATTGTACTTGATTATGTAAAATCAACCTGATTAATTACTTAGCTCTTAAAAGAGTAGCTGAGTAGTGGCAGTCTATTCAGGGACATCCAATTAAACCAACAAAAGAAAGATAATTCGACAAGTACAGATGAAGTGAAAGTACAAAGATGGGAAACAAAGCCAGAGGTATAAGGTTTTAAAAAAGATTTATGTGTTGTATGCCAAATTTGATTAGTGACCATGATGCATTCAGAATCTGAGAAGTCTGTGAAAAAAGGTGGGATAATGGAGGATAGATGGATGGAAAAATGGATAAACAGAAAAGGCCTAGGCAGACAGAAGATTTATGTAAAGAAAGGATGGACAGAATGGAGCTGTTTGTGTTTAGCAGAAGGAGAGAGGAGAGACAGAAAAGGGAGAAAAGTGTGGATCAGCAAACTCTGCAGGTGCTGTGGGCAGAAATAACTGTGATTCCAATGAGAACAGAGGCAGCTGACTATCACACCAAGACCTGGGATTCCCTGACAGCTCAGTCTGTCACCGCTCTAAGCTACTCTGGCATTTCATTCTCCACAATCGTTTGATCAGCTCATTATGCTCGCTGTCCCTGCTGTCATCTATCCAACCCCATCTCTTTATCCCTCCATGGGCATCAGATCCCTCAGTTACTCTCCATGTTTCCTTTTCACCATTTCTTCTTAAAGGAATACACCACGTTTTCTGTGGAGATTGCCCTGTGGGTCAACTTATCTGTTAGATGATGAAAATTTACTGTAGGCACAAAAATGATCGGATAGGAGAAGCAAAAAATGAAATCTCTCACCAACTATTTGATGGATTGCCATGAAATTTTGTACAGATATTCAGGCTTCCCAGACAATGAATCCTACTGACGTTGGTGATTTACTGACTTTTCCTCTAGCTCCACTATGAGGTTGACATTTGTGTTCTTTAGTGAAATGTCTCAACAAGTGTTGGATGGATTGCATTGGACATTCAGACATGTCGCTCTGGTGATCTCTTAATTTTTCATCTAGCCCCATCATCAGGTCAGACTTTTAATCTGTCCACTACTTTGGTTTATGAGTAAATACCTGTAAAACTAGTGACATTCCCATCTGCCTCGGCTGTAGTGTTTTTATTGCTATGTAGCAAATGTTAGCATGCTATCATGTTAAACTCAGATGGTGAACATGGAAAACATTATTTTTGCTAAACATCAGCATGTTAGCATTGTCACTGTGTGCATGTTTGCATGCTGATGTTGTTAGCTCAGAGCACTTCTGTGAGTACAGCCTCACAGTAGACTCTTAGTCTAGCTGCATCTAAGTGCAGAAAATAACACGTTTGGTCAGTAGACAGCTGTTCTCTTGTTTCTGTTTGTTTGAAGACAGATTCAGGTCAACATGAAATGAATCAAAGCAGACATTTTTGCATAATTTTGTGGCAAATTCATTTCATCATATGTGAAGATGATTTAAGTGTTTTCTCTTCTGTCACATCCAGCCTGCACTTGTATCACAAAGAGCTTTGGGAGAGAATTCATAACCAATTTTCTCAACTTAATGGCATAATCATTAGTTGACATGTATTTAAAAACATGTATAATTACTTTCTAGTCGCAGTGTTCATCCCAAATCTGACTTAATTCCCAGCCCACCCCTATTACTCTCATTATAAGTGAAATTAAGAAAATTAATCAGATGGCACCATGTTTACAGGGGGCATTTAATCAAAAATCCAGTCATTAGTCACAGTAAGGATTGTGCTTATGCTGGTGGGCATTTCCTAAATGGCATTTTAAGCTGGAAATGTATATGCTGGAATTAAACTGCTATAATACAATTAAACTTAACATTATTTGACCCCCTAAACAAATAAATAAAAAATCTTGATGTTGAAAATGAATATCATGTCACATGTTTCGGGCTGTGCAGTCCCCTATTTGATAACTAGCGGTGCAGAAACTAAATGATACTTCAACCTTGATTGTTTATTTTAGGTTTGTTTTAGACAAACTTAAAATGATACAGTAAGGAGCTATTCAAAGATGATGAGATTTGTCATTTTAACTTGCAAAACTGGAAAGAAATCCATAGTCAAAGCTCAGTTAATTCGAAAGAAACAAGCACACACAAGTATGAAATAAAATTTCAACGGTTAAGAATACGTAGATAACACTTTAACAACTCCAAGCCGAGGAGATGTGAATGATGGCAATAATATAACAGAAATATACTGTATGATATTATGGTATGTGCTGTAGTCATTCCATTGCAGAAATGTTTTGTAAAAATGACAGTTTCCCCATTAGTCTAGGAGATGATGAAATATTTGAACCATGACTGGTGCTCAGTATGTGGAGGCTGAGCTGAGGATGAATGCTGTAGACCTCGGAGGTGCGGACGGAGTGTGGAAGTGACAGTTCCTGTCGGGGCAGAGAGAAAGGTCCCTGTACTGCTTTACACGTCCTCCCATCATGATATTTCTATTCTTATTCCTTCTCTGTCTCTCTCACCTTCCTCCTCTGTTACTTCCTCCCTCCATCGCCTCTTTTTCAGGTATTTTCTTAGATCTGCTCCATTACTGTCATTTCCAGCTTCATACTCTTATCTGTACAAAGACAGGTGAGGGGCTGAGGAGATGGAAGAGCCTTCCTCCAACACACACACACAGATGCAGCAGTCTCCTGGCCCAAATCTCAAAATATATAACAAGCAAGCCCCTCTCCTTCTGGAGAAGCCTTCATCACGTCTGTGTGTGTGTGTGTGTGTGTGTGTCCCTCAAGCCCCTGGGTTTTGCTGTCAGACCAGACTCTGTCCTTGATGACTCCTCTGTGGTTTCCTTTAGACAATGCACTGCAGAGTGATAGCTCACTTTTTGCCACAGCCAGGTGAATCACATACAGCATATACAGTGTGTCATAGTCAAAGGGAGGAAAGAGGTAGAGGCATGTCTCTGACAACTTTCATAACTTTAAGGTAAACAACCATTGTGTTACCAAAGCAAAAAAAATATAGTCAAACTAAGTAGAAAAACTTTTTGTGACCAACATTAAATTTATGTCAGCTTTACAAGTTTGATAAAGCTGGGAGCAGACGTGGGTATGACCCTCCACATGCAACAACTCATTTCAACCCACATACACAGAGTTTTAGTCTTGACAGCAGGAATAAACACATACTGAACAATGGACACCACACAGAATGAAAGCTATACTATGATTAGAGATATGTCATGAGGCAAAACCCCAAATTCTTACGCGTCAGTTCACCAAATCAAACATAAAAATACAAAAACAATAATCATAATGGGACTGACTGATAGCAACTGGATCAGAAGGTTTACAATTAGAGTCATTAGACACCACATACTTTTTGATTTTGACACTGGCCCAGACTGAAGTGGACTCAGTGTAGCTTAAATTTTTTATTCTGCAAATACAAATATGGTAAAACCCCAACACACTTTAATGCTACACTTACGCATGCGTTTTCACATAAATTAATTAGGCTGATTAGACCTCATGTGGTTAAAGACTGCTGGATTGAATTGTCCTTGACTCCGGTTAGTTGTATGTAAGGGTGAGACAACTAAGTTCTTTCTGATTCTTTATGGAGTGTGGTGACCTCAGAGTCTCCAGCGCCCTGGAATTTAAAACGTAAACCTATATGAAACAGACCCATCATATAAGCTATTACTGTAATTACATCTGTACTTCAAACAAATACCTCTAATTTGACAATATGTCAGGGATGACCAATCATGCTGAAGATTTTCATTCACAAGGCATTTTGAGAAATTATCGTTAATAAAATATATGTATATATTCATATATATATGAATGGCTCTACATGATCGGTCGTCATATATATATATGACGACCGATCATGTAGAGCCATTCATAGTTAATTTAATTGTTTCACTTTACTGTAATGCAGCTGTTGAGACCAAGTAAGATAACAGTTAAAAGCCCTGCACACCCACACGCCCACACAACCAGCACCATTAAAAGTATGTCGAATAAGCTATTAGCAGTTCCTGTTTGCAATGTACCCATGGATGTATAGATAACTATCACTGGATTACTTTGATACTGAATACTGTTACTGAACTTAAAAACCTGATGATTGTAAAGCAAGTTCTGGGGTTATAAGGAGTGTCTTTTTTTCTGATTTATGGTACGTTTATTCATAGTGATGACATCGTCGGAAAGTTTAAGTCAAGCTGAATCTTAAAACATGTGAATCATGTCAGCGTGTTCAGATTTCAGTTATGACTCCGAGAAGGGGTAAACGTTTTTATTCAAATTGGGCAAATCAGGCTGAATGGGTTTTAAAGTGCCTTCATGAGCTGTGTGTCACATCCTTTGCTGCAGGTCCAATGCTGACCGTGTTGATTAATGGGCCAAATCAGCGGGCTAAACTACAATTAAACTGATTTCCACTGGGGCACCTGAACTGGCAGCATGGCTCCACCCAGCTTTTCCATAAAAGAGGTTAATCAGCCAGAATAAAAGAAAACACCTGTTTGAGTGTGCAAGGCTTTAACTGTGATTCACCCATGTTAGTTGCATGTGTAGTGGGAACATTTGTATTCTTCCTACTATCCACAGATGTATTGTAAGTGATTATGGATACATATAGCATCACTGTGTGTGTCTGTGTATTTGGTCATGTTCAAAAAGCAAGAGTATTTGTGTATCGAAATCTCTGTGTATTTTTTGTGTGTACATGTGCCATTTGAATCTGTGTGTGTGTGTGTGTGTGTGTGTCTGCACATGGTTAAGTGTGTCTGTGGGTATCTGTTAATGCACCTTGGCTTCTGATGCTGCTAATGACCAGCTTTAACACTCCGTGGGTGTTGTTGAGGGGTGTGTATGTTCACTCTTCCTTGGAACGAACAAAGAGCGCAGGGCTGGAATCTCTCTCCTGTTGCTGTCGACTTTGACATTTGCTCGGATGAACAGTGAGCATGACAACACTGATAAATGTCAGCCTTGTGTCCCAGTCCCATATCTGTGTCCAACATCACAGCCAGTGTGAGTGATCAGGGTATCTCTGTCGAATTATTTCCACCTCACCTTCCTCTGTCTTTTTCTCTGGCACTCCAAGCATGCTTACCCACATGCCTAACATAACAAACTCTGCACCAGGGCCGTGTCCATTATGCTAAACTATGACTGGCTATCTGTCCGGTCCACATTGGACTTACCTGTTCATTGTTCCCTTGTTGCATTCGGACGATGGCGGAAATTCACGAGGGGAAATGTATGCAAAGTTGTTTCGGTCGGTTGTTGATTTTAGAGTTTTGTTTTTGTTTGAAGTAATTTTGCTTTTTCGAACATAGACACACACACACACACACCACACACATTCGTCACGTACCTCAGGTGGTTTGTGCCGGTGTCCTTCCCAACTGGACCATCTTCAGCGCTGAAGAACACAAACAACTCCATCAATCTGGAGAGAAAACTTTGGACAGATGGACTTTCTGGCTTTTGAGTTTATAATCATTTTGTTGTTGAGCTGTCTCCTTGACCTGTTGTCCCAAATGGTCTAGTGGTCAGGACTCCTGTTATCCACCTTGGTGGGCTGGGTTCAAATCCAGGTTTGGGAGGAGATGGTATAACTGCTCTTCCTTCTTTATTTTAAGGGGAGAAAGGATTTGAATCCACAACTTCTCTGTTGCCAAACCTGGTTCTGAACCAGCAGAACCACCTGAACCTTCTGGGCTACATCAGATCAGAAGATAATTAAATTTGGTGTTCAGAGAAGAACTCTCAGAGAGAGAAAGAAGATCAAACTGAAGGAAGAATCTGCAGAAATTAACCCTCATCAACCTGCATAAAAAAACTTTACAAAAATTCCAAACATGATAGATATAACAGAATAACAGTCTTGGATCAGGACCATTATTCCACCAATTTTTCCATGTGGACCCGGGGTGGGAGCTGTCAGTGATGTGCTGGTTCATGCAGGAATTAACAGATGGACTTTCTGGATGTTGAGTTATATCAGTTGCAGATTCACATGATATCTATGCACTGTTGTCCCAAGTGGTCCAGTGGTACAATTCCTGGTGTGGGAATTGTTTGTACAAAAAAAGATTTTCTGGACTTTTGAGTGGTGTGAATACGATGTACTGTCTTGCAAATTTCTTCTTAATTTAGTCAAACACACACGTTATCCCTGTGTTCTCTATGGACAAGTGGTTAGGATTCCTGGTTTATAGCCATGTAGTCTGGTCATGTAGTCAATTCCAGGTGTGGGAATTGTTTTTACAAAACAAAAGTCATTTTTTGCCACATAAATACATGACATGACATTTAAGATAAGATAAGATAAGATAAGATAAGCCTTTATTGTCCCACAGTGGGGAAATTTTTAGCGTTGCAGCAGCCAGCAAAAGTGTCATATATAGAAATACAATAAAAATAAATAGAAAAATAATCCTATACACAGTATAGACAGAAATAAATAATAGAGTGACTGAGTGCAGTTGTAAGTATGAACAAATAGATAAGATAAAAATATTTCACATATATAATATACATGTATATGAAAAATATTTCACAGCAACATATGAAGTAGATAACATCATGAATACAATATATGTATGAAGATAATGCACAGCATTGTGGGGGGGTTTGTGTTTTTTTTATCACTACACATGGATTTTCTGGACTTTTGAGTGGTGTGAATTCAATGAACTGTCTTCCAAATTTCTTCTTAATTTAGAAGTCACACACATTAGCCCTGTGTTGTCTGCTGGGGGGTTTAGGATTCCTGGTTTCCATCTAAATGACCCAGGTTCAATTCCTGCTGTAGGAAAAGATGGTTTCATTTTATGTTCATAATTATGATATGATTTTGTATTGTATATTATGATATACAATATTTTGTCCACACAGGCTTATTTACTTTTATTGACTGTATTTTTGAAAGTTGCATTTTGTTTTGCATGTAGCCTACTTTTGGAGGTACAATTTCTTTTTGAGGACTTAAAGAATAAAGTATGAAAAGATGTTACTCTTTCACAAAAAGGCCCATCTCTGTAGGATCCTTTCCATAATGTTGTCAGACATTTAGAATAACAGTCTGAGCCTGTCAGTGGCTAAAACAAGCACTTTTAGTGGACGTACTTTGACGGCGCAGTTGCCCACAAGGATTACGTTTCGTGGCTGTCGGCTGAGATGATCCACTGGACCAATTCCAAAACTTTTTGTACCTATTAGTCATTTAGACCCCAAAATATGAAAAAAAAACCCAACAACAACAATAAATACTGGAATTAGCCTTTGAGAAGAACAGAGCCATCATAATGGCATTAGTAACATGTGAGCTTTTCCTCTCTTCGTCAAAATGTCTGCTGTGAAAAAGGCTTATAGGACAAGTTTGGAATTACCGGGAAATACATTTCTCGTTACCGGAAGTTGCATTTCTCCTCTTTTCACCTCCCGCTCCTGAGTGAAGCTAACATATCCCAAACCAGTCTGATATCTCCATTAAACTCCTGGTAAGATAGTAAACAAGTTGATTACCAAATTGTTGAAGAAAGTGAGGATTACTGTAACTGTAATTTCATTATTAAATTTCACATTGTAATCCCTTACACTAGTCATTAGTGAAAAAGAAATCACATTACTGTAACCAAGTACAGCCTTGCCTAACACTGGAGGTGATTAGCCTAGCTTAGCAAGACTGTAATTTGGGGGGAAGTAGCTGGCCTGGTTAAGAAATATGCTACACCTCTCATGCCTAATTAGAGATGCTGGTAGGCACATTGCATCTTGTTTGTTTAATCTGTACACTCAGAAATGTAAAAACGACTATTTCTGGCTGCAGCGAGTTGTGTGCTTTTAATATTGCGCCCAGCTGCTGGGGTCCTCGGACTCTTGTCTCTACAGTGAGGTTGCCAGTCAACCAGCACTATGTAGCCCACTTCTCCCCATTAAATCAGAGAGGGGCCCTGAGTTTGTGTAATAAAATATTCAAAATAATATATCTGCTTCTCTCATAATTTACAATACTGTTAATTGTCTTGGGTTACTTTAATATTTTTCTAATGAGCAGCCTTAACGATAGAATTTGACTAAATTGACCTTTAACTCAAGATGTGACAAACTGAGGCAAATATTACACCAAACACAGTTTTAGAAATCATAAATCAATTATTTACTGAGGCTTGAGTGCAAACAAAACAGAAACTAGCTTTTTTACAAAAGAATAAAATAAACAAATTCACTCTTATTTTCCCTTTATCACCTTGAACTCTTCAAAATAAAATGACATATTTATTAATGTACATTTGCATCTTTTAAACCTTTTTAAACTTATTTATTACACTTTACCCTTTTTAAGCCTTTTATGAAAGTATTTTTAACTTTTATGAAATACCCTTTCTAAACCATTTTCATAATAGTTTTAACCAAGAAAGTAACATATTTACAAATATGCTTTCTATTTTAACATCTATTTACTTTAATGTGTGGGGATTTTAACATTGTTACAACTATATAATAAATAAGCATATTTCCCAAAGTATTTAACTGTTTCTTTAAATGCAGTAACTGTTGTTTAATGTTGTAATGTCAAAAGTCATAGAAATGTCATAGAAAATGATGTAGATGATAAGAAAAGTCGAGTACACCAAAAAAGTAAACTACAACACTTCATTATAGAATAACTTCTATGCACTACAGTACTATATAGGAGCATTCGAGGGTGAAAGTTTCATCTATACAGTGCAAAAGAGAGAGAGAAAGCTCAACAAATCTGATGAGCCGACTCCAATGGGCCAGTAAAGTCGATGCATTTACTCAGCAAGCTCAGTGAATATAAGCCTTGGACCTGTGGAGCATTTGCAAAGCCTGCTGGCAAATCATCTGCGCGTGGCAGCCTGGCTCCTTTCTTTCCTGCTGTGGCTTGGAAACTTATCTCGCCATGGCCCCCCACCATGCTTCCTTGATTCCCCAATCCCTCTGTGCCATGTCCTGCCAGCTTCAGACTACTGCCTTTCCTAATGCCTGTCTCAAATACGGGCCTCTGACCTTTCTCAAAGTGTCCCCGGGGGTTTTAATTGTGAACAGACACCGGTAGTCTGACCAAGCCGACCCTCGTTTTTACTTCTCATTATATTGTGGCTTCTTGAATTAGCCAGTTTTAATGGGTAATTAAAATTAAAAGAATGACCCTGCATTTTCCACTGTATCCCCCACCAGGGTTTTGCGTGACAAGCAAAGGATAGTGTTTTCTTTTTTTCTCTCCCCTTTAGCCAACTTGAGAAGGGATATCTCCAGGGAAGCCAGAGCTAGCTGAGTGTCACTCAGCGTCTATCCCGCTCCCCTCCTCTCTCCCCTGCCTGTGACAGGACTGGTGCTGTGCATTCCTGACACGTTCGGTCAAGGCCCTGACTGTAACAACTAACTCAAACAGAAACAGAGAGAGGGGATGTGACATTTATGGCACTCACAGAATTCTGACTTGCATAGCAGAGTATAGTATAAGAAGCCTCTAGGAAAATGTATAATGTCTGTTTTGAACACATCCCAGTAATTATGTTGATTAAATATGATTATTTTAGCTATTCAGTTTGCCGTATGGGGAATTCAGATGAGGATATTAATATTATGGGTTTAGTTTTCCCCAGAGCAGGTGTATGGCTTCATTTGTTGGCTAAAAACATAATTTACCCATCTGTTTCCATTGTTTTAAACTGTGACTATGATGTTGGAAAAGGGTTGATATGCTTCTCTTCAGCCCAAAGAAGCCCCAATCCCCAGGCTTCAGTTCTGTATCCAAACTTCAGCCTTTAAACCCATTGCCATAAACAGCCACAGGACCTCACCTCCAGGCTTAATACCTTCTGTTTCCACATATTCCCCTGCCGTATGGGCACTTTTCAGCCAAAAGATGCATCCTCAAATGTCATGATTTTAGGTTTCTGGAAGCCATTGGGAATTTTCATTAGCCTGATTAAAACTTCCGTTCCTAAAAAACGAAGTTATCCCCCAGCCCTCTACAATCAACACCACACACAAGCACACATTAGTTGTCAAGGCAGCAGCGCTGTGCTCTGGTCTACGGGTCCAATAATGAATGAAATAAAACGACATGATTAAATCAAGAATGTATCCTCAGTCTGTCAGTCGGCTCCCCTCTTTCTCCACTGTGACCCATCTCTAATCGAATTGCAGCAGCAGCGCTTTATTAAATCACAGATACCCAGTTGTCTTTATTTTAATCCAGCCGTGCCAGATTTGATTTTGCTGGAATAGCAAACGCAGGATTTTTTTTTTCTGTGTGGAGTAAGAAATGGAAACTTAAGCAAAGCCTGCGCTGTACTTTTTCCTTCCAGCAGTGTTCAGTGTGTAAGTTGTGGATTTGTGATAAACCGGGGCTCACCTGCTGTGACTTATCCACCAATCATTACAAATTTCTCTGTTGTTGGTTTAAGCATGGCAACAGCACATTTCACAGATGCACAACTCTAGAAAAGCTGATGTGAACTGATGTGCACTGTGTATAGTGTATACCTAATAGACTTGGGTAAAAAATGTGTCTGACCCACTTTACCAGGTTATTGGGTACACTTGTACATTGTAATAGACCCTTATACAGTAATCTAGCAATTAATATGGTCTTTGTGATGCTTGTAAAATTTTTGTTGACTCTGTGAGATTTGCCAACACAACACAGTATACGCCAGAAAGTGCTACTCCCTTTCGGTACAGTAAATATGAAGCTACAGCTAGCAGCTGGTTAGTTTAGCTTATCATGCATGTGGATTGTTAATATAGGTTAAACAAACTAGATATAATGTGTTAATTAGTGAGCTTGACAGGTGCTGGTAGGCAGATTTGGTTACCTTTGGACAGAGGCTAGTTGTTTCCCCCTGTTTCCAGTCTCTATGCTAAACTAACCAGCTGCTGGCTGTAGCTTCATATTGAACAGACAGATATGAGAGTGGTATTGATTTTTGTCATCCAACTTTTGGCAAGAAAGCAAACAAGCATCTTTCCCAAAATCTCAAAGTACTCCTTTAATTAATACCTTTTAGTAATATTCAACTGCAATGCTGTTCCACTTTTAACAAGATGCCAACTTACAGTATCTCAGTCCTTCTCCTGATGTGCATCCTGCCTCTCTGGTTCTTCATGCAAATTAAAACATTAATATATGCACTGCGTGTGACGTGAAGTCATCAGCTTTATAATATCGCACCTTTAACACCAAGCATTTGTCACAGTGCTCTTCACTAATTCAAAAATAGAAGATGACAGAAACCAAACTTAACAGACTGAAACCAAACACTTTGATAAAGCACATTAATTACTGAGAGGCTTGAAAGAAAAAGTGCATTTTAAACATATTCTCCCAATGTCCTAAATGTTTTGGAGAGCTTATTCTACAGACTGAGCATGATCGCCCTTTTAATTTGAAACTGGTCGGTGTAACAACCAAAGGCCTTGCCTCAGACAATCTAGAGAGCTTAGAGGTGTTAGAGTGGCCGTCCAAGCAGTATGTTGCTGATTTGTCCACTTCAGAACAGCCTGTCTGTGTGCCAGCCTCCACTGGGACAAAACACTGGGCCAGGAACCAGAGAGCCAGCAAATAGTCTGCTCCACCATTCTCTCACTTCATATCTCTTAGTATTTCTCCTTGAATCTGCCCTCCTGCACTGTCACTTCTACCAAGACATATTTTAGGATATAAGCTCTCAACATTCACCACTGACCATTTAGTTTCATTGAAGAGCCCAATTCTGAAGTTGGATTTGATGGCGTGTAAGAGGAGAAGTGGGAATTTACCAGTGGTAAATGGACCAGAAGATGCACTGAACAGAGAAGGATGGGAATTTCCCGCAGGGCTCCACAGAACCTCTGAGCCTAATAGCTTGTAAATCTCATAAGTCACTTTTCAATAGCTCCCTGCTATATGATTAAATGACTGGAGTAATAAGTAGGGAGTGACATGTGGGTGTCATCAGACTGAGAGAAAGGCAGTGATGATTGCCCAGCTGCGATCTGGTGGGAAAAGTCATTTCAAATTCTGCCCCAGATCTAGCAGATGGTCAGCTACAGTTTTTTTTTCGGCCCCTTCACTACACACATACACCTCGCTCTTAGTAGCTCAGCTGATTGCCAAATGTGCACCTTGTGAGAGCACAAATGCAATCAAATGTGAGCAGACACAATGCCCTGCATCCTTTCAGGCATCGGGCACTGTAGCAGTCATACCTGTGAACAGCGCTGGTGCAAAGTGCGACAAAGTGAGGAAAACAGCTTCACTTTAGAAGGACAAAACTAGCCCTGAGCTAACGCTAAGACATCCGAACAGACCTCTTGCTCTGTCCGTGGACACTGTGAAGCTCCCTGATATTTTCCATTTCTCTTGAGAGGTGAAGGTCACACGCTCTGTCTGCTAAGTGAGCAATGCTGTGCTAGAGCTGCTCTGAGGGCCTCTGCACCTGTAGATAAATGTTGTGTGACTGCAGTTTAATAATCGCTCTCGGCGGTTGGCTCGGCCAGTCCTTGCTAGCAGATATAATGCGATCAATATTGATGAAAACGCTCAGCTCCTCTTTGGATATATCTGTGATGGGCTAATTCACAAAAACACTCACACAGACAGACATCAAGACACACACACACGCACGCACACACACACACACAGAGAGAAAGAGAGACACACACGCACACACAGACACTCAGCCAAAAGATTACTTCCAAACTTAGTTATGTGAAAATGGGAGCTTGCCTGAAGTTAATCCAACTAAGCTATTCCACTCTTCTGTGTGCCTCATTGCTTCACAGCGTATCTAACTAATTAAGGAGGAATTTCTTGACTTTTTAAAAAAAACTTTTTGTCACAGTGGCACAGCAGAGTATATGTATTCCCAAGGCCATAGCCACAGATTCTGCCCACAGTGCATTGTAAATCAAGAGCTTTCAAATTAGCTGCTCGTATTGTTCCTGATGCTGTTGTGTGCTAAATCTCCAAGGTGCTTCAGCAGAGAAGGAAGAGAGAGGAGAATTCCTTGAGAAATAATTCAGTTTTATTTCCTTGGCTGTGGCTGTGCTTGTCAGATTTAGAATATGCATCTAGCAGAGATGGATAGGAATTGGTGATGATAAATTGGCCCAATTGCAGAGCTTTAATGAAGAGGAACAGGGAAGAGGCAAAAATCTAAAAAGTTCCTGAGTTAGAAAAGGTCAGATGTAAAGATTTAAAGCCAAGACTAAAGAGTAGTTATGGTCTGCTCTTTCTGGAATTTAATGTGAATGTATGTGGCATACCTTGTGCCCACTAAGTATAAATGACCCCTACAATTAAACTATTTGCAGAAAAATGAAGCTTCCCACCACCATAAATCTCTAATGTTTTTCAAAAGTGTGATGGCAACATCAGTTATCTAAAGAACTTCACATATTCACCTTGCCAGTTAATCTATAATGTTTAGGCCCCTATAGAAGCCATTATGCTTTTGTCCAATAATGTCTCTACACAGAGCAAACAGAAGCTGATAAAACAGAATGAGGTGCTCCCCAGGCAGCCAGCAGGCGGTGCTGAGTTCAGGGCCTTTTGTGTGCCCCGTGTTTAGTTCCTGCTCTCATGGTCTTTTACATGAGAGCAAACTTCTCACAGGTCTTTAAGCTTAGAAATGAGCAGAAGAAAGAGGAGCAAATATAACAGAAAATTAGGCACAAACAAAAGCATAACAAAACAACGTAAAAAGGAACTCTTTTGGCTGTTAACCAGACATCTTAATATGTCAATTCTGAGTTTCTACTATAATGCAGCCCACCATCACCTTCCACCTTCCATGTCTCTCTTTGAATCAATGTGATTACAATTATTTCCCACCAGGATAAATTGAAGGTGCATGCTGTGTATGTCATTACCTCTCCAAGCTCTGACATTAGCTCTACTAATGTGACTGTAATCCACATTATCCTTCCTTCCTCACACAGACAAATGCATCCTCTGTCACCAGCCTGTAAATGATGCACTTCCAACTGCTTTCACCTCGGCCTGTAAATTACAATAAAAGCTAAATTAATTTCCACAAAGGCCAAGCTCCTCTGTTCACGGAATCAAGCATGAAGCCTTGATTAATTCCAACTGTGTTTGACGTTTGGAGCCTGGAGCCCAAACCATATTGAAGTCTTTCTTTTAATAAAGTTTACCGTTAGAGAAGGGAAGATGAGGTAAAAAAAAAAACTCAATCTGAATCTCGAGCCGAGGGAAATATTGATTTGTTGGAGGAGATTGGATACAAATTCTCCAAAAGAAGGAGGAGTATTATTACATGTCCAAAATCTTATGAAAGTGATCATCCCCAGCAATCAAGGTGATGGTGAAAATATCTGACAATACAGTGCCATAGTGAAATTTGAGGTATTCATTGCCATCCATAGCTGCATCATTTTATAAAATCTTTTATGTCAGCCCAAAAAATTTTCCTATGTTGTTTTTAAATACATTTTTATCATGACTAACAGTTTAAAATTATTTATATAAATTGTGGTGAGTGCATTTTGAACATTAAAGTTGTGAATCCCTTATGCTTAAGTAGAAATTTTAGGGCCTGGTGTGCTCCACCATTACCAATTAATACTATTATATAGAGAGGTAATTACACTTGTATATATACAGTATATGTACATACATTGATTACCTTTGCTTAAAAACAGTAACTGTAAATAGTATAAAAAATGGGGTTTGATTTCATGAAAATCTTAAGGATTTTAACTGATAGAATTGCCTATTTTTGATAATAATCAACGTTTCTTTTCCCTCTGCAGTAGGTTTGTGCATGCTATGTGCATTCTAATGTGAACCCATGAAAGCAAACATTGTGAAGATGAATTTTATCTATGTAGTTACCTTGGGGGAGTGTGTGCCTCACACTCATTAAGACGTTACAGGTTGGATGCAAGATAAGCCTTGCAGAGTGACAGGTAGACCACTGCAGTATTTATTGACCTGAGAGCTCTGTGTGTGTGTGTGTGTGTGTGTGGGGTTGGTCTTCCTTGACTGACTCTATCTGTCTATGTTCTATCGCTCTGCTTTTAATCCCTGGGGACTAAAATACCATTCCCTGTCACTGACATCTGAACAAGAGAGCTGAAAAGAGGACAAGCTGGGAAAATGGGAGTAATTCATGAAGCATATTGTGTGTCATTAGCATGGTGTAATTTATTGTGCGCCACACACCGTAAATGTAATGCGGCTGAAGTGAATCATGCACACGGGCTCAGCAAGGTGTAAAATGAGCTACTACTGATTAAGCTGCTCTCTTGTGAAAACATCATTACACATAGTTATCAGCGGACCAACACATTTTTGACTTTTCACAGTGTGTAATACACCGCATGTCTTTTGGAGAGCTTAAAAACGTATAATTGATTTTCCTGTAGCTTGAAGAGAGGGAAAATAAGACGTTTTGTTGCACATGAATCCATTTTTATCTAGGAAAGGTTTGCAGAAGATGTATGTGCCTTTTAGCCAACATTTCCACAGTTAGATTCACAGTGAGGAGTTGCACAGGATCCAGGATATCCTCACACTCCTGCCGCTGGCCAGTGAGCAGCTCCACTGGAGCAGATGCGTGATGAATGCCTTGCTGAAGGGCATGTAGTTGTTTGGGAGCTCTATCAATATTTCCTCCTAGACTTAAGTAGTTCATCTGGAGAATTAGCTGTTAGACCCAAGAATCCTTCCACAATAATAACTGTTATTATTTATTTAATTGTATTAAAAAATATATTTTTATGATTGTAAGATAAGACATGTTAAAACATTTTGAATATTTATTTTTTGGCTTAAGCAGTACTTTTATGTATGTATGAATGTAATAGATTTAACAGTCAGGCTGCTAACCTCAACTAGCAAGCCAAGTAGCCTAATAAATAATCCTGCATTTATAGAATATATAAGCTACTCATAAGCTTCCCTAATGTACACCAACAGCCCTATCAGATGAGCTCCACACTTCATCGACACCATGTATCGTGGTCCAAATATGTTCTTTTGAACTGATTTTTACCTGGATGTAATTGAACACTATTAGCCATATAAAAGTGGATATTGTTGCAGTATTTTTTTCATACAATAAAATTGTCTATTTTTAGGTTGGTTTGGTCAAGTTTGCATTAGTACCATATCCACTTGGAGTGGCAGAGCTGGTAGTCTCAACCATTATTATCCACCACTATTTAAACTGTTCCATTACTCTTAATGAATGGAATCACTGATCTAGACAGTTTTAAAGAAAATGATTTGGCCTATATGTTGTCATAATGAATGTGTCGTTGGTTGCTGAATGGCGGGAAAAAGTCTGGATGATTCAGGGGAACCAGAGCTACAGTGCACACAGGCAATGGAACATGGCAGGGATTGCTGATATTTACTATTTTGGAGCCTTAAGTTGTAAGTAAGTTGTTTTCAGGGGTCTCAGAATTTTTAGTGAAACCCCTAAGCGTCCAGCTGTACATTTGATTTATTTTTAAACTTACACGGGCCAGTTCTTCAGTCAGTCACTGTGAGGCACAATTCTGCTATAAGATTAGTAATGCCTTCCTCATTCCCCGAGGGTAATACCAAATTTCCTTCAAAGACACAATTACTGTAATGTTTTTTACATTTTGTTGCTAGAAGACAATGTCACAGCAACACTATAGTTTCAAAAAAATCTATTTCTGCTGTGTTTAGTGCTTTAAATATTTGGAGCTCTCTATGGCCCTCAGAGGTACAGTATCTCACAACCCGACTGTGGAGCAGAGCTGCCTATTGAATTGTTTTAGAGTGCAGTGACAAAAAGACTTTGTTGAGATGACAGAGAACAAGGTCGTGTCTGACAGATCACTGGGAGGCCAGGGAGGGCTGGAGGAAGCGGGAGCATGCTAATTTGTTCCCACTCAGTAAGAGTGTGAAACAGCAGGGCTCTTCACTGTAGGTGATCTCGGGTGAAGTCGCCCTGCTCACATGGCCTTCATTATGTTTACCCGTGTGGAAGAACCAACGGGTCCTCTTTTCCTCCTTTCTTTTCTTGAAATCTATGCACAATCAGACTGTGCGTACACTAAAAAGTCATGTGATATCCCATATGATACATGGTATGCTTCTCTGTGTACAAGCATCTGCTAAATGCGTAACTAAATGAGTAACTGATCAGTGTACGTTTGTTCTTTGCCACAGATTTACAGAGTTTCTGGAGCCCTTTGAGAGAGTGATTCAACCAGAGGAGCTTTGGCTCTACAGGAATCCTCTAGTTGAGTCAGACCACATTCCCAAGAGGGTCATGTTCGTAAGTACCTGCTGTCTAATTATGCATTCCTCTTATTACAGACTTGATTGCAACTAAGTACTTGGCCATTATTGCGGTCTGCATGAACTGCTTCCTCTGCTTAATTCTTAGTAATCTTTGTGGTGCAGAAATCCTTCATTTGAGAAGATCAATGCTGTAAAGCCTCTTCTTTCCATATTGAGGTGCAGCCTGAATTGTCTTGATAGATATGAGAAGGGCTTTACAGGACTGTGGTGATTAGTGCTTCTAATGTAAATATCATCTCCTCTTGGACAGAAGTGGGCGGTGCAGGGTTAAGATGAAGTTCTAACCAATACAGCACGGATTGGAAGTATTTTTTTTCCCTGGCTCATGCTGTAAACACTGAGAAAATAACCTAAAGAATCTCCTCACAAACACTTCCAGCCAGCACATATTGAAGCATCTATGCTGATTTTGTTCTCAGAGACAATCACTGGCTTCAATACACTTAAAATACAGCATGCTGGGCATTACAGAGCTCATTCTAATGTTGTTGTGAGTCATACATTGCTTCCAGACTCAGATGGCGGACAATAGATGGTCCTATTTTCAAAGAGTGATTATGGTAAAATATGACAACACCGAGGAAGCCAAAACAAACAAGCTGTTGTTAAATCTGAGAATACTGTACTTCCACTATTTCCATCTGCCACCAGCACAGACCATCTAATGACATGAAATGTTTGGGAGACTATTTTAATAAAATAATTTATGAGCTTGTAAAGAAATAGTTCAACATTTTGGGAAATATGCTCATTTGCTTTCTTTCCGTGAGTTTGATGAAAAGATTCAAACCACTCTCATGTCTGTGCAACAAGTAGTAAGCTAAAGCCAGGAGGCGATTAGCTTAGCTTAGCTTAGCGGGGGGAGTAGCTGCAGTAGTCTGGCTCTGTCCAAAATACTCTGAAAAATACGCTCACCAGCACGTCTAAATCTCACTAATTATCACACTCTACCTCCTTTGTTTAACAGAAATGTAAAAAGTTGTGGTTTTACAGGGAGTTATGTGCTGTAAGTATTTCTAAGCAAACAGCAGCCAGATGCTGCAACCTTCTGCTGTCTTGTCGTTGCTGTGATGTTGCCATGCAACCAGCAGAGAAGTCACAGCACCTGACTGAAACAAATTTATAGAACAGTAGCAACGGTTTCGTAACTTTAAGCAGAATTTGTGACCATCTAAACCCGAACATCCAGGCACTCTCAGCAGAATGTGCTTCATATGAAGCAGAACTGCTTTTTAAAGCTGCTATAATATAATATGAATTTCTAAATGTGTTTTCCGTACTGGTGCTCAAGGGCAGAAATTGAGTCCTGGTGATGATTGCATTATGTGCCCTATTCACTCATATAATACACTCTTTTTCCATCACATCAAACAGTGATGAAGCCACCTTTCACAGGTTTAATATGGGGATTATCACGGCCGCTGCCCTGGTGTAGCAGGGTTTGCATGGGGTTGCACTGTTTTGTCACAGCAATGGCAGTTTTTGTGACAAATATAGCTTCATAATTGCATTATAAAAACCTACAGACCATTACAAACTAATTTATTGAGATTATTCAAGAAAGTGAATTAGCTGGATAGTCCACAGTTTCAGTAAATCATTTCTCTGACAGGCTGATGTGTTTAATTGTGTGCAGCTGGACATCTCTTGTCTGCATGCTAACTTGTCTAGTAGGTACTCAGCGTTTGATCAAAATATCAAACCAACTTAACAGACTTGCCTGCCCATTGCTTGTTTAGCTCACCTCTATGCGAACTGACAGCATTTGACTGACAGGAGCTCCACTCCGTCCTATGCTCCTCCACACACATCAATCATCTCATTATGTGCAGAAACAGCTGCAGAGTAGGTGGTGAGTGCTAACTGTCAGTCATTTCAAGCTAGAAATAATGGCAGCTTCTGTAAACTTTAGTGTATGTACTACTTTTCCCCCCATCAGAAAAAATGGCTGGATAAATGTAATATAGTATATAGTAGATACTGTATGTTGAGGATTAGCTTGGCTCCACTTAATGATGTTTAGAAGCCTTTGTGGCAGACCGATTATATACAGGGGTTAACACATTAACATAAGTGGTTTTGCTCATAAATAAAAAAAGTGAGCATTAAATAGCAAATCAACAAATCATTTGTTGGGTATTTCTTATAAGCACTTAAAAGTGTATTAGTCATAGAAAGCCTCCACCTCCAACTCCTCCTCCGCCACTCGTCTGTGGTGCTGAATGTCCAGCAAAAAGTAATAGATTAACGCTTGAGCTTATCTACAGCTTATCTGCACTATATTATTTCTATTTCCTTTTTCAACATCCTTTTTAAAAAATGTTGACAGTTTATATTAACTTCAATGTCCATGAATCTTTGCTTATGGCAGCCCACTAAATAATGCCCCCCCCCCCCCCCCCACATGCCTCTTAGGGAAAATACTCCCAGTGCTGATACCCAACAGTCAGGCCAGGCTTCTTCAATGTCATTGCTCTGACAGTGGCCCTGAAGGTGTGGAGAATTTATCTGGCCATTAAAAATAGTCCATGGAGGGGATTTACATGAAGCTACATTATGACTCACTGCGACCTTCATTAAGATATATACTGTATTAGCCAGCTTCAAGGGTCACTCTTGGATTCTCTCACTCTGGGAGGGGGCAGGAATGTTCTCGCTGTCCGTAGAATGCGTAAACAGGCTAATACTGCAGTACGTAGCCCTCAAATCAGTGCCTGACAATCTAATCTCATCTTCAAGGAAATCTTTGCTGCTCCCATTTTCTGCAAAGTTCATGTAATTAACAAGTAAAACAAATAATGAGCATTTTCAGAAGAGATATACAGAACCCAACTAAGTTTTAAAATAAGTGAAAATTGATTGACAATTATTTATACTAACTATACAATATTGACTGTCTAGGCAGGCACTTGGTGAAAGGTACAGATCGATTGTTTAATGACATAAGTAAAGATGTCTACTTAGGTTTTTCACACATGTGAAAGAGACTGTTTCGTTATTCACATACCAAGAGGCATACGACCTTTGAAAGAAAGTGTTTCCAGTAACGCTTACATAATTAGAACAAGGATTTCACAGAATCTTAATTAAAGCCAAAATGCATCTCTTCTTTAATGAAAAGACGTGAAAGGTGTTTTATAAATATCTTTAAATGGCCAAGAAAATATTATGAGACAAGATCATTTAGACTGTCAAACCTGACTGTCAAAAGACGTTTTTGCATACTTTAATGTGTTTCCATGGCAACTCAAAACCCCATTAGTACTGCTTTCCTCTTCTACATATGACTCTTCACACATTTGACAACTGTATAAGACTCCCAGGATTGCCAATGTATAACTTTAGATTATGAAGAGCTACTGTGAGTAACATACTCTCAGGAGTTGTAAATGAAAATGTCCAGTTAAGCCACCAGGTGCCAAACCAACCACCAAAGTCTGGCCACCTTTGGTACTGGTGTTATTCAGTATAGTTTTTCCACCCTATATAAATTATGAGGAGATGTGAAAGTCGCCGCCTGACAGAGAAAGAGATGTTTTTTCCACCGTGTTCCCTCACAACCTCAGTGATAAAGTGATGGGAGCTGCTGTGACTGAAAGGGCGCTGATTCTCAGGGTGCATTTTTGGCAAACATGATGGATGCCTCTAGCTGCTGAGTTGCCACAGCTTTGTTGCTTTAATCTGTTTTTTTGGTTGTTTCTTGTGAACACTGTCCATGTATTTAGCAAGCGTGACCTACTACATATAAGCCATTAATTCTACTCACTATGCAGTATACAGTAAATGCCTCATTGGAGCAAGCCACTCTTAAATATGTTTCCATCTGCAGGTGCAGCCACACTGTATCCCATAGACATTAAAAAAATAATGTGACACTGTCCATTTGCACTGAATGTAAGGCCCAGTTTTAGTACTGTGTTGTTCATAGCTACATATGAGCAGTGGGACGTCTGCACTGTACGCTGTAAAGTAAAGACATTTTGACTCTACCTACGCCAGTGCCCATGTCACGATGACATAAATAAACTGATTTCATTTCTCAGGCAATTCAGGCAGTAACTGTCAGTGCACTTATGAGTGTGAATCCTAATGTGATTACAAGTTTGAATCCAGCTACTTCACAGGAGATAGTGAGGTACAAAATTAGTTTATAATTGGCGAAGTAACACAGATCTACACGCAGTTGAACTGACAACAGCACTCAAGGGAAATACAATATGTGTGTTATAATAATGGAAGTGAAACTCATCCTTTGTTTTTGCTACCTCTGTTGCTTAAGGCAAAGAAAATATATTGAAAGTAGTGAATACATTCTGAGGCATGAATAATTACCTAGGTGCTGTGGAGGCCCAAATATCTTATCAGGTGAGGGGCAAAATATTCTCTGCGCAGGAAAGAAACACCAATGAACAATAAAGACGCTTGTTTGGCCCCTCAATTGGCCTTGTTAAGATTAACTCTGAATAATGCATAGGTTCGTGTCAATCTCTGAGGCAAAAGTAATTTTACAATTAACCTGCACAACAGACCCCGTGGAGCGCTGCAGCGCATCTCTAATGTCAAAATAACTGTACATTTTTTGTCTTTATTTCCTCACAGGCAATTTCATTCCTTACCCCACTGGCGGTGATATTTGTGGTGAAGATAATTCAGAGGACGGACAAGACAGAGATCAAAGAGGCATGTTTAGGTACGTGGAGCCAATTACTTGAAATGCTGTTAGTCACAAACTAGCCTATGAGATGTCTTTAAATGACAGCATATACTGAAAATTTAGTTGCTGCACCTTCTGCATTTGTTGGAGTTTTTTAATAACTATAAAAAAAAAGCCTCCTTCCCTTGTTCTACCTGGAAGCATGGGCTAATTGGTCACCTAGAAGTACTTTATTGTGCTTAATGGTGCAGATCTTTCGACTCCTAGTGTCCTGCCTAGTGTTACAGTCAGTATGGTACCACACAAGTTAATCTTAATCACAGACGCCATGAGTATTTACACCCATTTAAAATGTTATGCTATTTGTTTAATTCTCAAATGGCATCTGGGAATTTCTGTCACACTGATTTTTTCCCGTTTGCCATTTCCCCCTGGGTCGAGAGGCCTGCAGAGCCTTTGGCACATCAGAGAGCATTAAGAAAGTTGAACACAAATCCAATTAAAGAGACACACAGAGATGAATCGGGTGGAGAGAGGCTGGCTCAGTGCATCAGTGTACAGATTACAATGCTGTGTTGAACTTAACAGGCCCATTACTGCCTGCAGAGAAGCATTTCTATGAGGCTTTATAGCTGTGTAGAGGAAAACATCATTCAGAAGAACAAAGAAGAAAATGGAGCCCATTATTCTGACAAGTTTCTACATGATCATAGTCTTGAACATGGCTTTGAACCAATACTACCTCCAGACCTAATGAGAAAGACAGATCATAAAAGCATTTTTTCGACTGGGTGTGCAGTCTAAAAGTAGCTTATTTTTAACTACCTACAGACCTATTTAGTTTTCATCCCAAGCTAAATCACAGAAAAGCAGCTGTCCCTATATTCCCACTAATTTAATAAGTTCAAAGTTGTCCCTGAGGGTCCACTAATTTTGAATTCATGAATCAAAATTTCAAATAGATATAATTGAGCTGGCATAAATTAAGGGTTTGAGTTAGATTTTCACCCTTGAAATACCAATGGGACTTGGTTTTGCGAATATTGTGCATTTATATTATGTTTGATACAGTGTATTCTGC
Organism: Macquaria australasica; assembly: GCA_005408345.1. Classification (NCBI taxonomy): domain Eukaryota; kingdom Metazoa; phylum Chordata; class Actinopteri; order Centrarchiformes; family Percichthyidae; genus Macquaria; species Macquaria australasica. Next base: position 42,324 of record SEMN01000353.1, read on the forward strand.
TATCACATCGCCTCTTTATTTTTCTTTGGAGTAAAAAGAACACAGTGTTCCCTTTGTAGAGTTGTCTAATAACCCTTTATCATTCCCATACTCCTGCAGCTTGATTGGGTGATTATCTATCAGTCAAGACATAATGAAGCCATTTTGGAAGTTTGATTGTATTTTCCAAAAGACTACACTCTGAGAATGACACAGAGATGATTCTGCAGTGATTATTTTTAATTTTGGTTGCACAGCATGACGAATATGATTCATCATCTGAATGTGAGATCTCATAGCATGCAGAGGCATTATTGTTTGGTGTGTGTAGAGGGAGTAATCTTCCAGTTAGCGAGACAATCAGAGGGTTTTCAATAATAGGAGTTTGTGTGGTGCCAACATATTTGGTCTAATGAGTCAAAGCTTTAGGCATCCTGGTATGTTCAGTACTACACTACTGGGCCTTCCTGCTTTGTTAATGAATACCAATATCAGGAAACTATTGAAAAGATTTCACTGGCTATTCTTTTGACATACAGAGACTTTGTTCAAATCTGCCTCAATAACAAAACAGATTGGTTGTCTGTAGGAGCTGAATGACAGGGGCTTTGGTAAAGCGATTGCAGCAACCCTCATTTCCTGAAATTGTGCCCCAGTGCAATCACTAGTGCAAACTCTGGGGGAAAGCAAATGTGAATGTGACCAATTTTGGTGACCAGAGGCACAAGCACAGTCCTAATGCAGCACAGATCAAGCACAACCAAAGAGATTTACGCATGTTGAATACACTATTAGGAGGAGGAATGCAGTATCAGCAGGTGCACTTGTGGCAAACTTCGAGAAAGGCCAATCCCATCAGCTCCTCTCATACCCTTTAAAAGTAGCAGATGAGAGGCAAGTCCAGGCTAACCTGCATATCCGTGCCTTGCAGTATGCCACATTACTATATTGCACCCCAAATATACTACAAGGTCAGAGGATGTCTCTTTTATGAGTAGCTATGCTACTCCAGCTAACTCGGTAGAAACTGGCTCATGTGGTGCCAGGAGTTTAACAAACAGGCGCAATTGCAAAAAAATGGACTGCCAAAACTATGTCAGTGCTACTGTCAGCTTTGGCCCAGCAAAAAATTAATTAATACTTTAATGACCATCAGCAAACTTCCCAAGGCTAGATGAGAGAATGCAGCTGGAGCAATAGCTTCATACAGTAAGTGCTAGACCTCCTCATACCGAGAGGGATCTGACAAAGAGAACACATTGCAAAAATGTCCCATTTTTCTTCTGGTCAAACGGAACATGTCTCATTTTGGGCTTTCATCTGATCTGCACAGAGTTTGCCCAGATTAACAAGCTGTTAAATAACACTGACACTGTGCTCCTCTCAGCAGCTCAGGAAGATAATACATTTGAGCTCTGGCGACGTGGGGTGAATTCAATTGACCTGCAGACTACTGGGATTAACCCTTGTGGGCAGGAACTCGGGCTAATGATGAGCCCAAGTGGTTTGCTTCATAGCTAATCAAATGAACCTACAGTAGCAATGCAATACCTACCTGTCAACTAAAAGCAGCCCTCCTGTTTCTCATTACCAAAGATGAACTGAAGCAGTAATTGCTTCACAGTCAGATAGACTCTAAGTAAGTGCAATCATTCTGCTGTACAGATACTTTTTTTTCTCCTAATTGAATACCTGACAGATACTTGCCGGCATTAAACTATACAGTGTGTACAGCTTTCTTAAATTTTGGTGACTATTTGTTTTTGATAGCATGGCTCTGAGGATGGGAATGTCAGTATGTCTGTCGGTGCACCACCAGAATGAAATATCTCAACAACTATTGCATGAATTGCCGTGACATTTTGTGCAGACATTCATGGTGCCCAGAGGGTAATACTAACAACTTTGTTAATACCCTGACTTTTCCACTATTGCTATCATGAGGCTCACATTTGTGCCTTTGAAGGAAATGTCTCAACAACAATTGGATGGATTGCCATGAAATTAGATACAGACATTCGTGTCTCCCTCAGGGTGAATTGTAATAACTTTGGTGATCCCCTGACTTTTCCTCTAAGCCACGCAGATCAGAATTTCAATTTGTTCATTACTTTGGTTAATGACCAAACAACTGCAAAACTGCATTAATTAGTGTGTGTTAATTAGCAAATGTTACCATGATAACACACTAAACTCCGAAAGTGAACATGGCAAAAATATAATCGCATGTTAGCATTTTTAATTGTGAGTGTGTTAGCTGGCTGACGTTAGCATTTAGCTCAAAGCACCGCTGTGCCTCACAGAGCTGCTAGCATGGCTGTAGACTATTAATTAATATGTACTATTAGTATTTGTAGCCTTGTTGAATCATCATTCACAATGAATAGAGTTGAAAATGTGCACCACAGGAGCAGTAATGCAAAATCAAAGTGAAAACTTCCCATGCATTAATATAAGTGTTTGTCCATTTCTCTCTCTCTCTCTCTCTCTCTCTCTGTGTGTGTGTTTGTGTGTGAAGCTTGCACTGTGTTTAAAACCTGCTTGCTACTGTTGCTGCTTAGAAATTATGACAGAGGCTTTGCGCATAAATCCTGACAACCATCTGTCCAGCTGCAAGGGAAAATCCCATGAACCTAATTGGCTGTTTTATTTGTACATTATGTCAGAAGAGTGGGCAACCTGCCAGAACCTGTATTGCACTGATAGTAAAATTAATTATTTTACTACAAAATCACTGTTTCTATGAATGTTACCTACATTGTTTCAACAACAACAAAAAAACCCTCTGTAAGATGCTTATTTGACTGTGTGTGTCAATCTTCCTTATCCAGCTGTGTCCCTGGCTCTCGCCCTGAATGGAGTCTTCACTAATACTATCAAGTTGATAGTTGGCAGGTACGCTGAACAAACTGAAGCATTTTACAGGCTCTGTCAGCGATTCTAAATGTTGAGCTGTAGGCTCTGAAGATCACATTTTTTCAGCTTTCACTTACTAGATTTATGGCCGATGAATAGTTTGAAAGTAAATGGAATTCTGTCTACCGAAGACACAGAAACCATCTTTTGGGTTGTGTTTGATTTTCAGACCCAGGCCCGATTATTTCCAGCGTTGTTTCCCAGATGGACAAGTAAATGCAAAGATGCTGTGCACCGGGGAGCCAGATCTAGTCTCCGAAGGACGCAAGAGTTTCCCCAGTAGCCATTCCTCCTGTGAGTACCAGTCATCAGTCCAAGCAGATCACTGCCAGCACTTGCAACACAATGCCAAAAGATACAAGAACTCACACACTGACTCTGCATATAACTGTAGCTATTCACACAGCTTCAACTTGAAGCTCTGAGCAACATTTCACCAAGCAGAAAATCTCCACGTCTGCTGATTGGGTGTGTGCAAGGTTTTTACTTCACATTTCAACATGACGATCTTGTTCCTGCCTCTTTTCAAAGGTAATTACAACATGTAGCAATGGGTTATCATTCAGTTTACATATCCTAAGGCAGCTTTGCGAGATGCTCGTGGGTTTGTTTGATTGAGTCGAGCATATTCAATCTTGTTCACTTGATGTATGAATTACTGTTGAATGCACGCCTACCGTGCTCAGCTTCTTCTGACTTCCTGCTGTGTTCAGCTGTGCAGACCAATGTGGGACACTGGACATCTTTCCGACCATACTGCTTCCCAAGCTGTTTTCACTTCAGCAGCGTGTTAAATAATTCACATGTTTTTCTGTTGTCCAGCAGATGAATTATAAGTGGTATGCATGGGGTGTTTGCTGTGGGCCACACAGATGTTGAATAAAACCTCAGCATTATCTGGTGCATCAGGCATGTAAAGACGACATTTAAGAAGATACATCTTTGAAAACATCACTTAATTGCCTTGCCGCCATTGAGCATAAAACATACTTGTGTTACATGGCTTTGAAGTTTCTTTTCTCTCTTGCTCTAGTGGCTGTGTGCCTCAAAGAAGTCCAGCAACAGTAAAATGCTTACACTGGAATTACACTGAACCTCCTGCTATCTATTATTAATATGTCTTTATATCCTCCAGTGAGCTGTGCCCCGACTGTGGCGTGTTTGATATTTATATTGTTTGCTTTTGTTCAAAATTCTTATTACATTTCCACTCCAGATGCACATTCACACTTAACAAGGTAATTATGCAGAATTCATAGTGCATTCATTCAAGTACTGCAGGAATGTGTAAATAAGCATCCAACTGAAGCATTTAATTGTCACAGGTTGACAAGAAGGGAAAATTCTTGGCCCAATGAACATTTTGAATTCATATTTCTTTAATTTAAAATTCTAATTAAACTGAAAATGTTACATGTGAATAATAACAGGGCAAGATACCATAATAGTTAAGATTGCGTAGATAGTAAAAACATGTTCTGACGTTTAGAACTGCTGTAATTTCACGGTTCAGTCTGATTTCAAACTGATGTTTTAGCATAAAATTTTGCATGTTATGTTGCATACTTACAGCTTCTCAGACACCTGCTTTAAGAAAGAAATGCTTTGAAGTGCTGGCTGTGTCCCATTAGAAATGGCAGAGAGGGACATTGCTCTGTAATTCACTGCAGCACTGTGTATGGATTACATTAATCTGCGCGACAGCTCTAATAGCCTTATGTTGTTGCGCTTTGAGTGAGAAAGTGATTGAGAGTACCGTGCGGCAGGGGCACAGGGAACACCCACATGCCAGCACATCTAGAGAAGAGCAAAAGAAATCCAATTTCCTGTCTGTGTCCCTTTTCACCAGGACAACGCTTGTTGGACCACGCGTAAGTTGCAGAGCTTTTACCCAGACGAATCTGGCAATGAACAGGCAATAGGGCCAGGCAGATGGCAAGAGGGATGTAGCCATATTCAAAGTGACATCTGGACGTAACGCAACATTACTTCTGGCTGGTATGAAGTCTGAGACACGAACTATAGGTAAAAGAAACTGTTTTGCATTCAGAAACTCTTACCTCTCCCAGAAGGATGCTAGAAAATCTGCATGGTAAAAATAAAACCCAAACTAATCCATCAGAATCAGCCAGAACAAAAATATAAATTTACACTAAGCTTCAGTGTGTGATGACAGCTATTTTTTAAAGCACACAAACTATTATTGCATTTCAAAGTTTTTCAAGACGCTCAGGTTCACTGTGATTTGATTTGTTTGCTTCACCTCAAAGCAAAGTAACAGAGTAACAGAAATTGGAGGAGACAGGTCCCAGAAAGAGAAAAACAAACAGATAAATACTAACTCCCCAGAACCCACAGCACCAATATACACAGCGGTAAAGCAAGCAGGCCCTAAAGCATTACTTGTAAATTCTCTCCTTCTTATTCATATTCATCTCACCATCTCCTCTTGTGCCCATTAAGCCATTAGATTTGATCAATTACTACGCATTTAAAAAAAAAAAGAAACCTGTGAGGTGGATCTAATCACATCTCCATATTGCTTCTTTCACTTACACACAGCTATCTATTTTAAATTAACCATAGCTTGGGATGTCCATCATATTAGTTCAGTGTCTAGAGAGAATTGCACTTCTGCAAAGTGTCTTCTCATATATTTACTATAACTCACTCAGGCACACTTCAGTCTGTCTGGGGTGTCCAAAGAGGTTGTGTAGGAGTGCAGCAGCAATTATACAGCACTAATAATGAGTTCCTGTTGGGCTTTTCTATGTTAATGAATGAAACACATTCAGTGCCTAAGCGGCTGGTTAATATGCATCACTTCTGACGAGAGGCACAGGGGTGTCTCAGTGGTCCCTGCAGGGGTCAAAGGTCAAAACAGAAATGAAAGAAAAGGGAGATGGCTGGGAGATAGAAAACAGAACCGCTACTGTCCATGATTGGTTAGACAGCTTGTGTGTGTGTGTGTGTGTGCTCAGGTAGTTCAATGACATATGATATTTCAACAGAAATAAAGGGGAGAAAGGTAAAGAGACTGATATTACCAAAATGATTAGACGTTGCAGAGGCTTTGACCAGAGCTTGACTACACTCTCTGAATCCACAGCCAAATCCTATCCTTCCTAGATAGGAACACCTATCTACTTTAAAATGCGTCCTCCATGGGTTCACTTGTCAAATACCATACCAGGTTCAACAGAACAGCTCCTAATTTACTGTGGCTTCCTATTTTTAACATACAGTCTGCAGTACTTCTCCTCTTACCACCCATTCCTCATGTTTCATACCTCATCTCATTTAGAAGTCTTTGTATTAGGTCTGCCCAGTTGTTGCCCAGCCAACCTCCATCATCACTGACCCCTGCCACCCCCACCATACTCACACATGAAATTAAATCATACAGTGCTCACATATGTACTTTAACAGTGGAAAAATTACTAAATGAAGTGTGCTTAGAATGCCTACATGCGTTGTACAATTTCTCTATTCTGAGAGTATGGTGTTGACACAAGCAATTATCCATCAAAATAATGCATAGTGATAATTATGTAGCTACCAACAACTTGAAAACAGTAAAAAAAAAAAAAAAAGAAAGCAGTAAAAACAGTAAACAGTAAAAAAAAAAACAAGGCTAAGAGTCTACAGGCACAACAGCTGCTCTATGAGGCTGTATAGGCACAGAGGTGCTTTGAGCTAAATGCTAACATCAACATGCAAACCTAGTCATGGTGACAATGCTAACACACTGATCATGTTGTATGTTTACTCCCTTAGTTAAGTGTTTTAGCATTCCAACATTTGCTAATTTGCAGTAAGCACAAATTAGCTGAGGATGATGGGAATGTCATCAGTTTTGCGAGGATTTCTACATAAACCAAAGTATTGGGCAATCAAATTTTTCACCTGATTATGACCTGACCTGAGTTATTAGTTACCAACGTTTGTGTAATTTATCCTGAGGGGAACACAAATGTCTGTGTTGTTGAGATATTTCACAAAACCCAAACTGAATTTGCGTGCAAGAATGTTAGTTGTGTATAAGAATGAATTGTGCAAAACTTTCAAGTATGTAAGACTCCTGATGACAAAGTTATGTCCATTTCAAGTTATCATGCTGCTCTACCACCTCCTTTAGCCGCCGCGTGCATCTCCCAGGAGCTGGCAACCAGTTATAGGATTAGGATATATTACGGGGGAAAAAAAACTTGTAAAGAATGTATCAAGATTGATGAAGGTTGGATTAAACAGACACGTGGTGACAAGATATGGTAACAAGTTTTCACAGTGGATGAAAAATATCAAAATGTTCATTGAAACTTTATATGTTCCGAACAATCATTGTTTTCCCAAAATACAAATAAAAACTCCAACTCTAAGCTAGTTATGCTGTGACACTCCACTGTCAGATAGAGGATTGTTATTTTTTTCATACTCACCCAGTGAGAGGTCTGATATGCCTTTATAATATACCTACATACACATGGAATTACTGTGTTGATATTGTTCTGAAAGTAAAATTGACATCCATCTTGCTTTTTTTCTGCCATATTTCCAAATTTCTTGTCACTGGTGTGCCTCAATTATGCCATGTTTACAGAAATCAACCCCCATCTGCTTCTAAAAAGTGCATTCAGACTTCTTCACTTGCAACCTCTGAACAAACCTTGTGCTTGTTTGAAGATGAAAAAAGCAATCACACTGCGCTCATCACTCTCATTAGGCATCTTTGTTTTGCCCCAGGGGAATTACTCTTCAAGGCTTTTTGAATGCATGAAGCGAATTCATTGCCAAGATGTTTTTCCCTTTGTTGGCCTCCTCTCTGTCCTCTGGCCTTTCGGGGACTCCTGCTGCCTACTGGGGGGCATCCTTCAGTGGTTATTAAGTACACCTAGTATTCATTCTATCACCCCACTGCTGCACATATATTGACTTAGTTAATTATGCTAATTTTACATGTAGAAATGTGTTTGCGCGTCTCTGTATTATGCATATCACCAAAGCATTTTTATTACTGTAATCTTCAAGATGTTTACTCACTGTGTCTGCAAATATATTGTTTGTATGCAGTATGGAAATAAAGCTTGCACCTTTACTGCGACAATGAACCACTTTTTCTTATGATTCCTTCAATAATTCAAACTCAATTTAGCTTGGTTTAAGTGGCAGATCTCTTTATATCTGTGTTGCAATTCTAAAACAGGTCAACAGACCAACAGAGGAGCCAACAGAATATTGTAAACAGTTTCCATTTACAGTTACTTCACATTTTTCTGTGTTGATTACCACCTTTATTGCCATAAAAGCCCCACACTCAGAAAAAAGTACACATTGCTTTTTAGTCTGAAATCAGCAATGTTTAATAACCAAACATGACCTTGTTTTTCCACTGAAGCAGCAGATACAGTTGCTGGTATTTGGGAGATATACATATACTTTTTTAAAAGCTTTAGTTTTTACTGTGTTTTTCTGTGGTTTCCTAAAGTCTAAAGACAAACAAATTAGGGGGACTGTATTGTAGATTTTAAATGGTCTACCTTGAAACTGTGACTGGGTGAATGTGTTCACCCCCTGAGGGTTTGGCGACCTGTCCAGGATGTTTCCCTGCCTTCCTCTCAAAGCATGCTTGGATAAGCTCGAGCCCTCATCAGTCTGAATGAATTATGATAACAAGCAATAGCGATAAACTGGGTCCCTGCTGGATCCCAAGCTTTGTTTTGTGTATTGTCTTCACAAAGAAATTGAATTTGGGAAGTGAATTTGATTAACAATACAGAACAATAGAAGAAACAAAGTAAGAAACCACAATAAGTAAGATTTTCTCATTTAAAACTGCTGTGAGTTTTCCAAAGTTAAAATGTTCAGTCACCAGACTGAGTCACTGGTTCATGGATAATTTAGTTCTGTCTATCCAAATGAGTAATGTAATCGTCAATTAAAATGAATGGTGTGAGCTGCTGTGCTATTGGAAATGTGGAGAGGTTGCCCAGAAGTGAGATGGATGGGCATTGAGGGATGCTGAGGCTGACGAACTCAGATGGCATGTTCATGACCTCCGAACAGAATAACTGGACTGATGAACTGAGCCAGAAAATATGAAAGTAATGTGTTGTTGTCTGTTAAACCCATGTGGTACACTTTGTGGGTGGTGGTGATGACTATGTGCAGGATTTTATATACCAGAGGGTGTCAATAAATTTTTTAGAATATTTCGTATTTCCCATGCTCTCCATATGGATGGATTTAACTGGTTGAATTTATAGACTTGGTTAACCTAGCCCTTGGTGAATTCAGTTTCCAAAAACGCTATCAACTACTGGTCCACTTTAAAGCTTAAGCTATTAAAAGGGGCCCATTGGCCAAATTTAATCTCGCCACCTAAACAGCCATATGGTTTCTAGTAGGTAAGATTATTTAGGTCACCCAAGGGGCCCATACAGTCAGCAATATGAGCTTGCCATATGGTTTCCATTTGATTAACGTCAGATGTAGCCTGTTCTAGGCCATGTTAACTGTACGAGTGTCGTTCAGAGACGTTGGCGTACTGTTTTAGCCACTGTTACTGTTTTGGCTCAATGGATGGATATTTTCTGAGAGTCCGCCACTTTGGTCTAGAATACAAATGTCTTAACAACTATTGGATGGATTGTCATGAAACTTTGTACAGACATTCATGGTCACCAGAGGATGACAGCTACTGAATTTGGTACCATCATGTTGACATTTTTGGTTTTGAGTGAAATATCTTAACAGCTATTGGATGGATTTCCTTGGAATTTGCTACAGATATTCAAGGTCCCTAGAGTATAAATCCAAATGACCCCCTACCTTTTCATCTAGCACCATCATCAGGTCAAAATTTCAATTTGCTCAAAACTTTTGTTTATGACTAAATACCTGCATAACTAATGAAATCATCATCAACCTCAGTTGTACTTTGGTTGTAGTGCTAATTACCAAATGTTAGCATGCTAACATCCTTAACTAAGATGGTGAAGATTATACCTGCTAAATATCAGCATCTTAGCATTGTCATTGTGAGCATGTTAGCATGCTGACTGGATTTAGCTCAAAGCAACACTGTGCCTAAGTACAGCTTTACAGAGCTGCTAGCACGGCTATAGACTCTTCTTGTTATCTTTTAAGCTGGGCAGACACCGGGTTGTTTTTTAATCTCGTACGTTGTGCTACACCTGTTATTCGGCCTCTCTGCATGGCCAGAACCTGCAACTTTTATGCTCACACTGTACAGATCAATTGACTGGCCACGGCGTGGCTGCTCACACTGAACATAAAGCACAGAAACCCCAGGATGGTTTTGTCCGGTGATTTTTTCCAGTAAAGTTTATTCAAACAAGACGACCTGATTCTAAAATGAGTCGGGGGCGACCAATTCAGGGCTAAATTCAGGCTTAATCTGTCGAGAGTCTGCCCGGCTTTAAACTTTTGTTGTTTTTCTTTTAGCATTCTTGTTCAGTTTGTAGGTTGAGTGACAAATGGGGTGCTGATGAGTGCTGTTTGGCCCACTGCAGCAGTAACTAATGACCCTGTCTCAGCATCACCTTTTACGGCTCCATCACACAACCTTTAATTCATACAATTACACCGCCTCTGTTTCTCTTTCACTGACCACCAGCCAGGAGCTCAGTCACATGTGTTTCTTATACAGGCTTTTAGCTTTCACTGTGACCTCTACTATGTATTAATGTATCAGCTCTATACTAATCTTGAGATGTGGTGTAATTTGGGACTGTCATAGTCTCGTCTCTTATCTTAGTTAGGCAGATTTTGCATAGAAACCGGTCATTAGGAACCTAATTTTGTACTGTGTACAGGGATGCACACTGATGCCACATACACACTCCAGTTTGCAAGAGTATGCACATCACTAAATAAGTCTCCTTCACTGTGTGGGTTGTGCTTAGTATAGCTGTGTGCATGTGGTGGTCTGTTTGTCTTCACCTGCTCTCAGGCACCTGTCGCACACCGTGATTTAGTGGGGAGGTATTTGCCTAACAAACTGAAGTTTCATCCCTCAGTGAGCTTGCCTGCGAGTGGGTGGCAGTGGACAAGTTACAAATCTCCCATCTGCTTTTGTCATTACATCTTTCTGTCTAAAATGCTTTGTTATCACACTATAGTTGTCCATTTCATTGTTGATTTCGCAGTTTTGCACCTATTGTCGCCTGTTGGACACTTGTCCATCATTCAGTGTAATTAACTTTTACAAGACAGTCCCTTGAGACATGGTCACGGTTTATATCTTTGCTGATATACAGGAGGATTCCACAGCCTCAGAGACGATGAGAGTTTATAATCTGAATGCTGTATATAATGTTCAATTTGACCTCCTTCTCTTCTTTCTCTTTGTCTGCCCACTTTCCTGCCTGCTAGTTGCATTCTCCGGCCTTGGCTTCACCTCCTTCTACCTGGCGGGGAAGCTGCAGTGTTTTACGGATCAGGGTCGGGGGCGTAGCTGGCGTCTGTGTGCCATGGTGCTGCCTCTCTACAGCGCCATGATGATTGCGCTGTCCCGGACCTGCGACTACAAACACCACTGGCAAGGTCCGTCTAACAGCTCAGACTCATGAATACACATGAATAGGAATTTCCTGCATTCATGAAAAATTACTGTCAAATAAATGCTGTGTCTTCTTAACTTACATAGTGTTAAATCTGCTTGTGTCAGCCTGAGAAAGATTGCTGTGCAGAAGACTGTTTCAATCACACCTGGCTCAAGGCAGTTTTATAATTATTATACAGATTATTTCGAAGGCAACCTCCGTGTGAGGCTCATTTCAATCAGCTACTGCTGTGAACACATTTTTACTTCAAAAGGCTAAAAAAACATAAGAATGTACAGTAAATCAGGCTGGGCAGCTTGCTTATTTGCCCAACAGACTGAAAATTGTGTCTTACAAGGATGTTTTCTGTCAGATACAGCATAATGCCTCAGTGAGGTAGCATTTAATTCAGCAGCCTGGGAAGAAAATTATAATTACAAACTTCAGTTTTTCATATCTGTTCTGACGGAACTAGATGGAGACTTGGAGGGACGGAGGGAAGGGAATGCATATGTAGGTGGCGTGTGGGAAAGAATATGTGGTAATATGATGACAGCTCTGTCATATGGTGTTAATTAGTTTTAGAGAGCCATATGTTCCCGGGGAGAAGGGCTTTTAACAACAAGGATTTATTTACATCAAAAGAACACATACGGTAGTTACAGGCAAACCAACCACTTTCGGAGGCCTCTTATTGTTTCTTAGCTCTACACATACTTTTTTCTCCTCCCTCTCCCCAGCAGACTGTAAGTAAGCAGCAATGGTGCAGCCCATTAAACTTGAGGGGCCCCAATCTGCACTCAGTGTAAACACAAGCTGGGAGTCCCCATTAGCCTGGCTGCTGAGCCATGCTCGATGGATACTAATATTCTCACCATCCCTTTGCGCTTTGGAGGTGCGCTTTGTCCTCGAGGGGGGAAAGGCTGGGCTTCCAATCACTGTCTCAATGAGGCCACAAAACTAATACATTGCATCAAGTCACAGTCTATTAAATTCAGTTGACAGGAGTTGATGAAACGTTCACAGAGCAAGCTGCATGCATTGTACAGCTTCTGAATGGTGGAAATCATTGTTACATTATATTTCATTTCACCCAGAAGGGGAAAATAAAGGAGTTTGGTGAGACCTATGGAGAAGTATAATTTTCATATTGTGGAATCCTGCTATCACTAGCTGGCCATGTCATTTTGATCTATACCCAGCAATATAGGCTTAATATTCAACATTGCACTGTGATATTATATGATGTATTATAGCTTAAAGGGGGCCAGGTATAATACGAAACTCTTCAGCATAGATGACAAAGTGACAGAGACAGCCTGTCCAGAGGCAAGTGAGCCCAGTGCTCAGTAGAACAGATTCATCGCTTTGCCTTTCAGTTTACTTTCATCACCCACTAAACTAGCAGACATGAAGAATGCTCACTGGAACACTATAGCACATACAGTAATGCCTAACTGATTGTGCTCATTTTAAGAGCAGGTGTTATTTTTCTTCCTCCACATAGGCTAAAATTAACCGTAGATGCAGAGCATATCTTAAAATATATGTGTTTTTGTGACTTTGCAGACGCCTTTGTTGGAGGAGTGATTGGGTTGCTGTTTGCGTACATCTGCTATCGCCAGCACTACCCACCCTTTCTGCACATGGATTGCCACCTGCCTTATGCCAGTCTGGCTGCTGCCGCCCACATGCCCTCGCATCCCCAGGACGACCCGCAACCCACTGACAATGCCACCACCCTTCCCCTGGAGGGCTTGACTGAAGGGCCAGTATGACTAGTGGCCACCACCGAGACTCCCCCCAACACCCTTACCAAGCCATCGAGCCCACCTCCCCTTTCCTAGTGACTGACTGGCACTTGTATACATTCCAGCGAACAGTAATACACCCCACCCATCTCCATACTGTTACACCCGGTCTCGGTGACACCTACATTCTTTTGTGTTTATATTTTTATATCTGGTTCTTGCTCAGCAGCCATGAAAGTCTATATTTAGACGTGATGTGTGAGAGGAACCTATGAATATGGGACATCACCGCTGAGAGGGAAGAGGGAAAAACATGTTGAAAACCTGAGGAAACAAGTCTCACTAATGGCTGTGAAGGAAGATGAAAATATTGCCAGTTTTTGCTGGAATCTTTTGCTTAATGAGAAATGTGTTCGGCAGGTTGTTTTATGCTGGAGTGCATTTAATGTTTGGCTTTTAAAGGATTGGGACAGCAAGAAATCCCATGAAATGTCACAGTAATCAAACCAGTTAAAGTGTTTAAATATTGTACGTTATATTTCAAGCTTAAAAACAAATTATGGGATTTGATAGGAACTAGTGCCAGAAATCCAATGCCCATCTGTGTATTTCAGTTAGACTTTTAGATGCAGGCTGCATTTTCAGAGAGTACCAATATGTAGGTTTAAAACTCAAGGACTTGGGGTACTTCTCTAGATTCATACCTCCTCTGCTTTTAATACTTTTTGGTTGTCCATAGCAACATAATAATACATATAGAACCAATTCACTCTTGGAGAAAAGCACTGGTCCATGTCAAGGACTATATATTCAATGTTCCCCTACCTTACTCTTCTACATTCACCCATTTTTTATTATTACATTTCTCCCCATTCTCTTGGGCTTGTATAATTTTCCAGTTCAACTGCATATCACCCCTTCCCCATTCCTCTTCCTCTCCTTGTCACCATCCAACTTTTTCACAAGCCCTGCAGTTAGCACATGTTCCCAGAGGTTGCACAGGGACATGGACCCAAATTGTAGCTCAGTGAGTGCAATCAATAACAGGCAGGTGAGAATGGCGTGGTGGAAGTGTGTCTGGAGAGGCACAAACTCCAATCTGATTCTGCATTAATCCTCATTAAGGGAGGTCAGCCGCTGCTGCTGCTCATGAGCACATTAGGACTACATGAGGAGCCCCACGGACTGCCCAAGCATTCCAAATGGCTTTCAGCCCACTGTAACCGTACAAATAGACAATCTAGTATTCAGGAGATGACAGGCCTGAACCCGGGACGATTTTTATGTATTATTCATCCATTAATGTTCTGTTATTTATTAATATGTCCAGCCTTAATTTAGGGACACCACATTGTAACAAAGAAGACATCAAAGATTTGTAGCTTTTTTTCTGCTTGGGTGGCATGCACCCTGTGACCCTTTATTAACAGAGATGACACATCACCCTATCATCAACAAAGCAATTTGTAGCCTCTTACAAGTTTTGTTAGAAATGATGGATAATTTTGTTGCCTTGGTTACTGTCTTTTTGTTATTTTTATTTATTTTTTTGCCATTGCTGTGACATTAATGGGAAGGTGCAATCTCACTTTACTTCGAACCCAACCAAGCTACATAGAAAGGCAAAGATTATATATTTGCACGTAACATCCAAGGGAGAAAAACAGGAGATAGCGCATCAAAAGAGCATGACATGAAATGAGCAGCAAGCCAAATGTATGAGGTTATTTTGTCATTTTATTATCTTGTCAGTGTGTCAGTCAAGCCTATTTGTACATTTGTCGGTCTCCACCCTCAAAAGACCATACGTTTTTTTGTAGAAAGCAACAGTTGAAACAGCTGCACCTTCAGCTGCTGTTTGCTTAATTATGGACACAATTTGGCTTGTTACACAGGAATAGACAAGAAAAGCTTCTCTCTATAATTTACTCAAATCAGCCACAATTAAGCCTCTATCCCTAATGCAACCCATTGGCAGCTTCTTAAAACTGTGTGTGTGTGCGTGCAGGTTTTGACAAGACCTGTCCCACACTGATGCAATACAAAATGAAACTTTACAAAGAACGAGCCTTTCACCAGAGCTGAAAAAGTGGCTCGACTCTGCACATCAGACTCTGTGACGGGACTTGACGAGACTCTGAGAGTCAACTGGAGAGGAACTTGTAACAAGAGTCTTTCAGTGTGGGCCCGATGATCTTCGACAGTGAGATTTCGACATCTTGAGGCAGATTTGGGGATAAAATGATTGTGACACAGATTCAATATGTTCTATAGACCTGCATTCGCCTGACTTGGCAGCCTGATGTTTGTACTTTGTCATTTAGTTTTCTTCTATTAGATGGTACTGTGTATATTGGGAAAAAAAATGTTCAGAAGTCATGTCTGTAAGAGTATTTTCGCTTTATCAACAAAGGATTTACATTTCCCAACTTTCCTTCAAATCATTCCATGATTTGTCTTAATTTGGTGCTATAGATAGTTTTGTAGCAGTAAGTGTCACTTTTGTCGCAGTAAGTGTCACTTTTGTCAAACAGTGGATGTGTCATTTTGAAATGAAAATTCAATAATTTTCTACAGAGAAAGAAAAAAATAATGATGCATATTTCTCTTTTTCAAATCAGATGCACAAGGGCAACCAGTGCTTGATACATCATTTCACCATGCCCAAGGACTGATGGGATTAAAGCATAGAAAAAAACATTAAAGAATAATGAAATTATTATCAATTATAATGAATAGATGTCTGAAGAAAAAAAGAGTGTAAGACTTAAGAATCTTTGTTCATGGCATGCCAGTTCCATTTGTGAGAAAAGACTGTTTTCTATGAATAAGCATGTCTGGCCTTGAGAACTCTTTGAGCTGTGTTTTGCTGTTTATATACTTTATGTACAATAAAGGACTGCAGCTGTGTGAAATTTGTCCATGAAGAAAACAAAGGAGCCTAATGTACCTTATCAAAGTGTGATCGTTGGAGCCTGCATTTGTTGCTGTGATGGGAACTCTGATTCGCTTCACTTGGATTCAACACATCATTGGACACAAATCAAGGTTTGAAGATGTTTATATGAAAAATGTCCTCCCTGTAATCAGAACATAGGTATTACTGCATTAATCCTTATTATATGCAAATGAACAATCTTATATTATGAGTTGGCATATGTTTGAATGAGCTATATCCCAAGTTCAGTTCAATGGGTTTATGCTTCAATGGACCTGCTGTCAGATTGCACAGTGCTACTGAGGCAGTTGAATGTGTGTGTGTGTGTGTGTGTGTGTGTGAATGTAACTCTGTTCTAAGTGTGTGTTGTGCTTTTCTGCATCAGTTGTGTTGCACTCTTGTGTAGGGAGTATCCAATAAACGTGTGTATGCTTAAGACTGCCTGTTGCCTTTCATATCAGTAGGATTTAATCAGGCTGCTGTCAAAAGGCAACTCCTGAGGGCTGAGGACGTTCTCTTTTCCAAGAAATGTGTTCCTATTAATATTACTACTTTTTAGTTGGCATGGTAACTGTCACTGTGTGCTTTAAAATCTTGAGAAGAAACTTTTTAGAGTGGTGTTTTTTAGCCATGCTGGCGGTGGTAATGCTGGTATGTTGGTCAGTCAGTCCACCACTTTGGTACAGACTGAAATATCTTAACTATGGGATGGGTTGCCATTCATTCGTTGTCCTCAGATACTGATCCTAAGGACCTTTGTGATCCCCTGACTTTTCATCTAGCACCAAAATTTCCTGTCAGAATTTCAATTTGCAAAAGACTTTGTTTCATGACCACACACCTGCAAAACTAATGGCACTCCCATCAGCCTCAGCTGTACTTTGTGTTCTGAGCTAATTGGCTAATGTTAGCATGCTTAAACACAAAACTGAGATGGTCAACGTGGTGAACATTATACCTGCTAAACATCAGCATGTTAGCTCAAGACACCGCTGTGCCTATGTAGAGCGTCTTGTTAGTTAGCATGTTATGTGTCAGTATATACTTGCAGAACTTTTAGACCCTTTTTAGAGTAGTAGGTTAACAACTTCAACAAAGTGCCGTAGGAAAAGGTGCATCTTTAACATATGTTCATACATTTGGTTAACCAGTTAACTTGATTTTGGAAATGACTGTATGCCAATCACGTATAATGACTTGACTTTGAATCATAAGGGAACGTAAGCATGATCAAGAAATAACTTAAAACATTAAATAAAGGAATAGCAGCCTATATTTGGGTGTTACAGCAAGTTGTCTCAGCTCCATCAGGCTTGAAAATGTGATTTGATTTTAAATTGTCAGTTGACAACATGTTTTCTGCCACTGAATTTTAACTAAAATGAATTGCTAGAACATACCAGTTACCATTAATTATTGGTTGACACAAAAATTAGTATGCTCCCAATGCATCACTTTCAAAATTGCAAACAATATAGTTTGAAATAAATTCAGTAATTCAGTTATTTTGAAGGGCTGAACATTGAATCCCTGAATGTTTTCCTGCAGGCTTCTAACCTCGTGGCCTTGTTACTCATGAAAATGATTCCTGCTGAATAACAAGATAAAGACACTACAGATCAATAAGGTTGTTGCTCCCAGACATCTGCCTGCTTCTGCTGATAGAAAACATTTGAGTGATGTGGGATGTGTGGTAACAATCCGTCCCAGTAAGTTGCCCTGCTGAGAGAGCCTTGTACAACCTGGAAGATCCTGGTTTCACCTCACACTTGAGACGACATGGCTCCAAATATCTGATCCATTAGGTGGTATAATTTATGAGCTGAAAGTATATGATCTCATTTTGACAATTTTTAGAATGAATGTCTTCGGTGTTTCCAAATAATTGCCCCAAAGTCTTCCCGCACATGGCAAATATCACTTATGCTTTATTTGGAGCTGACAGTGAATTGTTAAAATGGCATAATATTTCCTAAGAGTCTGTGCTCCTGCTAGGTATCATATAGTATAGATATTGTAGTTTCAAGGCACATCCACGTAGCAGCAATTATACAGACAGCCATTGTTGCTCCTGAACAACTCTCACATTGAAACCTTACAAGAAATCACGTGCTGTGAGATTATGTGTGCTATTGAGGTAAATTATGCACAAAATACAGTTCTTGTTTAGCACCGCAGAAGACTAACATTTGATACAGCAGCAAGGAGATGCCTGTCAGTTACACATTTGTTTGCCTTGGAAATAAAAGAGATGCTTTCCTTTCAGTGTGTGAATGATTATAGTGCTCAATGAAAGGCAAGTGTGTCATCCCTCAAAACATCCATATTGTTTTCCTATCAAGGGCAGATCCCCGCTTTTGGATCAGCAGTGCCGTTATGGCAGTCAAATCATCCTGGATCTAATGCATCAACAGTCAGCTGGCATCTAATATCACTTAACATTGCAATACCCTTCAGGATGCTACACATAACACTCCATCACACTCAGTGATTTCAATAGGGTATTTAAATAGAGATTGTATGAACCTGTGGTTACATTAGTTCACACTGTGAGGAAACAGGGATCGTTAACATGGTAATTGTATGTTGTAGATGCTGACAAAATACTGAACGGTGGTGGACATCAGACCTCATATCAGAGAAACATTTCATGACACACCTTCTATCTTATATACATTTTTCAAAAGGGTAAGCAAGTTACACTAGCTAAATTGTATAAAGAAATGTTTTTTGATAAAAATGAATTATAATTCAGATAGTGTATGTCACAATCTCATCAACACTAATAGTGATGATCGTTTATCAGATATCTGCTTTCACATATAACTCCTACTATTCAAGCATCCCATCAATCCAGAGTCCAGAGCTGGTGAGAGAACCCACTGGCCAGTTAATCATGCAGAAATCGATTCAGATTCAAGAGGTAGCATGAAACTAATTTAATAATAGGACGGGAACAAACACATGCAAGGAAGCAAACTGTCTCTCTGCAACGGCTCGGTAAACCAAAAGCACGACTCAGAGATCAGGGGTGCTGGAGTCAGAGCAGAGTCCCACCAGCTGCAACCGGTTCCGTAATCAAGACCTCTACTAATACTCTGCTCAGCCACTTCCACGCTGCCAGATCGTAGCCACTACTAGTTCGTCTGCGTTTCCAGCCTCTTTTGCTAAACATAATCTGTCCCTTTTGTTCAGCTGTGTCTAACGTTTTTTCCTCTGACGTGCAGTTCCGCCTGCACCGGCTCCAGCCTCCTGTCTTTTGGCCCTCGTCTTGCCTGTTCCGCTTCCTTGGACTCCTGTTAATTCAGCCACCAGTCCCAGCCTCACCCTGGTTTTCTGCTGCCAGCCCTAGCCCTCAGTGCCGTTTAAAATAAACACCCTTTTAACCACATTCCTGTCTCATCTCTGTGACTGCTCTTGGGTCCTTCAGCTCAACATCATAACACAGGCAAAGGGGCAGAAGTCCAAAAGGCAAGCAGGGGTCCAGGCAGGCAGAAGAAGCAAGCACATTGGACAATCTGACGGGGAGTGAATGGGAATATACTGCAAGGCTTAATGAGGAAATGGGAAGAGGAGGGGAAGGACAGGTGATGTGAATGGCGGGAACACGGGGACAACTGCAGGGCAGGAGGGAGTGGCAGGATCTGAAATGACAGGAGAGTTTATGTATGGCAAATGCAGAGAGTAGATATAAAATGTGGCACCAGAATCAAGCTGACGGCGTGACACAGTATTATTCCTTAAGAACAGACCAGGGTAGCTAAAGCTTTGCAGCTTTGTGCACATCAAAAATATTTTTAAGCATGCATATTTGTAAGAGCTTAACTGAGAGAAGTATTTTGTCAGTTGTTGCTTTGTTGCAATGGTTTATCTGTACTTACAAATGTTTTGTTGGTAAATGTTTTAGTTACAGACGTCTTGCATAGATAAAAGGGGTACGCCAGCAATTTAGTATTGTACTTCCATAAATGTGGGGGACTCACAAGAGATGTGATGATGCAAAATGGTGATGATTCATGAGTGTCTGAAATCTCAGTTTACTGCTCACTATAGTAAACTGCTGAGTGTCTATTATGTAGGGTTCTTCTACAACTGTTTTCACAGGATGAGTAGTTCTCCCCATGACGAGTAAACTGATCTTGATGTGTAAAATGAGTGCGTCTTTAAGTTTTACATAAAAGCTTTTGATTTATTTTCCCAAAGCTGTCACAGTGCTAACAGAGCAGCTCTCAGTAGAAAGTACAGGAAGTTTATTTCTGTAATGGCTGATCTTTACTGATAACGTTTTTCTGCAAAATGCTTTCATTACAGCTAGACTGAGTTAACAAAATTGATCAATAAAGTTTGTAACAACCAATCTTACACTCAGTAGGAGTTAGGGGTTACAGGAGAGAGAAAGGGATTTTTTTCCAAAGCAGTAAGTGATGATGTAGCCACTGTAAGGAATTGTCTCCTTACAGTGCAAGCTTTAAATAATGGATACATTTTTCTCCCCTACTCTTTTTTTGAACGAAATGCGACATTTCTGAATAATGAATGGATCCGGATTCTGAAGCAAGTGGCAAATAAAGGAGTCGTCAGATTGGCTCATAATTAATGGATCAGCCAAGGAATGTGAGTCTCATCTGTTAGAAGTCTCTTCTGTGGAGTTGTAACCGAAAACTGAAAAAAATATGTTTCTGCTGAGCTCGCTGGGTCTCTCCAGAAGTCAAAAGTCATAATTAAAGTAAAGTGGATATGTGGATATTTCTTGTAAAGTGGATATGTCATTCACATTTTTAGATTACTAGGGGCACATTAAAGTTGCAGGAGGCAAAACCTGTGCAAACCTATGCAAACCCTTCCGCCTCTCTCTCTCTCTGCTGCCCACCAAAGCCACAAGTTCGAATGGGAGCAGGAGTTGGTTGCCTCGCAGGGCCCGACCTCTATGGCCCTACGAGACCCTGGTCCCTCCCGCCACGGCTTGTCTTCTCAAAGACGCCCCTCCAGCGCTTCACAGCCGCAGAGCAGAGCGCCCCAGGCTTCATAGGCAGCAGCGGGATGAGAAGCTAGTACACCACACACACACCACTGTCCCCCTCAAAAGTTATTCCCCACTGTCATCACGCCTCTTTGCCACTCGTCGTTACAAGCGTCATGGCATCGAACATAATTAGCAATGTAGGCAAAGGAGTTTTTGGAAATTTATCACGAGCTGCAGTATTTGTGGCAGGATTTTCTGCCATTGGCTTTCACCATCTGAAGGGACATGCACACACATCTGCCTTTGTAGCTCAGCCAATAGGAATACTCTCTCTCTGAAATAACCTGTGATTGGCCAAAGTCTCCTGTCACAGGCTAGATTTTCTAAAGCCTGAAACAGAGCCAAGAGGAGGGGCTGAAGTTTAGTTTTCTCTCAGACCACTTGAATTACAATATGCTGAGAGATTGTTATGGAATTGTTGCCCAATGATGCCAAAAAAATACTGCCTACCCCACCTTTAATGACTTTCTGAATTGTGTTTTTGTGTTCATGAATCTATGCATAGGTCTGTGTTACTTACAGGTCTTATTCTGCAATAAATCATCAGATTCAGATCTTCTTCAAATGTGCTATAGATAGATATTTCCATTAGGAGGTTTTGTACAGGTCCACAGGTTTACTGACAGCATTAAGAAACCAATGTTTATTGTATTAGATATTATTTTGGTTGAAAAAGCTCCTCCTGTATAATATTTTATATGATCACTTTTATATTAAAACTGTATATATGTAAGGGAGCATGTACAATAAACCTCCAACTCAGCATGAATCACAACCGAGGTGGAAACTGACATTCATAATAGATCAATAGCAATGAGCAGACAGCTGTAGATGTACCTTTCATGCTCCTGTAAATTCCTCAGGGTACTGTGCTATATCGCAGAACTCAGTGATTTGTGTCATGTCTGCCTCATTAATACACAAACCACAATTCTGTCAAAGTGCAACATTCAGTATAAACCCTCAAGGAAGGGTCTGGGGAATTGTTGGCAAAGTGAGTAGCAGGCTTGCTCTCTTGTGTCTTAAACACTAAGTGCTGATTGCACTCTGGTTTGGCTCGCTCAGAGGGAGAAATTGATCCAGATTGTTCAAACACATGGCACAGTCAAAAGTTAGCAAAGGACAAACATACTTGACTGGAAGAATGGAGGCTTCTTCACGAGGGAATCCTGTCAAATAAATATGAGAAGGGGTTTGAGAAACTTTATGAACTACTCTCTTTTGGTGCACAGTCAACTTTAACTCACTCAAATCAATGCTGAGGAGGAGCTTTCTCATACTCTACTCTGTTTAAATAGATTCCTTAACATGTGGTCGATACATCAATTGAGAAATATCAACTCAAATCTTGAAAAGGTCAGTCAAGATCAATTTTTATTCCTAGAAGGTCAACATTGCTGTTCTTTTGCTTCGCACTGAAGGATGGTCAGAGGGAGAATGCGCTAAAGCGAAACAAAAAAACATGTGAACTAAAAACACTGTTAAAATGCTGTTTTGTTACATCCAATATAATGGATGAATGACTGGACTGGTGTAAGTTGGAGAGATGTTTTGCCGCTCTGGTAAGTGGTGTTTGTTTTACGCTACCTAACAAAAAGCCAAGGTAAGATCTGAATAAAAGCTTGTACAACTCCTACTTAAAATTGTAATCCTTTCATCTCTGCTTCCCCCTTTCACATTACTATTTGTTACCTAATCTGCCTAAGCTATTATCAGAAGAAACACTTTTATTCTCTCATCCTATTTAATTCAGTCAATTTCACATTGCCTCCTCCCTGTCGGTTTTACTGCGACTGTATTCTGCTGTTGACTTTACTCCCACACATTTCCTTCGGAGGGAACACAGACCTGTATCTGTGTGTAAATGCGAAAACAGCGGATGTTGAAATAAATTTCCATGCAAAATGAATAACTACTCTATGAGGTGCATGTTGTGTTTTCCTCAGACTGTAATACAAGACGAATTACATAATTTGTTTAGTAGTCTGTTATGGTGAAATATTTGAAATCACAATGTAAACAGTGCTGCTGAAGTTCAGAAGTTTAAATCTCAGCTCTAGCGGTTTTGCACAAAGCCAGTATTCCCTGTTGAATCTGCAGGCTTAGGCTCACTCTGGAGGACATTGTTATATCCTCTTCTCTGCTGTTTCATGCATGTTATTGATGGCTGAGGTGTGAGGAGAGCTATGTGACAAACCCAGCCTGCACTGTCAGCACAGCTGAACTATAATGTTTGGCAATTCTAGCCTTTCACAAAACTTTCCAAAGTGTAAAACTTACAATTTCCAGCAGCTTTAACAAGGTTTCACAAACTGATGTCATTAAGGGTGTTTTTATCATGTAGTAAATGCTTTAATGTGGTTGGTAACCGGTGATATAATGGAAAGATAACTTAACTAAACTTGCTGGAGATAATCTTTATCATAAGCTGCTGTTAAATCAGTTTTAACACAGCGCATGACAGCTCAATCAAAAGACAGGAAGACACAGGTTCCTATACAAAGATGTCAGTGTGCAGGGGGCTGTTCCAGAAGAGGAGACAGTCATTAAAAATAGTGAAAATCAATAAACATACCATCTGAAGCAACACTGCACTGCACTGCACTGCACTGCACTGCTGCAGTGACCCAACGTCGTCAACGCGGCAGACAGCGTTCTCTCCCACAGCTGAGGCAACTGGAAACTTTCCTGAAGGAGAGCTAAAGGATTACCCAAATTATCTGCTCTGCACCAGGTACCGCAGCCACAGGTGAGCTGCATTATGCTAACAGCTACTGACCTAGTTGTGAGCACATCTAAGAAGTGGAAGACCAGAAGTGGCTGAGCCTGCTGGGACTCATGTATGTTGCGAAAATACAGTCAAGTTAGAGCATGGGGGAAGAAAGATGGAAACTGTTATTAGCTTTGTTTTAATGAAGTTTATTAAACATGTAGCACAACTCTTCTCCAATATACCATGCCTTATTTTATTATATTTTATTATACATTTTAGGCTATCTTGGATAACTAAAAAAAAAAAGAAAAGAAAAAAAAAACATACTGGAATTTAGAATAGCAGAAAATACAGCACTACACTATAGAACTTGAAATGAATCATCCAGTCTCTTCTTTTAAATACATAGGAATAGAGAAGATATCTTTATTAAACAGAGAGGGAGATTTAGAGAAGGTGCTCTTAACAAGGGAGGCATTAAAGGCATTTAACCCTCTTGGGTTTAAATTGCCCAGGAAATTTGAGTATACTGTGTTATGGAAAACAGTGCTTGAGTACAGAATTTGCTATTTTGTATTGAAAAATGGACATTCACTCTGTTTACCCATTGATTGGTTAACATATTTAAAAATTTATGAATAGTTGGTTATAATGTTGTATATCTTGTTTTTATGGGATTTATGTTTTCCTTGTAAACCCCTTTTGTCTATTAAGGCTATTAAGGGTCAATATTGTCTTCTGTTAAACTATTTTGAAAAGATGATCGTAGTGTTGTTCTGAAAACCTTATACTGATGGTGACTGATAAGTCACATGTCTAATTGATGGAATGTACCGTATATAAAAAAACTTGCCTGATGAAGGCAAAATAGCTGCAAAGCATGTTATATTGAGAAAACTGTGTGTAGCGTATTTCATTTTGATGGCCTTGCACTAACAGTCACACTGACCTGCACCTCAGTGCACCTAGTGAACCTATAATACTACCAACATGCCACCATATTGGTCAGATGCATATTAGTTATATTGTATATGAACATGAGAGGTGATTCATGATCTACAGCATCCTAATAGAGTACAATATTCTGTCATATTCAGATGTATGTAGAGATTTTTAGAGATTTGTTGCATGAAAGGTCAAAATGTTTGTTGAGTGTTACAACCAAACACATTTTCATATTTCCTCAAAACCCACACATGTTTTGAGTTGTACATTTTTCTGCGCTGTTCCTGCTCCTTATACAGGAAGTCAAACAACATTTAGCTGAGAAAATAATCTACATTTTTATAACTGTTCATTCTGCCAACACTGATGATTTATTTTAGGTGCTGCATTTCAAAATTACATATCTGCCAATGTGATACCAACTCAGCCGACAGCACAAAATTGTAAATTATGAGTCTAGGAGGAGAAAATGATAGCAGGTAATTTCTATCTGCAGTTGACAGATGGATGGCACTTTTACAGGCTGGATCATCTGGTGTATGTTTTTGAGATACTGAGTGATAGACATCCGCTAACTTATTTTAACAATAGATGTAAGATGAGTCATTTTTATGGACATGATCTCTCCCAGATCAGTTTCTTTAAATCTGTGTCGAGGGTAAAAGTTAAATTGACACCAGTGAAATATTGACTTATCTGCTATCTACAGACCTGTGGGAGGAAGGTGCCACAGAGAGGAAGAGGAGGAGGGTTATCTCAGCTCCACCAACCTCCCCATCTAAATACCATGACTGATGACACTTGGCAGGAATCCTCTTTCTGATGACTCTGTTTGTGGTGTGTGTGTGTGTGTGTGTGTGTGTGTGTGTGTGTGTGTGTGCGTATGTCTTGTGCACGATGATGTGATGCAGCAGGTCGTTTAAAATCTCCAACAGAATACATGTGTGTTCATACATGTGTGTGCATTAGAGAATATAAAGAGCTGGAGTGAGCAGGAGAAAAGCCCAGTGTGGTATGTTACATTTAAATTCAAATCGTCATGGAAGCACAAGATAGCAGAATTGGTTGTCAGATGTATCTCTTTTATATTCAGTACACCAGCTGAGACAACATCTGCAGTCATCCATATTTGCTATACGCACTGTGGGCAAATTGAAACAAAAATTACCTTTCCAATATCAGCTCAAAATGAAAGGATTGGATTTTTCTGTGTGCCACAAGTCAATGTTGTAATTTGTTTGTGATTAGCTGGGTTGTTCTTAAAGGGTAAGTTCACATTTTTTAAAAGTCTGTCTTAAGACAATATACTCACATTCCCATGGAAAGACACGGAAAAAGTTATTGGTTGCTATGATTGTTCCTCCTGCTCATACTGGCCATAAAAAGATTCCTTCCTAACATGAAGCGAAATACAGAGTCCTCATTCTGTACAAAAATGCTTCCTAAAGTTCTGCTGAAGTTAATGTGAGGCTTCAGCAGTCTGAGTTAGACAAACCAAGTGGGTATCTTTTAAAGTTACTCGTAGTCTCGTAGTATGAAATTCCTTCTCTGTGTTACCATCCCTCTGCTGCAGCTTGGTAAGGAAAGACGGTTCAGGAAAACTCAAAGAGGAAGTTTCAGTAACTTTAGAAGATAGTTAGTTGATTTGTCTAACTCAGACTGCTGAAGCCTCACATTGCCTTTGGCTGATCTAAAGGTGTGTTCAGACAGAAAGCGGAGCAAATTTTTTGCTTTGTGCCATGCATGTGAATTTGACCAATGGTCTGTTTGTGCAGTCCAAGTTGATTCATCCCAAAAGACCAATGTACTTACTGTACAAAGGTTAGCTGTACGCTAGCTGGAAATGTACGCACCGACCGTGTGCCTGGGAACTCTCCTTTTCCGCCTGTTTCTAAACTAGATTCAAACCTGGGATAGACACAAATTTGTCTCTCAAGTTTAAAAATTTTCAACTCTTTCTCTTCAGTTTGTGCTGCAGAGGGAAAATTCACATTTATTTGTACCCACTGGCGTCTTTCCATTGACTTTGTATACACTGTCCTGCCTCTATCACCTTGTGTTCTGTCATACACTACATTTTATACAATGAGCATAAAAATGTGAATCTAATGTGAACCTTTTCTTTAAACTTGGTGAACATCGCTACCAGCATTTCACCATCTGAAAATTCACAGTGCGAAGTCAAATTTCAGATCCCCTCAAATGTACAGGAGCCCATCTGTGGGAAACTGTGTCAAAAGCCCTAAAATTCAATCTGTTCCAGCTGACTGACTCGAGGAACATTAGAAACCACAGGATTACCTGTCAACCTATTTACGGACACATTGGCTCTGGGGATACAGCGTGCACGTCTCACGCGTATGCATGTACTCGGGTGAGTGTGCACTCATGCATGTCTGTGTGTCTTTTGGTCCACTCGCGGGTCTCCCAGTGAGCAGGAGAGGGACCTAAAAAGAAAATGAAGCTGTAAAAGCTGTAAAAAAAATAACTAGTTTGTCATGAGTAGCACCACCTGCCTCTTAAAAGCAGAGAAACATCAATAATTCAACAGGTACAATAGCTCATCGCGGGTTACAAACCTGCGTGTCTGGTTATATCTCTGCTTTACAACACAACACCCTGCCTCTGTGTCTTCCACTGTCACACTGAGCGTGCAGTCGTACAAACATCCAGCGCTGAGATCAGACAGACAGGATACTTTTACCAAATACCTGTGCAGATCTTTTCCTGTGTCACAACCTTATCACAGCTTATTAGATGGATGCTGTCACCTCCTACTGCCTGTTGCTAAACAGCATAATGACTGGGTGTTGGATTTACACTGAAAGTTAACCTGAAAACTAGCAGTCATGTAGCAAGATGGCTGCCTCACTGTTGGTTTACAGAGTTGATTATGAAGACTTTGGCCCTGTAGATAGACAGGACACTGAATTCAATAAGTCGTGCACTGGTTCGTACCATACTGCTTTGATAAGTAAAATGGTTGTGTCTAAAGCTGCTTAACTCCCACGGCCAGTGAGGCAGCAGAAACAAATATAACTTTAAGAACTGATTTGTGCAAGCTCGAAGCGACAAGTCCTATCACATCCTTGAAATTAGGATGATTGCTGCAACTTCTTACACCAAAGTCATTCTCAAGTAACTGTTACTATTTCTTCTTCTTCCTCGTGGATTTCTTCAAGGATAAGAAGCTGCTGGAGACGACGGTCATAACTTCACTCGATCGAGGAAACAGTTGAGCTGAGAGGTTTAAAAAAAATGAAACACCATGATGGAGAATCTGCTCTGTAATCTACGAAGCATGACATAGAAAGAGCCTAAAAAGAGATTTCTTTTGATTTGTGCTGTATTTTAATAAACCAACAATCTTAAGCTTACTACAAAGCCTCATCTTGCCTGAGGCTCAAAAGAATTGTCTCAAAAATATCTGTCCCTGAAAGAAAAATGCCTCGTCTCAGCCTGGCGGCTCCACTGCCCCGAGGCACCCCGAAGCTCTCTCTCTCTCAGGACTTCACAGGTGAGCCTATACATTTCATAAAGTATGATGAATTCTGGATAAACGGTGTTTATTTTTTGCAGTTGCTGGTACTGGTGATGTGTACCTTTCAAAACAAAGCAGCAAAAGAGAAAAGCAAAAAAGAAAGTAAGATCGTTGATGGAAGCTACACATCAGTTCTAAACAGAGACGTGTTGAGCAAAGGGACTCAACAGACAGGATAAATATTTAAACTGTCTCTCTTTCCTTATTATTTCATTTTATCTATTTAATTGGCTTTCACTCCCTTTGCCTGGTTCCAGTTGATGAATCGCTGCCTGTTTTTTTTTTCCTATGAAGAGCTTGTGAAGGTAAGTTTGTCAAAGAATTTACAGTATTTTTATTCCACTAAGGAGGTCATGGTTTCTCCAATTGTTTGTATTTTCAAAAACTTTTGAAAAGATTGCAGAGACTGTAGACTATTTCTGTCATTAAATAAACTTATTCTTTAACAATAACTGTACAAACTTAATTCACAATCTTAAAAGTGTGTGATAGAAATGCTGTCTTGGATATTTCTTCAGAACTGGCAGAGGTGTCATCTAGCTCTGTGTAATTTGTATGTTTTGTGTACCGACTGAAATAAACAGGACGTGGATGTTTATGGACCAGCAACAGTATGAGCCACAGATTAAACTGCCTTCTAACCTCAAAAAAAGATAACTGCATCTCCTCTGCATTATTCAGGGGGCAGAATTGTATAAGGTTTGTTTGTGTCGGGTCTTTTTCCACGCAAAAAGGATATCATGAAATCTTTAATTGCCTCGGTTAGTTAATTTTATGCGCACAGATACTCACACACACAGACATACAAGCAGTCGGCCAGCCCTCTGAAGTGGAGATGATGTGTGAATCTGGGGCATGCAGTGACTGATGTTCAGCACTGATGGGCATTGGCACTGCCACTCTGCCAAACCCACGAGGCGCCCGGCAGAGGAGAGGGGCTACAGCTGGCCTGGATAAGATTCGCCATCAAGACCGACAGCAACCTGGCTTCAGTGGGAGAAGGAACACATGGGCCATCTCCCACTTCGAGGATGCTGAAGCTGCTGTTGTCTTCTGCTTTGTGAAATACTTGGGAGAAAAATGACAGTAACACTACTACCTGGGAATAGGGTAAGGACATAGTGAAGGAAGGCCCGCTGTAGGTTAAGTAAGAATAAGACAAAACAAAATGAGATGCAACTTTTGAATCATCATAAAGATCAGACATTTGGTCTGGACCTGGTCAGCAAAGATTATCTGGTTATTGCACAGAGATTCAAACCAGTACACCTGCAGACATCTGAGCCAATCTAATGCTGTCTGATATTGATTCAACATCTGAGAACAACTCCAGTGGAGTGTGGGGATCACGGATGTATGCAAAGAATGGAAGAAAGCCAATGAGAGAGGAGTTCACAGTGTGGTGAATCTGGCTGTTTGTATGAGAACCCAACAGGATTTTCTTTATTATTTCATAAATAGTCACTTTACGTTGTCCACTCTTTTAGTGTGAATGCATGTACATGTCTGAGAGACAATTTTGTGAACTGTTGTTGTGCGTGATGTGGTTCTTTTTCAAACTCAGTTTGAATTGTGAATGTCCTATCATCTGCCCCAGCATTCAGGATGTTGTATTTGGGATGGGTACTCTTTGTACTGCCTGTATCCCCTCTGTTAAAGCAATATGCTGGTTGCCACAATTGGATTAATCTGTTGCGAGTCTCGTCTTTTCTCTCCTGTTCAGTGCTGTCATTCCTGTCCTGTTTGTTGCTGATGTACACTCACTTGCAGAACTGTTGCTTTTCCAGACCCTTCCCTGGATGGTAATAGATTAAGGCTCTGGGACAATGCAAGTCCCCTACATAGGCAACCCCCTTTTCAGACTCCATCACTTACCTGGCTACCAGGTTGTCAGGAGGATGCAGGTTTTCGTCTTAAACCTTCACAGATTTTTTTATTTGTTAATTTGGGAGCAACTCTGTTCTGCTCTCCACAAACTCCTCAGGGAAATATCTGGCTCTTTAGCTGTTAAATGCTCCAATATGTTCATCAGCGAGTCGCTAACTTCCTGGTGCTGCTGGAAACAACGCTGATGTGAGCAGTGGGAGTGAACCAAAACAGTGAAGTTGAACAACAAGGTGAAAGACCCTAAAAGCTGCGAGGAACTACAGAGGTGGGTAATAATTATCTGTGATGTGTTGCAACAGATTATCCTGACTGGTTCCTCTCTGCCTGAAATCGTGTTAACCAAGGAAATGATCTCCTTGGCTGTTTGGATATGAAAACATTTATAATCCAGAGGTTAAAAAACGAAAGCCTGTGACCCCTGAGTACATTTGGGGAATGGAAACATGTGGACAAGTCAGTAATGTCTCCCCTAATTCGTCACCTATATTCAAAGTGCCACTAAGTGAAGGACTGTGCTCATACTGGGCAGCATTCAGGTATGAACGTGTGAAAATGTGAGAGTGAAGTGACTTTGCTGGAATAAAACTGGCAGGCCGTGTTCGCTATGTTTTCCTGGAAAGGTTAGAAAGTTAGAAAACAATTCTTTCCATCCATTGAACTGACTTGACCCAACTCTCTGTCCCCCGGGGGAATAAAACATATTACTGTTGATTTACAAAGTTAGAGGACTTCAGCTGCTACAATCATCCAGTAAGTCAAAATAAGGATCTTAACAAGCTATGCCTCCCACGCAGCAAGGTCAATTGCCATGAAGCCTGGTGGTCATAACAAGCTATACTGGCTCCACAAATAGAGATCAGCACTGTACACGAGGCTGATCAATTCCTTTTTAAAATTCTAACCAAAGAATTTTCCCATCTTTTTCAGTTTTTACACTATAGTTTATAGACATACAGTACTCATACACGAAATTTGGAGAAAATTGTTAGTGTTACTAATTAATTGTGTAGTACTTGTGGGGGACAGCATGTCTACTTGTTGCCTTGGTTACTACGGTATCAGTGGTAATGAGATGCAGTTCCACTCCATCAGCCTCCCTGTTGTTGCTTTGCCATAATGGTATTTCTTACAATTGTGTTCATTTCCACTGTGCTTAACCTTTAAGAAAGTTACTGTAGAGTAATAGGCTATAGACATCAAACCTGTTCTGAATTAATTTCTCTCGATTTGCTTGCCTCAGCCCATTTCCTAATGGAGAGGAGCTTTGTTAGCTGTAGAAGAATCCAGAAGGATGCACACAGGAAGAGATAGGTTTGTTTATCCAGTCATTTCCATTTAGGCCGGCATGTCTCTCATCCATCTGAGGGGCTTTGTTAAGAACGAGTGAAAGATGATGCCTTCAGGCTAGTCAATGGGCATGCTGGCTGCTGAGAGCACCTATGTTCATTATCATATAAAGCATGCAGACATATTGGTTCTACACTCAGGCACAGGGTTTTTACGGCTTATGAGGCTTCATTAAATATGCATGAATCATTACAGTGATTTACAGATGATTTCCTGTCTGTGAATCTTTAATGTTTTCTATGTCATCTGGCAAGTGATACAACTCCTCTGCTAATCCATATGAAAAACATTTTACTTTTCACTGTCTTCCTTGTAACATTCTCACACACAAATGCATCCTCAAAGGTGCCTGTTTAAGAATGTTTATTTTTGCAAACTCTGATGTCAAATTAACATTTGCCTTGTC
Organism: Macquaria australasica; assembly: GCA_005408345.1. NCBI lineage: Eukaryota > Metazoa > Chordata > Actinopteri > Centrarchiformes > Percichthyidae > Macquaria > Macquaria australasica. Next base: position 74,334 of record SEMN01000353.1, read on the forward strand.
TTGTCTTCCAGTCATCATTCTTACTTGATGATGTATGAATACTACATCTGCATTTACTTTGTAATTAAACATGCACTAACGTTGCTCCAACTCCCCACTTTCATTATCACTAATTGAAGCCAATTACTTTCCAAGCTGTATGGATATAAACACATCTTTGACGCATCCAAGCACCAGTGAACAGCCTGGCCTATGGCAAACAATCAAGATGCAGCTGCAAAGATACCGTAACACGCATTTGCCTGAAGCACATTCAGCATAACAGTAGCAAACAATGAAAAGAAGCTATCCAATAAAATAACTTTGTGGAAAGAGGAACAATAAAAGGAAGAATTGTATTGATGCATGTTTTTCAAATACACCTTCATAACATGCTAAAACATGCCAAGGTGAATAAAGAGTTAGGACATTAGTAAAATCTCCTTTCCACCTTTCCATCCTGCAATATTAAGTCCCTGATTTGGATGCCAGTGCAGAACCTGTCCAGGTTCGCAGCTAAACTCAGCACAGACTCCTCAGCAGTATTTCTTTTGAGTTCACACTCATCAGTGTGTATTGCTAATCTTCTTATTCCACTGCCAGTCGGATTACCTGACTGCTGATATGTTGAATAAACCTTGGTGTGTTTTCCCTCTCCTTCTTCCCTCAAGCACTCTCGTCTTGTGAGTGTGTCCGGGCAGAAGATGCAGCCAGTAATCATTTAGTTGCAGCTGGTAGCACAAATTGCACCATATCCAGGGATTCCATCTTATACCCACCATGAATACTATCTGAAGACATTCACAGACATGTTGTGCTCTTTCTCTTGTCTGCTGGAGAAGCTTTGTTTGCTTAACTATTGAGTGAAACATTCCTGCAAAAGCTGATAATGCATAACAATTTTACACATTTGGCAGGGTTAGACAATCTCCTACATCATACAGGGCAGGTTTTATTTGTTCTTTAAATTAAGCATGCATGCATAATTTGGAATAGTTGCATAATTTCTGGTGACTGTATCCTTGTAGTTTTAATTATTGGAAAGCTGTCTCGAGTAGTATAAATGGCCTCTCACAGCTTCTCTGTGGGGCCTGACTTTATGTCTGCTTGGTGGGCTGCCAGTAGCTGATTGGAGGACACCAGTCTCAGAGTGTGTTGAGTACTGTGACATCCTGGCAGGGACACAATGTCCATGCATCCACTTACACACATGCACAAAAACATGCTGGCCTTGTTCTTTCATCTCCCTCTGCGTCTAGTGTCAGCCCTGAAAATGCAGAAATTTGGCATTCAACCCAGCAACTGTAAAACAAAAGGTTTTTGGGTTTTTTTTTATTTATTTTTGTTTTTGCTAACTTTCTCCTTTCTGCTCTAATTGGTGCAATGGCAAAATTTCTGCTCATTAGAAGAGATGCAGCCACACAGTGTCCTATGTAGGTCCATCCTGTTCCCGTATTTATGGGAAACAACTCCACTATTAAGAGGAAAAGCACTAAGAGTGGCCATTATTGAGCGTACAGTGGAGACACATAAAAAGCAAAATAGCACCACCCATTCCGGCAAAGAGAGAGAGAGAGAGAGACAGACAGACAGAGAGTTTCACTATTATGTTATTCTCTCTAGCATCTGGATAATGGAATTAACATTTGTTTTCCACTATGGGACGCCAGATGTATCACAAACAGAAAGTTCTGGCATTGGTACTCAAAAATAAGGACTTCGCCATACGCATAAGTGGTGAGAGAAAATTTTGACTTTGTTTTTAGCAGCAGTTAGAGCAACACTGGAAAAAGGAATGTCATTAAATTTGAGGTGCTTTTCCCATTAGATGCTTAAGCTGGCAATGTTTTAATGATTAGTCCCCATTACACTTACATATTGGACTATTAGTATATAGACATTGTATGTTGTTTGTCATTGTTGCTTTATATATATATATATACATACACACCTATTTTTTCCCACCTACTTGTATGTACATTATAGTTCTACGTTATGTTTTACCTATGTTTATTAAGCTTGTCCTTGTTTTTAGCTGTATGTCTATTTCTATCTTCCTGTAAATTGTTCTTGGAACTATGTGTAAGTATATTGAGAGCAAATTAAAACTGGAGTCAAATTCCTTGTTTGTGTACACACACCTGTCCAATAGAGCTGATTCTGATTCTTAGTTTAGCGTGTTTGTAACATTTGCTAATTAACAATAAACACAAAGTACCGCTAAGGCTGATGGGAATGTCATTATTTATGCAGTTTTATGGTCATAAACCAAAGCACTGGACAATATGACATGTTAGCCTGATGGTGGCACTAGATGAAAATCAGAGGATCACCAAAGTGATTGCAATTCATCCTGAGGGGGGCCTGAATGTGTGAAACAAATTTAATGACAATCCATCCAACAGCTGTTGAGACATATCACTCAAAAACATAAATGTCAATCTCATGGTGGTGCTGGAGGTCAGTGGATCACAAAAGTCAGCAGGCTCTATCCTCTGGGAACCTTGAATGTCTGCAAATTTTGTACCAATCCAATATTCAAGATAAATCAAGATATTTTAGTAAAATCCAAAAACATCAACCTGCTGGTGGCACTAGGGGAAACGTCAGGGATCATTAAAGTGGGACTAATCCTCTGGGGACCATGAATATCTGTAAAAAGTGACTGTCAGTCCCGACATTCCCATCCCTAGAGCCTTGCTGCTAGCATGGCTAAAAACACAGTATATTGGTTGCAGCATTTTCCAACAAAATGTTTTGTTTTTTTCACCATATAATCAGTTAATAATGTGTCTTTTTTACCAGCTGAAGTGAGGGGAGATCCATGTCTTGTCTGAACTTCTCCCCCACCCGCCGAGTGGCTAAAAGGTCAGAGCTGCTTCTCCCATCGACACCAGTTAAACGCCAGACTTAGCCGAGGTCATTGTGGAACCATACTGCTGTGAAATGTTTTCCTGCTGCAACCTGGTTCTAACAAGTTATTAAAGTTCACATTAATAAGCACTCTGCTAAGATGAAAGACAAACATGTTTTTGCTGATGTATACAGTACGGGCAGCATAGGTGAAAATGTTTTCTTTTCTTTGGCTTAAAAGGTTATCATCAGTCCTGGTGAGCATGCACATTTAAACAGCACTGCTTCACGTCTGTCCATCTAAATGTTCAATTTATTCATCTCACCGTGACAGCTATTTAAAATTGCAAACTTTCTTGAATGACAGCGGTTGTGCAATAAATTATTCATATAAAAATGCTTTTTTGCAATAATTTAGGGCATCTTAATAGGTACTAACAGCAACAGCATTTAGGGGAAAAATAGGGCTTGTTTGTGTTAATGTCTACTGACAGTGTCAGCCCACACCCTGTCTTAATGTGTTTTCATACAATCACCATCTTTTGGAATGTTATGCATCCTTTTAGAGTTTTAATACACCACCTATAACAACACAAATTCAGTATATAAGGAACAAACAATCAGATCAAATCAGATTCTTTGAATGACTCATTGTTTATTCCCGTGATATTTTCTTCAGTCAAGTTCCGACAGACCAGACGGTGCTGACCTCTTGAGGTGCTCATGAGACCAAATTTGAATGTGCTTCAGCACCAATATACAGCAAACTGTATAGAAAGTACATCAGCAGCAACACAGCTTAGTTGGGTGTCATGTTTTATTCAACACTCTCCTGAAAAGAAAAGACCTTGGAATAAAAACATTTTGGTCGAGGGAGAGACATGGAAAGCAAGAAGGAGGAGGAGGAGTCAGCAGAAATTTGACTCTTTTTGACAGCACGGAGTTCAAGCTAAAGGTACTCAAACTGTACTCCTTTGTTGTCCAATATCCTTTCCTATCCTTTAGGGCAGACAATGTGGGTTAAATTGACAGTCCATTTCTTTTCTACAAGACTGTTGCTCTTGGCCCCAAGCTGAGTTATTTCACATTTTGCTTATATCTCTTTCACATTTGAGTTTCTGCTCTGATATTTCACACATTTTCCAGGTTTCAGTATATTATAATAGGTCGGGTATGCATCGGAAATCAAAACTATTTATAGTTGTTCCAAATGGTCACTATAGAGCTGCCTAGGCACAGTATGCACTATCCATTTGTACATGGCCAGCTATCACACAAACACCTCATTGACTATACATTTAACGGCTGCTTACAGTAAACACATACCCCATATTTATGAGTTTGCATTAATTTGTCATTTTAACTCCACCTGATTGCAAAGTCATCAAGCCCCCAGAGTCTGACTGGTGATGAATAGCTACAGGGCACAAATCGCTTCCTGAATGGCTGTAATTGACATAAGCTGTAATCAAACTGTTTGCAAAGCAATATAAATCCATCACCTGTTCAGAGAATAACACACAATCCAATTTCCTTCACATGTGATGAAAATGCAGCTTTGTTAAGTAGAAAAAAAGGAATGCAGTCCTTCAACATGGTCTGGTGTTTAAATATTACATTTGGGGATTCAACTCTCAAACCTTGCAGAAGTAGGGAGCCGCTATTATTTCTTAATATATATATATATATATATATATATATATATATATATATATATATAGACACTGTTGAGGTTTAAAGTTTGAGGATGAAGTTTACACCACAATCTTCTGCACTACTAAGCTCCTCACCCCCTTAGTGTTCCCCGTCTGTGTGGGTCAGGTCTCGGTTCTGTGCCTGGTAGGGACGTGATCAAACTTTGCTTTTGTCTTTTCCACTCTGTTGCACTTTATCTTACTAACCTCCTCTCTCCTGCCACCCTGGTAACTCTTCCCCTCTCCTCCCTCCCCGTCACTGCCATGGGATCACTGCAGTGGAACCTGCTCTCATCTCAGCAGTGAGGATGATTGATTACACCTCAGCACCCAGATTCATCTACTCTTACCATCACTGCTGCGGTGTCGCTGCTTGTTTTGAAGGGCTAGCATTGGTCAGAGCAGGTCACTAGAGGAAAAAACAAGGTTGAGACAGACTTTGATTTCATTCCAGTGTTGTAAAAATCCTCTAATCTTGGTCGTTATTCTAACCTATTTCAGCTCTTGGCTCCCCAAGAGTTGAATGACCTTCTCGCTCCAGTTAGAAAGATCAAAGTCACTTTTCATCTTCTATAACAGACTGTTAAGTCATCTTTTAGTCATGACTGCATCACATTGTCTCATGCCATTGAAATTTCTCCTCTGTACTGACTTTTATGACTCTCTTTAAAACATATTCCATCTTAAGTTTCAGTCTTGGTATCTCAGTGCTGTATTTGACATGCTCGACCACAACAAATTAATAGACGTACTGGAAAACTGGGTTGGGCTTTCTGGCACAGTGATGAACTGGTTTAAATCCTATGTGAAGGACAGGGATTACTTTTTGTCGATTGGTAATTACATGTCAGAGCTTACAAAAATGACATGTGGAGTTCCCCAAGGCTCCATTCTCAGGCCTCTTCTGTTCAACTTCTGATCTACATGCTCCCACTAGCTCAGATTATAGAAAACAACAAAATATCTTACCACAATTATGCAGATAACACACAGATTTATAAAACGATATAACCAGGTGACTATGGTCCCATACAAGTACTGAGTAGGTGCCTTGAACAAATAAATGATTGGATGTGCCAAAATGTTCTTTAATTAAACAAAGACCGAAGTAATTGTTTTGGAGCCAAAGCAGAATGAAACAAAAGGCAGTGCTCACCTTCAGTCGCAAATGTTAAAGACCACACACCAAGTCAGACTTTCTTTTTGTATTTCAGTAGCTACATTAAGGCAATTACAAAATCATTCAACTATCACCTTAAGAATATATCAAGAATTAGATGACTTACGTCTCAGCAGGATTTAGAACTATTATGCTGTCTTTATAGGTCTAAAAAGTTGAAAAGACACCTGAAGCTGATTCAGAACGCTGTTGCTAGAGTCCTCACTAAGACCAGGAAAGTGGATCACATCACTCCAGTTCTCAGATCTTTCCACTGGCTTCCTGTATGTCAGATAATTGACTTTAAAATACCCCTGTTGGTTTTTAAAGCACTGAATGGTTTAGGGCCAAAATACATTTCTGATCTGTTGCTATGTTATGAGCCGTCGAGACCTCTCAGATGGTCCTGGACGGGTTTGCTTACTGTCCCCAGAATCCAAACTAAACATGGAGAATTAGCAGTCAGTTTTTATGCACAACATTTTGCAACAAGCTCCCAAAAAACTGGAGGTCTGCTCCAACTCTCAGTTCTTTTAAATCAGGGCTTGAGATTTTTTGGTTTGCCACAGCCTTTTATAAAATACATTTTGGGACTACTTATTCATGTCATTCACTGCACTGTAGCTGGACTGTCATTTATAGTCTCCTTTTATTCTCCTTCTCCATTTTATTCTATTTTAATTTATGTTCATCTTCTATTTTATTTTACTTCTTTTTTTTTTTATCCAAATGTGTCTTTTTACATTGTCTTTTCATATTGCATTGTGTTTCTTTTCTTAATGCCTTTTATGTCTTATGTAAAACAGGTCTGTGATGACAGGCATGAAATCCAATATGCTCAACAATGCTGTAACATGCCCATCAATCACTCTGACCTCCAAAACTTTAAGGGCACACTACACTTTGCTACATAAAGGGCACACTACTTCCTCTGGTGGCATTGAGAATATGGACCTAATTCAAAGGGATATTGGACTAGTAAGACAGTTAATGCGGATATGGTCTTCCTGTTGTAGATGTTGCAGTTTGAGACTGACAATCAGCTGTTTCAGCAAATGTCCAAAACCACAAATGTTTATGTTCAAGTGACAAAGCCCTCTAGCGGTCGTAAGAATTATGACTCTTGTCCTTCGGGAGCAAAGGAGGAAATCAACTGACATTATTGTTGAGTGACAAAGTCTGTGGTTGGAGGACGTCGGGGTGGTTGGATGATATAACAGAGTATCAGACTTTAACATGGGAGACAGCTGTTAGTTTCTTGTTGACGTTGGTTTCTTTTAACCATGACTGCAGTCGTTCTTTAACCTTAAACACGTGATTCATATTGCAACCATGATGATGAAGGTCTCCTAGCCTTAACAAAGTGCTTATTTTAACCCAAACCACAATGTTTCTCTAAGTCGTTTTTGTGCCTAAACTTAACCAAATGCTGTACAATAGTCCAGAACAGTTTAAAAGAACTTCAATTTTCTATCTGTCCGTAGCGTAATGCATTCAGTTATCCTCCAGCTCTTTTAGTCTGGATTTGACCTGGCAAAGACAAGACTTCAACTCTGACGTAGAGCGAAGAGAGTGGAGTTACAGCAACAGCCCAAAGTGAAGATTTACTTTTACTTTAGGGACTGTAAACAAACTAACGTTCTTACTGTTGGTTTTTCTCTGTTCATGTCTGTTTATTTCTGGTGGCCTTTGCCTGTCTTTCCCTCGCATATTGTTCTTTCGCCTCACTCAGTCACTCACTCCCTGGCATAGACAGATGCTCACACACACAATCACACTAGCACCAAGGCAGTGGTCAATTAATATTGAGCTGTCATGCATCCTTGGTTTTGGAAAGTAGGCTTAATTGAAACTGGGATAATTAGCACATAACTCGTCCCTGGTCCAAGATGGAGTGCCTCTAATAATAAGCCCATACATGCACCAGTGAACATGTGAGTGCACATTATGTGTGTTCATGTGCGTGGACACATATATACACACAATTAACAGGTGGTGACTTCAGCTGTAATTCTTTATGGTCTATAGGTTGGGTAAATTTACATTAGGAGAGGTAAAGAGTGCAGCAGTGTCTTGCTGTGCAGCTAAGTTGTGATAATGAGTATCTGATCTTAATGTGGATTTCTGGCATCAACCTCGAGCTTCCTTCATTCTCTGTCTGCTTCTCCTTCCCTTTCTCCCTTCCATTTCACTTTCACTCCCTCCATTATATTCAGTCTCGATTCAATTGTGCGTCAAATCTAAATTCTTTCAGAGATATATGATCAATACTGCCAAAGCGTCGGAATGCAATGAGATGTCGCTGAGATAGAAGAAAAACATTCATTCTCTCTCTTCCTTCATGTCTCTCTCTTTCTTTTCGCTCTCTTTGTCTTTCCATGCCACCGTATCTGGCCATAATTTAAGTGTATCCCTGGCAACTCGGTCTTTATTGTTGACTTTACCCACAACTGTATGGTTGCCAGGGTGAACTTATCCGCTTTCTCTTAGGTGTATACAAGAAACTAACTCTATAAAATGTCACTATATAGTAAGTTCAGACCACAGAGCCAAATAACATTGTTAGGAGGTCAGATAAACTCATATTAGTGTATGTATATTAATCAGAATGTGTGTGCACCAAACCCTGTAATGTAATTAATGTATCACAGCTGTACTCTGTCTTTGGAAACCAAGTATATATGGTTTGAGCTAGTGATCAACAAAAATAATTTGCATAACTGTAAGACATCTAAAGCTTATCATGTTGCTGGAGATTTATGGGCTTGATCATCACATTCAGGTAGTGAAATACGTCTATCATGGCCTTTTATACCATCCCCACTCTTTCTTGGTGTAAATTAATAGGCTGGGAAGCCTCGTCTGTTCTGCATGTTAAATATAGCCTTACTGTTTTATTGAAACACCACACACCCAAGGTTTAATTCTTTTTGTTTATACTACTCTTGGGAGAGGCTCGTTTTCTTTAACAGCATTTCATGTCTGGCCGTCCGTCACCTTGTCATTTATTAGACACTAATAAAACATCACGAAGGCCACAGCAGGAATACGTAATAAGTGCTGACAGCCACATCAGCATGTGTGGTTTGTGTTGATGAGGCATCATGTGTGGCCAGGAGACAGCAAGCACCACTTATGGTTCTCTCAGGGTCAGGTTTATGTGACACTGTGTTACCACTACATTAAATATTCTTTCCACAGTCCTTGGAAAATGGGGCAGACAAATATTGGTTTAAGGTAAATACAAAGTCATCATTTGTCTGTTTTTGGTGCCTTTGTCAATTTATGTGAATTCATTTTCATCCTACAGTTTCTCATTGCCGTCATTGTTGAGTGCTTACTGGTTTATTGACTCATTCCCTCTAATGTTTAAATGGTTTGAGTCTGTAGATAATGGTTCAGAAAGGGTTTAATGACCAGTATTATGCATAGTTTTACTAAGCTCCATCCCACTCATATCTCAACTATTAGGAAAGAGAATATGTGTGGATACAGAAAATGTCTATTAATGATAATCCTCAATTGCTACATATACAAACACACATGATATAGATACAGATGGGTGAAGAATTAAAAGAAAAACCAACCAATTACCTATAGTAGGGTGTTGGGCCACCATAAGCCACAAGAACAGCTTTACAGTAATGCACATGGGATACATTTTACAAATCTCTGGAGGGATGACCACCATTCTTACAAAAGAAAAGATATTCCCTCATTTGGTGTTTTGGTGACGCTGGTAGAGAGCGCTGTCTAACACTCAAAATCTCTCATATGTGAAAATGTAGATGTTCAAATATAATTTTTTTCTACGCACTTTACAGACTTCTCCATGTTGGTTTCAAAGTTAAAAGTCCTATAAGTGCTTAGAAAGAATTTGAATATCTACCGTACATTTCCATGACAACAAGGCAGACTGTCATTCATGTGACATGATCAAAAGATCAACAACAGCTACTAAATTGACCTTTAGGTGAGACTGTTTTGTCAGCTGCTGCTTTTTAAGGTCTAGAATGAACTTTGGAGCTCAACATTCAAACGTGTGATTTTTTTTTCCTGAGCAAAGAACACAATAATGTTAATCCATTGGCACTATCCTATAAAAGCACTCTCATTTTCACCTCCTACTTTGCACTCAGATGTGGCTCAGGTACTTTTATCGCTCTGCAGAGATATTGTACAATTACATGGCCTTCATTTGCACTCAGTTGATAAAAACAACCTTTCTGTAAGGATCATTTTGGACAATTCTGAGGGTGGAAAATATCTATGCATGCGCAATCCAGGGGCAGCATTTTCTATTTGGGCTTTAATGAAATGATGCTGCTCAACAATGGAGCTCATTACACAAGTATATTGTCAGCCAAAAGCTATGCTCAAGCCTATTTATCTGTAGTGAGGGTGAAATGGATGTTGAGTATTCACATGCAATCAAATGGCACTTCCCTGAGGTTATCAGTTCCTGCCCCTTCTATAGGTACAGTGTCATAGTATGTATTATAACCCTTATGGTCTATGTTGTTATGTCATTCATGTCCTCCCTGTTACTCCTGATTCTGCAGTATTTTAAATTTAAATATTTTAAATAAAATGTGTCCATTATGTAATTTTCCCAGTATGAAGAAATTATGAAGCCTGAGCATAAAATGATGACTCATTTTGCTGTTACAAGCCAGCAATTTAGAATCAATTTCATGCCAGGAGAAGTAATAGAAACAGTGCTGCCAATTACACAGATGACAATGCCCTTACTATACGACTCATTCAGGCTTTTATTAATATACATATGGCAGATGTTCAATTGCCTGATGATAAAAGTAAATCAGGGATATCTTTTGGGGATTTCTCTTCTCAAAGTGTGACATCATAACTCACTCTGACATCTAGCGCTGTAACCATCAAGCGAGACTGTTTGAAATATGGAAGAGAGCTGTTAACACAGTCTGGAGACATGATTCAATGGGCTGCTCCATTCATGTGGATCTGACATGCTTCATGAGCAACAGAAGGTTTAATCTGGTGAAAAGAAAAACATTTGGGCTTTTTCCAGCTATCTCAAAGTTTTCAAGCAAACTTGGACATGACGTGGTAAAACATTATCTTGAACATCCCATATGGACTGCTATGGTTTTAGAGAAATCAATGACAATTTTATGGCCCTGTTGCCTCTGATTCATCTTCCCTATGCCCACTGTGCTTGCAGAGGGAATTCTGCCGATGTGAAGATCAAGAGGATGGCGGGCAGGATGGCAGAAATGAGAGCATACACACTCTGGGGGGGGGAGCTTCAGCTTGTCATGAATTCTCAGTTTTCTGAGAAACATCAAAACACACATGATGGGCTGGATATTGTTATGTGTCAGTTAAATGTTTGGAGGAAAGATGACGATAAGGGGAGCCACGTGATAAGCCTCTTGGCTTTTTTTTTGTGTTCAGGCAGCACATGTATTGTAGCTGTATGTCTCTTTCATTATTTTAACCCATTATGATTTTCTTGTGACTTTATGTTTTGTTTGTCCTTCTATGATATTTGCAAAATATATTATATATTGTGCAGTTTTGAAACTCCCAACTCCCGAAGAAATGTATTACCGTCCAGTGAAAGAACGTGAATTCAGCAAGATAAAATCAGTTTTCAGCGACAGCAGTGTATGTTTGAGTTTGTCCATTGGATCATTGGCTAAAATGTCTCAACCCTTAAAGGAAACCTATGTGTTTTCTGCTAGACAGCAGCTAGTGAGAATGACAGGAAATGGTACTGTAACTGCTAAAACTTCTTAAACGTCTAACACACACTGGTTACTGAGATGGTGTGTGTGATGTACTGCTGTATGTAATTTTGTATAATGTGTCCTGTCTTGTTTGCCTGGTTAGCTTGGTGCTGTTCTGTCACTGTGTGCATATGTTTTAACTGTGATGAGACTGCAGATGAAAATTTGCTTTACACTAACTCAGGTACAATACATTAAATTATAACATGTATGTTTAACAGTGCACATGGTCCTTTACAAATAAAATAAAATAAATGAATAAATAGAAGCGAGAAACTGTCAAGTCAGTAAACTGACTTAGTTATGAGAGCAATATCTATATAAAGTTTGCTGATGTTAGCTAACATTAGCCACCTTATGCTAGTGTTTATACCAGATCAAGTAGCAGCAAAACCCCTGAGTGTATTGAATGAAAGTTTTGTTACTTATGAATTCTTTTAAATGTTACATAATCACACTTTAAATGAATATGTCATCTTTAACTGAAGCTAAAATATGGGAATCCCCATAACTGGCAACATTTACTTCAACGTCTTATATTCATCATGAGCAAATATTTGTATAATACTCCCTGTAAGGCACATCATAGTCAGGAGGTGGGAGTCAATAGTGTTTGTGTGAATAAATATACAATACATGCAGTACATCAATAAAATATTTCAGCATGCTCGTAAACACATCTTAAATAAGGGTGGATATTGAGGCTGGATATACAGAAGGGTAGCGGAAATAATGGGGATATTTCACACGGCAGCAGTCGAGCGCACTCAGAGCACTCAGGCTCTAATTGGGTTTTTACGTGACCCAAAGTGTGATTATCCGTGCTCTCCATTTTCATTACAGAACCTTCATTACACATCGCAAGCCCAGGTCCCTTGGCTTCAACACGGCCACAGAAAACTAAAGGCTGTAGGAAGAAAAACAAGAGAGAGAAATAAAGGACTGATTTATTACCTTTCACTCTGTCAAATAAGGCCTGTCCTGGGAGGGTAACCTGACTAAATGCTGCCTTTCCAGCATGAAACAAGGGAGAGCTGAGGTAAGCAAGTGACTGGTGGAGAAAGTTGTGCATCTAGCAAGCTTAAGACCCTGATATTTTTTTTCTCAGAGCTAAAAGGACAGTGAATATTACATTTGTCAAGAGGCCAGAACAAGAAAAACAAGAAAAACACCTCAGCTGTTTTATCAAATGCCCAAAAAATAACTTTGTTTTTACACTTAAGTTTTTGTACAGATTAAATTAACAGGATATAACATGTTAATTAGTGACCTTTAGAAGTGCTGGGAGGATGATTGTTTTTACCTTTGGATAGAGCCAGGCTAGCTGTTCCCCCCTGCTTCCAGTCTTTATGCTAAGCTAAGTTATTTGGCTAGTCTCATTTTGACTGTTAATGCATGAGAGTGGTGTCAATGTTTTCATCTATCTCTCAGCTAGAGAGCAAATACTTAAACCTAACCAAACCTTAACCATAGTGGTATCAGAAAACAGTTTTACTTCTGCAACTGTGATTTGCAACCGTTTTTAAAAGCACTGACAAGTCATGTGACTCTGCTGTCAGATCAGAAAATGACTGTATGTGTCGCTCTGGAGGGCAATTACAACCAATGTATTTTGACATTTAATTGGGAGAGTTATTGGGCCAGAGCACGACTCTGATGGGATGCTGTTCTCGCTCTGTGTCAACATATTAGTCTTAACAACTTAATAACATAGTGGTGTGTCAGGCCTGTGTTTTTGTGGGTTTGTTTGGCAGCTTTTCTACCCCCTATTGGTCAAAAATGACCCAATGCAGTGGCAATTTAATATAAAACGCACCCTGCTCACAACTGTAGAAATAACGACATGCAAATAAATAGGAACAGTATGTGGGTGTCAAGATGTGACTGCACACCAGGTCAGAATAGCGAGTTAAATTACCATAATAAGTTAGTAAAAACACAACGGCAAACCTGTTTTCTGCAGTGAACAACAGGTTGCACTGATGGCGGCAGATGGATGTGCCTCAGGAAATGTTCTGATAATGCAGACATAATCTATTACAGAAGCACATCAAGAGGTAGTTTCACAGCAGATAATAAATAGTAAATAGTAAACAGAAACATGGGCTGACATTGGTCCCTGGACAGAATTGAACCAGGGGTATAATGGTTATATGTGCATGTTTTCAGACCATTACCGTTAGCTGACCAAGACAACCTAGTCCCATCATTCTTAAAGGGACACTTTGACATTTTGGGAAATATGCTTGGTAGTGGTCTCATGCATTAAGATGAGAAGATCAATATAAATTTCATTTCTGTGCATCTGCTGGCTACTGTTCCTCCTCAGTCTTCAAAGAAATAAATGTTTCACGTTCGTCAAATAAGTACTGGAAATTTTTTTTATTGAGGCTATGGTTTTTTTCGTTTTTTAAATTCTTACCCTCATACTGCCAAATGTATCGGTTCAAGTAGAGGAGCTGCTCAGTGGCCAGCATATCAGACTGTGGTTGTACTGGACAGCTTCCAGGTGTAAGGTCTCACATTCTCCAAAATAAAGCTAATTAAATATCTCATTACACAAAGTAGATTTTTTACCATAATACCTCTAAATGTATCCATTTTGATTGAATAACTCTTCTTTATTTTATATAACTGAAGTCAAAATGCAAATTGTGGCTTCAGTGGCATATGTGATGAGAGCCTCCTTTCTCATGAGCTGCCTAGAAAAGATGAACTGCTTCTCTGGGTCACTGCTGAAAGAGAGTTTTAAATTACATGCTGTACTTTTAAATTGTGGAAAGAGATTTAGTATGCTGCTGTTGAAGTTGCTCAGATGATATCACATTTATCGACAACGTAATTCATAATCTGTCAAAATGATATTCACACCTCTGTTAATCTTGATATGGAAACCAGCTATATGTCTGACTGAAGTTTAAAGATGTGCGCTTCAGGGAAGAGTGAGAAATAGTATAATATTTCTGTATCAGCTGAGCAGTGTTCCTAAAGACTGCAGACCTGCAATAATTGTGATGAATGTGACAGATTCTGGGTGTGTACATTGAATGTGCAGAAAACCATGACCACGAGGATTTTGACAGACAGTCCAACATCAAGGATGTAAAGTGAGATGCAATCTTGAGTCAACCAACTGACAATTAATATGCAAATCAGAAAATAACTGCAGGGCATTGTGAACAAAATCCAGTAACCATGTGACAACGATATCTATGAAACATGTTCATTTAGTCTTTCTGCCACAAAGGGATTATAAGATTACATTTCCTTTCCCTTATACCTGGATATGAATATTGGACTTAGTTCATAATATATCTAGAGAAAGAGAATCCTTTTGAAAAGTTAGATATGTTAGAATTAACATTTAAATGTACTGTACCACATAATATACAGTGTGTAAGTTCAGTATGTGGTACAATCAAAATGCAGCGTATGAATGTATTATGATAACTCCCTGAAGAAAACAGCCTAAAATAACAATTTTGTTCTCTTATATTATAAAAAACACCATTAACGGTGCTGCATTTGCAACCAATGAACCATGAGTGAAGAAACTGTTAACCTGACCATTTTCTGATTATAAAAGCTTTTGACTATATAAGATGTTTTTTCCCATATCAGTGTCTCGACTACAATGTCCCTACAAATGAGAGAAATGTCCAGCATTGTTAGTTCTGTTGAAACGTGTCTTGTTCAATATGTCACAGGCAGTGGGGGGAGAGAAAGAGATATGTTTCTCAAAGGTCATCTCTAGGTTTCATGAGAATCAATTAAATGCTGTAATCTACCAGCTCATGGAAATTCTTTCTTAAGGTCACTAAACTATAACAGATAAACTATTTGTCTATGTTCCAATTCAGTTAATTTTGTCTGCACTTTCATTTCCTCATTATGACATGTCTTGTTTTCTTTGTCTTGCACCGCAAACTTTGCCTCAGTTCACTTTCCCCAGAAGAGAGAATCTTGAACTTGAAGGTTGACTTCTGCCAGAATGTCATAGTCTCAAGGTAACTATTCTTGCGTGAAATTTGGCCTGTTTTTTTCTGGAAGTTACTCCTCCTTTCCATGAGCTGAGGACTTTGTATACATAAATAAGTAGCATGACAGAACTCTGAAAAAGTCAGAAAAATCTGACTGCAAAAGAAAGTTTTAATATGTTTTATAAAGGCTGTGTAGGAGATGACAGAATTGAATTGTGCTTGTCAGGACAAGCTCCTGATGTTCAACAAATCAGAGGGTCCAGAGTTGGACAGGAGAACATGCCAGGGATAGCAGATTTTGTGTGTGTGTGTCAGAGCTGTTAACGAACTGAAAGGAAACTATATTGGTTGTCAGTCAAACCTGTGCGTTCAGGGTCTATCCCCCATATAAGAATCATCCAGGACAGGTGTTCTTTTCCCGGAGTCATGGCTGTGTGTGCCGCACATCAACCAGTGTGCCATATGGTGTTACTGCAGGAAGGAAGTGCCACCAAATAAAAGAAAGAAAGATTTTGACGGTTTGAGCTGCCAGCAGTTATTTGAGGTAGTTTAGATTTAAGTTGCACAGCTGTGGTGGCCAAAAGCCATTCACTTTCCCTTGTGTGTTGCTTCCAAGGCCATCAGACTAGAATGTGACGTCAACACCCTCCTGCGGGAAACTGCTCCTTGCAGCAGACCCACTCTGAACAGTGTGGGTCTCTCCAGTATTTCAGACTCTTATGCACCCAGTGGGCACAATCATTAGTGTCTTATGGTAATCACATAGGGGGTAAATTATAATGAAGTTGTTGGGACAATTTAATAAGCTATTACAATTTCAAATAATGGAATAAATCACTCTATTTGAGTAAATAAGTAATTTCTGGTGATAGAAATTGGTTCTTGAGGTCTTAGATTTTAACACATTAAACAGTACTTTTAAAATGAAATGGCACATACAATATTTGAAAAACAAAGAGTGAGCACATTTTATGTAATTACAGTTTGGGATTTAATTGGTAAAATGCAACTTCTGAGTTGACAGAAGGTGATGTTAAATACTTGATTTCCATTGGCAAGTGCAATAACAGTTGCCCAATTATTAGATGAGAATAGATATGTACTACCTTAACCCTTACAAAATGTTAAATTCACAAAATCCAGTTTTTTTTCCACTATTACAAAGGTTTAATTGCTACGGCACTATTGGGTGTCAAATGAATAGTAAATTAGTATAAAATGCTATTATAACAATTTATTTTTAGTTGTCTTGTCAATAAAAACGTTTGACATTTTGAAAGAATGTCTTAATTTCAACATTTTTGGTTCCGCGGTGAAAAATGTGAGGTGTCAGTCGTGGATCCTTGATACGCTGGGACTTGTTCCCACACGGCGTTCTATTTAGAAACGCCGTTTAACTTCCTGTTAGAAACCTCAACAGAGACGAACCGCAGAAGCTAATCAATTGTAGCAGCTGCTGGTCAACAAATGTTGATGTAGTGTATATAGTGATCAAAAATAATGATTCCGTACACTGTCAACATCAAGCTCGCGGCTCGGACGTTGACTGGCACTCTCAATTTGCAGAATAAAACCGCTGTAGATTGGTGAGTAATGCACCTCTGCCGTTAGCATAATGCTCATTTAGTCAAGATGCGCGACTGACAGATCGTGTTTACTAACTGCTAATTACATCGTATGCGTTTCATTACGTTGTTTCCTTTCATTTATGCCTAGAAAGATGCCAGTGAAAACTGATGCTGATAATGTAGATTTTGTTCTAAACAAAACAGGCGGTGTGGGGCATCTTGTATCATGTCATGTGATGTGATGTGACATTCCGCTGGGCCTGAAGGATTTCTTCAGCCTTATCTTCCCATAGTAACCCAGCAGAGACTGTGACGGCAGTGTGACTTCATTTAAGTTATTGCATCGCCTGGTCCGTGATAAAACTCACTAAAAGCGACCAGAAATATTTGGGGTTTCACTTCACATACATGAAGCTGGCAATGATTCATAGATTTTGCAATATCCACAACTGAGACCTCTCAGTGCAAATGTTCTGGATATTATTTACCTCATGCAGGTAGACAGCATGTGAATTATATGTTAGATAAATAAGTACAGTTGTGTGATGATTTTTGGAGTAAGTACTGTAGTCTTCTCCTGCAGCTACTCTTTATTTTTTTGTTATTATTCCCCTCGTTTGGTTTACAGTCACACACTTCTTTCTTTGCGTCAGGACACGGAATTAATTGAAAGTCTGTGTGTACAAACAAACGAACAAAAAACAGATTTGGCTCTTATTGGAGTTTCAAAATGTGATGTGGAGTTGAGTTGTGATTTTTGTGCAGTCTGGATGCGGTCCAGCCACAGACGATGTAGCAGGACATTGTGATGCAGACACAGCTTTCAAGTAATATTCACAAGATTGGGTATACAACCTTGTATTAGGCCAAATGGGCACATTCATTGATGTTGTCTCATGAATGCAATGTTTAAATTCACATCTCAAAATTTGCTTTTTGTGGCCTTGTGCATCACTTGGCTCAATCTCCCACTTACAAACCAGCTCTTTTATTCTTACCTCATCATTCACTTTCCTCTTTATCTGTCCCTCTCCTCTTCCTATCATTCTCTCTGGCTTTCATTTAATGTAGGGGTTGGCAGGGGCTGATAGCTCAGGGATGTCACTCCAGTATTCTCATCATCGATCCAAAGACGGCCCAGACCATCCAGGTGCTGGAGAGGCACAAAGCTAATGTTGTCAAAGTGAGTTTCCTGAGTAAATGTTTTTTAATCTGTCTAATTGTTTATTGGCTGCAACTAACAATCATTTTCATTTTTGATGACACTTGTGGTTATTTTCTCAATCAAATGATTAGTTGTTTAATCTGTAAAATGTAGAAAAGTTGTGAAAAATGGCCATCAAAATTTCCCAGAGCCCAAAGTAATGTCCAGTCATCCAAAGCCCAAAGGAATTCCGTTGATTATCAAAGAAACAAGAAAAGAAAATCAGCAAATTGTCCAATTTGAGAAGCTGGAAACAGCAAATGTTTGGCATTTTTGCTTGTAAATTGAGTGGAACAATTAATTGATTTTAAGAATTGTTGCCAGTTAATTTTCTTTCAATTGACTAATCACTTAGTTGACCAATAGTCTCTGCTCTGTAGGCTACAAAATAGAATTTGATACCTGCCAATATGTACATTGTACTGCAGAGCTGCAAACATACAAAGGCCACAGAGAAATAACTGATGACTTAGTGTAGAATATTTAAAGTTTAGGCAATTTGGTTTGATAAATGTGAAAAGAATATGTTGGATGAAGAAATTCTGTTTTGGGACACTTGTTTCACTTCTTTTTTCCCATGTTGTTCTTTCTCAGTCACAAAAAATGTTTATTGAATACCTGAATTCTTGAAGGAAAAACATAAATCTTACCTGTTGCACTGTAAGTCAGCACATATGTATGTGAAGTAGGGTTTGTAAGCTTTAGATGTCTTCAGTGCACTTACTGTACACATACTGTACTATGTCCTTTACATACATGTCAGTTTCTTCGCAGATTTTGTGCTTTGCAGGTGAAATACAAACACACACATCTGCTGATGGAGTCATATTTTATCGCCCAGTTTTAATGTCAGCAGTGTGTGACCTTGCGCTAACTTGTTTTCCTCCCTCTCTGTTGGAGAGCCTTATTGTGTGTACAGTATGTGTGTGTATATATGTTTGTGTGTTTTGTAGAAGGGTAAATAATGGGCAATAAATTCTACAGTGATTATCAGCGCCTGGGCTCAATCCGAGGCTCTCATTCCTCACTCGGAAGCACACTTTAATCTTGTAAAGCACAGCAGCCACAGCAGTGGGCCATTCCTCACCACCCAGCCTGACACAAGAAAGCTTGCTGAATAAAAAAAAAAAGAAGTAGCCACAGAAAGGAGCATGCCTATTCAAGAACAAGTACGCAGACGTAATCAATTATTTGAACAGCAACTTGTTCATAGAGTAATTTGTCTTTTTAAGTATAGATCTTGCATTGGCTGTATTTCAATGTGTGTTTCCTACGGGGCCTGTATCTTAGTTCTTCTATTTTCTGTATCTTTCTCCCTTGTGCTCATATTTTTATGGACTAGTTATTAGTTAAAAAGCACTAATACAGAACAAGACCTGTTCTGGATAGGTCTAAAGTTAACGAGAAAATCTTTGCATCTGTTGTGTAATTAGTGAAATTCATCATCTTCCATTTCAGAACAATGTTGTTACCGTCAGCTTCTGTTGTCTTCTTTCTTTACACAAATGGCAAAATCTGGAAGTTACTGAGCTACCAGTTACCACATACTGAGCGTGTGTTTTGTGTTTGGTAGGTGAAATGGTCCAGGGAAAACTACTACCACAACTTGAGCTCTCCCTACTGTCTGCGGCTGGCTTCAGGAGATGCCTCTGGGAAGATCATAGTGTGGGATGTGGTCAGCGGCACTGCCCATTGTGAGATCCAGGAGCACTCCAAACCTATCCAGGGTAAGAGATCTTCCAGAATCAGAATCAGTCCAAGTCTACATAAGGGAGAGGGGGCTCCCTTATGTAGACTTGGATTGATTCTTTGTCCATCAGCTCTGTACAGGAAGGCAACATTACCCTGGCAGCACTGCCAAGGAGAAACTCTGAACTGTTGCTCTGTTGTTGGCCATTTGTTTTCATTAAGATGCTCTTACCATCATTCTGTCTTCCCCTCTTGGCGCACACTATGCCTCCATCCTCTTCATTGTCACATTTTCCCCTCTGTCTTGCTCTCTTTCTCTTGCCAGACTTGGAGTGGTTGTGGAATCAGGATGCGTCTCGTGATCTGCTGCTAGCCATCCACCCTCCCAACTACATCGTTCTGTGGAACGGAGACACGGGCACCAAGCTGTGGAAGAAGAGCTACGCTGAGAACATCCTCTCCTTTTCTTTTGACCCCTTTGACCCCTCCAACATGGCATGTAGGTGAACAACATACTCTCCAAAAATCGGACTCAGCCGTGGTGTATTCACATTCATTTCACTTTTTCACTTTCTCCCCCACATATACGCGTCATGTCTCTCTATCGTAGCTGGAGCTCTTAGATTTACGATTTATCAAGCTCAGTATGCAATGAAATTCAATACTATGCCTGAATATATCTTAATACATATCAGAGACTCTGTGCCACCTCTAGAGACATGCATTGCATTCAATTATGCTAACTTTTGATACCGTCTCCTTTTCCATACTTCCATAGCAGAGGTAAACGAAAACAGATATATTCTCAAGTGACAGATGCAAAGCTGCTAACAGAATACAGAGTGTGTCCAGCTGTGACAAGCATATGCATCTCCATAATGTTTTTTCGACCGGTTCTTTCTTGGCAGTGCTGACCAGCGAAGGAATAGTCTTTATCACAGACTTTACCCACTCCAAACCACCAGGCAGCGCTGGCAAAAAGGTCTACATTGCCAGCCCCCATGCAAGCCCCGCCCACACCAAGCCCACGCCCGCCGCTGCCCCGGCCCCTACCGGCGCCAAGAAGGCCCTCAACAAGGTCAAAGTGCTCATCACCAATGAAAAACCCACGTAAGAGCCAGAGTTATGCTTTACTTCCATAACTGTATTGCGGGTTTTAAACAATTTTCAAAATCTTGTCAAACACTTTCCCATAAATCAGTTTTCTCCCATAACCTGGTCTGCATTTCAAGTAAGGTCCCTTGCAGTTCTACTCCAGCAACTGGGATTGGAGGGCATTTCTCAGGGGCAGCTCAATTGAGTTTTATTCAAACAGAGTTCCAAGAGATAATTTTATCTGACAATTTTTTAGACTCAGGGCATCTTCAGCTACAAAGTGTATGTATGTGCCCTTGACCTGTAGTGAATCTGCATCTGTCAGCATGAGTTAATTATGTTTTGTCCTCTGCTGCTGGACAGCATATTCAAGCACTGATGTCTTGTTTCCATCCCATAGATATGAGTGTAAATTACAAAGTAAAAGATGCAGTCTAGGGAGCACATTAACACAATTCCATGCCATATTTTGAATGAGCTCTCAACAGGTTGAGTCAGCAGGTCTGTATCGCAGTTTGCTGAAATGCTGCACTGTCCGTTATTCAGTTTTTTCTCTTTCTGTAACTTGTGCTGCTCTTCACCTTTTTTAGCAAGTTAAAAGACCTGTCGAAAGTGAATTGTAACAGCTTGTCTGTTTTTCAGGAATTATGACACATAAGGAAAAACTATTTATCTCTGAGGGATTTGCCAGACAGTATGTTTCTGTAACAGGACGAAATAACAGGCTTAGATTTGTGAGGATAATAATGGATTTTAGATCTTGTTTTCATTTTGTGCTTGACTTGCATGGAAGAGCTTGTTTGTTTTGTTCAACTCAGTGTAGAGTTGGTGTACAGCTGATTCTTTTTTTCCCATCATGGTTTGACGTTGATAGATTTGATCAAATTTTAGCTTTTTGGGGGTTTAAAGTGTCAGATCAATTAAGCTCAGATCTGGTGATAAATCAAGCCAAGTGTGAGGAAATTAAGGGCCCTAATTTCCCTGAAGAATAGGGAAAGATCTGATCATTTGGCAGATTTACTGCATTGCTTTTTAACACTGAAACTAGGGCTGGGTGATATGGCTTATAAATGATATCTCGATATTTTCCCATTTTCTCCAAAATAACATACTTACATATATAACATACTTGAATTCTCAAATAGTGGCCAAGGCCTTTCTTTCTCTCGCCTGCAGAGGCCAGAGGATACCAGACCTTTATTTTGAAGCAGGCTTAGAGACAGGTCTTTATTTCTAATTCCCTCTGTTTGATAGTAGATTTGATTAAGTTTTAGTATGAAACGTCCTTGTTTTCAACTCAGAGCAGGACTTTGACGAGGCCACTCCAAAAACACTTGTGTAGGAGTAAAATAATAAATAATAGAAGACATGATACTAAGCTTTACCTACAGAGCTATGTTGACCTGACAGTGATTCATCTTTTCTGACGCATTCAAATATTAGTGTCCGGGACACCGAGAGTTTACTTCTGTCAGACGCACACCCATTCTGTCTGTCTCTCTCTCAGACACACACACACACACACACACACACACACACACACACACACACACACACACACACACACACACACTCCATATTGCTGTTTTAGGTGAAGGGATAGATTTGTGGTACTGC
Source organism: Macquaria australasica (assembly GCA_005408345.1). Taxonomy (NCBI): domain Eukaryota; kingdom Metazoa; phylum Chordata; class Actinopteri; order Centrarchiformes; family Percichthyidae; genus Macquaria; species Macquaria australasica. The sequence goes on from SEMN01000353.1 coordinate 96,943, forward strand.
TGCCTTCAGTAGCAATCGTTTTGTGGTATATTTTGCAGAAGATAGTGGTTTGTTTCACATCTGCCCTCCAGAAACTGAACCACCTCCATATGATCGGCCTGCTGTTATCTTTGTCTGGTTAACTCAGTCAGGACAACGCTGGTTAATTAGTTTGGGGAATCTGTGACTGTGTGTGAGAGGGAGAGCAAGTCTCCTGCATGCAAAAGCTGCCTGATTTTAATGCAGAAATAAATTGCTAAAATGCACAAAGAATAACTTGAATATGACGATATGGTCATCTGCCATATCGCTCATTAATTGATACTCAAATATATCGGATGTATTTGATATATCGCCCAGCCCTAACTGAAACACATAAGACGCAGTGGCTAACCTAATTTTTATGCCATTAAGTGACAAACTTTATAAAAAGTTGCGACCAATCAGGCACCAAAGGCTTGTTTGATGTGCTTGCAGCTTCCTGTCTGAGCAGTTGTAACTGTCAAACAGGCTTATTTATAGCAGCAGCACCCCGGCCTCTCTGTCCACCCACCCAACCAGCTGTAATAACAAACACTCCATTAATCTTACTTGTCTTTATTCTCTCTCGCCTCCCTCGTCGTGTCCATTTCAGTCTTTGTGTCTTCTACTGGTATGTGACACCTTCTTCCCTCACCGTCCACGCGGTGTGTAATTGCTCTTGGAAATGCTGTATTCCTTCAGCCTACCTTTTGTTTGTGTGTCGGTTATGGGTGTTTATCATGTTCAGTGTTACAGTATCTCTCCTCTCTGGCTCTGTCTGCCTGTGGTTGATAGATGGGGGATTTAAACAAAACTCTGCTTTCCCAGACTGTTATCAGAAACTCATTGAATACAGCACTATATCATGCATATTAGTGTCTCATCAGGCAGCCATTAATCTGGTTGATAGCCAGCACAGATTTGGTTCCTTTATCAAGATGACAGAAATTGGCTTCACGCTCACACTCGAGCATGCCTCTTCACACACAAACACACATGGACAAAAAACTTTTTTTTTAACTGTCAGAATTTTAATGTTTATGAATGTAATATCACTAAAAAACTAGAAGAACAATAACTGATTTGCTAAGACATTAAAGCTGTAATCCTTAAGGTTTCAAGGTTTAATACTGCAGGTCCCAGAATTCTGTGGGCAGCAAACACTCCTTGAGCAGCTAGTTTGTTAGAAATACAACAGAAGAGCAGCTGGTGAATCTGTTTACAGTGCAACCAAACAAACTTGTGTTGTTTTGATAAAGAAGTCAAATCAATGTTTTTTCATCATGACTTGAGCAACCGCAGTCTGAATTCATGCTGCACACAGCGCAAGTACTTTTCCACACAACAGGCCATGGTAAAGTTGATTATCTTTCTGAGGAGTTGGAGGTGTGCAGCCTGCAGCTCTCCATCTAACTGCTCACTGTAGCTGCCTTTTCTCAATCCGCTGATAAGAAAAATGCAGAAAATGACTGTGGTCTATTTTGTACACGCATTCAATGAACGACGCTAACCACTGTGACAAATAGGCCTATATTGTATTTCCTGTGACTGCTTCACAATAAAAGCCACCCGCCAGTTGAATGCTTTTAATGTGAAGCAGCAGAAGGGTGTTCAGTTTGCATTAGCAGTAACTTAATACAGCTCTGACATGGTGTAAAGACAGTCAACAGTGAGTATAACAATAACATTATTAACATGTTATTATGTTTCGTTGGTATGGTTTCCTGTGAATCCCTTGTGGGTGTGAAGGCAGTTTGAATCCAGTGACTCCACCTCTAACAATGAAAACTAGTATATATAGAGATAACTATGTAAATATATTGAATGGCTATTGCAGAAAAAGTTCAGACCATAGATGGTATCAAAAATGGAGTTTGATTTCATGAAAATCTTAAAGAGAGTATAACATAAAATACATATTTAAGGATATTAAGAATTAGATATTTATTTAAGGCTGGGGTAAGAATAGCACAAGGACAAGGAAGAATCTAAAAACATACAATACTTGGACATGAAAGAGTACCTGGTCAAACCCTGAAATGTACCAAGCTATTTTATAAAAACCACAAAAGATCAGCTATGAAGTTCAAGAAGGGCATGACCAACTGAAGTGGGCAAGGTTTACTAAGTCTGATGTTGTAGAAACATGTTTTTGTGATTTTTGAGAGTTTGAAGTTCAATTTTATCTTCTTTTTTTTCCCTGGTCCCCAGTGTCATTTCCAGATGCTGCTGGTCTTCTCTTAGCCAAGAGAAGAGAACGGGGGACTCAGTTATTAGGCAAAACATAATTATGCACTCATTTGGTGCTCATGTGCAAATCCAAGCCTAAGTCATGATTTATGCACCACTGCCTGCCAGTATCAAGTTGTGTGAGTTTATTCTGTATTGTCTTGTCTAGGCATCAGAAGCTCAAGCTGAAGTGACTACATAATGTATAAACCCTGTATTTGATTTGAATGTCCTTTGGGTCATTTATGTTTATTTAACATGATTAAATAATAGAAGCCGAGAGTTCTTCGAAAACTTCAGTCCTCTGAGGTAGCCTCCTGTGCTATTATACACACCTCGCACAACTCACACACAACACACAACTCTGTTTGTGTGTGCGCACATGTGTGCATGTGGCAGTGTATAACTATATATGATCCACTGACTGCTGTAGCCTTCATGCCCTATTGACAGCAAAGAGAGAGAGTAATGTGAGGAGCGTGTGATGTTTTGGAAATTGGACAGCTGAATATTTTGGAAGGGTTTGGGGTTACAGGACTTTTTCTTCTCTTTTTCTGTTTTTCCTCTTTCTCCCTAAAGATCTGTTGCTTTCTTTTTTGCATCTAAGAAGTCTCTTTAACTGTTTCTTTCTGATGTGTTGCCTTTGGTGGCTCAGACATTTCAGCCCCTATCTCTGCCTCGCCTGACTTCAGGAGGCTGGTAACAGTGTGATTTAGCTCAGCAGCTCCTAAAGGTTCCCCTATTGAGTCCATTTTATCTGTTACGCTTTCCCCCAAGATGATAATGATCTCCATTGTGTTATAAAGTTAGCCTCTCCTTTATTTGATCTCATGGTGACCTAGAAGAATGAAGCTGTAGGAGTGAGTTATGGCCACACACCTGCTCATAGATTCTGTGGAAACCAGCCCTCTACTCCTTCTTGACTGAACTAAGTCTAAGCTAAGTATTTGTGACTGCTTTGTTGTCTCATGGAGAGATCGAACCTGGCTGCTGCCATGGATAATAGTATTTGTAATTAATTTAAACACACAAGAAAGAAGGTACAGCAAACAGACTTAGTTTAACATTTTTAGGACTCTCAAAATAATGGGAGGGGTTTTTGTCTGACACTGCCAATACCTACTTAATTCATCAGCCTCCCATCATTAGACCAAATTCACTTTTAAGTTCTCCCTCATTTGCCTGTGACTCACAGAGACCACAGCAGTAATAACTAATTTATTCAGCCTTCTGTATGGGAAGACATGAATAAAGATCAAGTTGATCTTAGGAATGAGACAGTTTTTTATTAAACTTGTTTTAAGACTTTCTTATCCATCATCATGCGGGTGTACATAATATTTGCATATTTCATATGCATGTGTTGTTACAGCAGAGTCTCATAATATCTTTGGTGATGTGTCTGCAGAATAAGACTGGCAATACATCCTGTTATCTGTGCCTTTATTTCTAGTCATTAAAATGTTCTTTTTGCCTCTTCAAACATGTCTTATATGCAGTATTTTGAGTTTAAAACAAGCATGCAAAACAGTGGCCAAATGTAGGAATAAGTTAATTTATCAATAAATAGATAGATGTGTTTTAGGGTTTTACCTTTCCATTTAAGAAAATAACCTGACTGAAATTAATTTCCTTTTCCGACTTGTGTGCATTCCCGTCCTTCCTCTGCTTTGTGGCACTGCAGTGCGGAGGCGGTGACGTTGAACGACTGTCTGCAGCTGTCCTACCTGCCATCCAAGAGGAACCACATGCTGCTGCTTTATCCCAGAGAGATCCTCATTCTGGACCTGGAGCTCAGCCAGACGGTGGGCGTGGTGGCCATCGAGCGCTCCGGGGTGCCCTTCATTCAGGTGTGTGCAAATTCTGTGTAATAAGGACCTCAGTGAAGCTTGACAGAATCAAAGTTTGTGAAAATCGCAAACCTGAAAAGAATTAACCTAGTTTTTGGTGGAAATAAGGCGGTTCATTTGCCAATTGAATTAATTTTTCAAGGTCAGAATTGTGTCAGTTCTCAGTCCTTTTTCTAATACGCTGGGGGGACATTCCTGCAGTACATTGTGCAAAGACAACTTGCACAATGTTTTGTGCTGATGTCTTAGTTGGTCTAGGTAAGATAAATGAAAGGAAGGCTGTGCTCTCTCGCTCTTAACACGCTTCCTACATTGCCATCTTTCCCTCCCCTCAAATGAACCTGGTGCACAGTTTCTACTTTTATTGCATTCTCGAAGGGCTTTACCAAAATCTGTCTTTTTTTTAAGGATGATTCCTCCAGGAAGCCAATTCCCCCTGCCATGAATGATAAAGTTCTCTACTTTTCTTCCTTCCTCTCAGTGCTTACCTCATCAAGGTCTGACGACTGCACAGCAGGGCCGTGCAGTCCTTAGCTACAGCAAAAAATCTCACCAGCACTACATATCGTCTGACTTCTTGCTCCTTTCTATAGTCACATTCAGCAGCACTGGTGACCTTTAGGTGCCAATTCCCTTCTTTTGGAGTCTGGATTTCTAATTGGAAATTGATGAATGCTGTGGGGGTATTAGATAGAGGATTTGTCACGGCTGCAGAGCCAGTAATGGAACAGAAACTGTCTCTTAATGTCACTCTGTTCACTCTGCTTTCACTCCCAACTGTCTGTGAAGGAATGACCATTGTGGTGGCTTGTCATAGTAGTTTTCACTGTGGTGGTTCTACTGTATGTGAGCCATAATATGCCCCTTTTGGAATGTATAACCTTGGAGTTTTTGCTTGCATCCACATGCATGGATCAGTTTACTGTTCCTCAGTTTATCACAGTTCATTGACATTTTCTGTGTGCGTGAAATTGTGCTCTGTTCTATAGTTTATTGTACTTCCATTAATCATACTTTTTCTGGGTTGTCAGTGAACTTTCTAATAAATGTATCCATGGTTAAATAGTACAAAGCTGGAGAACAAGCCTTTGTTGTCAAGGAGTAAGTCCTAAAGTCACAGAGCAGGAGTAGAGGGGTATTACTCAGCCGCTCAGGCTCTGTCCAGCCATCGCCTCCCTTCTCTAAGTGTTACAAAGTGCTTGTGACACAGCCAATTTGCATGACTGATGACACAGCTTCAGCAAAAGTCCAGGCTGGAGTGTAGAAGCTCCAAGAGCCAAGGAAAAACAGAGAAATATAGACACACGCACATCTATACTACACAGTGTCAGACTTAGCACATACACAATGTACAGAGTTGCCAGTTTATCAGGTACAGTAGCTGTACATCTAATCCAATACAGAATCTATCACTATAGAATTTCAACAAGGTGATGATGCACCTCGATGACCATTTTAAAAGGCTGCAGATTGCGGTGTTATTGATTTGTATTGCACTATATTGGAAAGTGTAAGTAATATTTTGTTCAGCTGCACTGTAATAAATAGGGTTTGACAGGTGGTGGTCAGACATCTGTTGGCCTTGTGGTTACATTAGTTGAAAAAGAACAACAAAGATGATGCTAAAAATAGAAAAATGATTAATGGACAATGCCATATAATTACTAAAATTGTAGGCTATAACCCCCTATTCAGCTCAAATTCCCTGTTTGAAATTTGAAAATCTACTGTATTTTTGTAATTTTTTTCTTTACCCTAATGATGTTGCTTAGTACAATTGATCTTGCATGCATAAGCATCTCAAAATGGATGCCTTTTTTTTGTTTCATCCTTTGAGAGCGCATTAAGCCAGATATCATGTGCTCAGTTGTTAACATGACAAGTAATATTGTTTTTCTTCTAACTAGAGCTGGAACACTTTATTGATTAGTAGATAGGCTGAATGGATGGGCAACTATTTTGACAATCAAATAAAAATGTCCCTTTTCAAACAAAATCACCAAACATCTCTTGGTTCCAGCTTCTCCAATTTGAGCATTTGTTATTTTCTTGTTGTCAATTGAATCTCTTTGAGTTTTGGATTGTTGGTTGGACAAAAGAAACAATGTGAAGATGTCACCTTGGACTTAGGAAATTTTAATGGACATTCTTCACTGTTTTCTGACATTTTTTATACACCAAATGATTAATCGTTGAATTGAGAAAATAATCAGCAGATTAATCGATAATGAAAATTATCATGGGAGTTTGCATGTTCTCCCCGTGTCCGCGTGGGTTCTCTCCGGGCACTCCGGCTTCCTCCCACCATCCAAAGACATGCAAGTTAGGTTAATTGATGATTCTAAATTGTCTGTAGGTGTGAGTGTGAATGTTTGTCTGTCTCTATGTGTCAGCCCTGTGATTGACTGGCGACCAGTCCTGGGTGTGCCCCGCCTCTCGCCCAATGTCAGCTGGGATTGGCTCCAGCCCCCCGCGACCCTGTAAGAGGATAAGCGGTATAGACAATGGATGGATGGAAAATTATCATTAGTTGCAGCCCTAATTCTATCTATCTGTGATGAGTAACACATAAAAGTTAACTTCTGTTGTTACTCTTTGAATGACCAAAAAAATACCATCTTTTTCAGACTGACATAAAGGCTTAAAGCTTTTGTTTATATTTCTGTTTGTACTGAATAAAACTAAATTACACATGTACATAGTGATGAATATGTAACAGATTTCTCATTCTGTAACAGATAGATTGACACATTGATGCAGTGCTAAGAGCAAACATAAGTACCACCTGTTCAACACTAAGTCTTTGAAAGACAGTTGGCAAACTTGATCATGAAAACACACAGCATCACCTGTCTCCCTGACTCTGTGTTTAGGTCTGTGTTTAGGTGATTCCCTGTGCTCAGCGGGACGCCCTCTACTGTCTCCACGAGAACGGGTGTATCACCCTCCGAGTGTGTCGCTCCACTACCACTCCAGAGGAAGCAGCAGGTAAGAAACCTCCTCACAGAGACCTGCATACACACACACACGTGCAGAACATGCTCGTTGTACTGTGCTCACTCACAAACCACTCTCACTCCCATGCCGTCCCCCAGTCATCATCTCTTCAGCCAAACTGCACTGCAGTCGGAGCCTGTAGCCTTTCTGTATGCTCCGGTGGGCATTTAGCCTCTTACTGTCTCATTTATCTTTGGCTTAGTGTTATAGGCCAATGGGAGTCCATTGTATCTCTCTCTCCCTCACTTACTCTCCTTGCTATCTCTTCCATGCTACTCATTTTTCTTTTTTTCCTGCCATTTCCTTTTGTGAGTCATTTCCTGTCTTCTGTTATTATCTCCTCCCTCTATCTCTCTACTGTTTCTCCTCTTTCTTCTCACATTTACTCAAAAATTGTTTTTCTCCCACTCTCATCTACTTCTTACTCTTTCTGTCTCTGTTCCTTTTATTGTTAACATCTGCTCAATGTCTCTTCTCCCACATTTTCTCTTTTTTTTCTCCTTGTGTCACCATCCATTCGTGTGTTCACGGATTTTCTCTGAGTCCATCTTATTTGTTTTTATATCTCCCTTCTTTCTTATCCACTCCCACCCTCCCATTCTGTCTCTTCACCACCCTTATCTCCTTCTATTTCTCTACTTTCTGTCTCCATCCATCCTTCTGTCCCTCAGACCCCGAGCAGAGTGTCCACGAGCTCGTGTACGACCTGCGTTCTCAGTGCGATGCCATCCGAGTCACCAAGACGGTTCGGCCGTATCGCATGGTTATCTGCCCCATCAACGAAAACAACGCTGCGCTAATGGTCAGCGATGGCAGAGCCATGCTGTGGGAGCTCAAAGCCCACACTGGCAGGGCTGCTGCCAATCCTAGGTATACACACACACACACACACACACACACACACACACACACACACACACACACACACAGCTGCATAAAACTTCGGTGGTGGCTGAAATGGCAGGGAGAGGTAATGGTTAAGAGTTTGAATACTTTGTAAGGTGACTTTAAACTACATAATCCTCTGACCTAAATTTAGTCTTCTTAGTGACTAGCACAGGTAGGGTGTGCACAGAGTTTAGCTATCGTTGATGAGCCCTGCTTCCTTTTGATGGAGCACTCCCTTGCTGCTGTCGAGGAGACAGTTTGTATTTCTCTCTTAAGTTGTCTGCCTGTGTGAGGCAGAGAGGTTTGTCTGCCTGCGAGCAAACCAAAACCAGAATTTATTTTGGGTAAATGAGAAATCTACAGCTCTGAATTAAAGAGTGATGGCATATCTTTGCTTTTTTGCCACTTTGTGATGACTTGTCTTATTATAGTCTTGTTTGAATTTATTTGCTTGAAGTTTCAGACAGGTGGGCTTTTTATGTCAGGACTATTCAGGTGATGGCCGTTGTCTTTCACGCTGCGCTGAATTGATAATCTGATGCTTTCTTGTGATTGGTGCAACATTCTAGTTCTCGGTGTGCCAGTTTGAAAGCCAAACCAAATCCTTAAAAGATGGTTTGGCCCAGGTTTGATATACTGACATGAATTATAATTCCTGTTCCATTCTCTCTGTGAGGTGCTGTCACGATGTGCTGAGCATGTAGAGATAAATTAAGATGAGTTATTTAGAGTGGGATATTTCACTCTGCTGTACCTGTTCCATTATAGGTCAAGCCCTGATTATATAAGCTCCATCACAGTTTGCAGCAGTCATGGAAATAATTTTTCTAGGAATCCTCTGTTTTTTATTGAGCAGCATTTAATCAATACAAGGAATCAGTACACATGACATCCTCTACGAATGCTGCTGTCTCCCTCTGGTGTAGTAATTTATTAAAAAGCAGATCACATTCATCATTCGCACAAGCAATACTCATTTATCTCTCCCCATTCACTTGGTTTCAATAACAGATGTGTGCCCTGCTTTCAAAATGTATTTATTTAATATTCTCTCTCCCCCTCTGTCAGTTCGGGTCTCTCGCCACTCTACTCCCCCGTGTCCTTTTGTGGAGCTCCACTGGGTCCAAATCAGAAAAGGATTCAGGATCTCTCTCTCAACAGCATGATCGGTATGACACGTCACTATCAACACCATCTAGCGAGCACCAGACATGTTGGTGTCTACAACGCCACCAAGTTTGGTGTTTCCAAGGCAAAATGTCACATATATGTATATCGCCTTGCTCTCTTTCCATCGAAGGATGACTTTCGTTTTTGAAACAAAATGTGAAAACTGAAAAGAATGACGGAGACATGAGAGAGTGTGTGTACATACAGTATATGTGTGAGTGTTTGTGTGCATCAGGCCTTCTTATATCTTATATTGTATCAGTTAGTTGTGTGGGCCTCGGGGCATCCCTTCATTCTCGGCTTTAATGTGTGACTGCTGGTTCCTCTGCGCACTACACAGGCCAGCGTTATTCCCCAGTCTGAGCGGCTCTGCACAAAGAGTCCCATGGGTTCTTGGTCCTTCCTCTCTTTCTCTTTTGTCTTTTTCCCATCTCATCCTTTTGCTTATGGTGTGTTTCAACCTCTCGCTGTCTCTCTCTCTAGTCCTCTCCACTCACCCTGTTGATTTAGAACAGAACTGCCTGTCAAAAGATGAATGCTGGTGTGAAATAGTAATGAGATGCAGAATTTATTATTATTTTTTTTTTTTTCAGTTGTGTTCAGCAAGAGTCAAACTGCCAGTGAGGGGAAGGCCGTGGGGAGGTGGAGCAGTAGTAGTTATGCTGGCATGAGAGGGGAGGATTTAGCCGTTTCTTCCCTCACACACACACACACACACACACACACACACAGATTGGAGCCAGCTACTGCCTGAAGCAATAGCTCTGTCTGACAGTTGCTGACTAAAGCTCTTGTTATGAGGGAATGTCACTGGCCTGCAGGTTGCTAAAATCCTTCGAAAAGCTAGCTTGTTGTTAAAATCCATGCTGATTGGCTGACAAAAGAAGGACATCAGAAGGGCAAAGGCAAACTGATCATGGTTATAGGCAAGAGTGGCCACCTAGAAAACCATATTTGCCTTCATTGCACATTTTCAATTGCTGCACATGGCAGTCTATTGTATGTTTGATTGTTTTTGTATTGGTTGGTATTGGTTTGTTTGGAATTATGCCCTCATCTCATTTTATTATACCTTCAAGCTGCAATGATGCTCATTTTGAGAGACTTGAAATTTCCAATGCAAAGAAGGCTATTATGGTGCATGGAATGAAAACCCAACGGATTTTTCAACCAGTGCCAATTATAACTTCAAGGTTGTTGCACCCTCAGAGGATGTCCTATAGCTCTGCCGCAAATACACAAAAGAAGATGATGGCCCATTCAGAACGTATAAAATGTAGTCATTAACAGTCTGATTGTGAAAGGCATTGCCATCAAAATCCATGCCTCAGTAAAAATAAGGTGTGTTTAGGCCTTTGAAAATATTAAAGGACCCGGGGCTTATATTTATGGTGAAAACTGGTGGGAGCATGAAAAAACATATATATATATATATATATATATATATATATATACTCTTGTGTTAAAAATGAGCCTGTGGCTTAATTGTCTCAACTCACCTCTAAATCCTTTAGATCATTAAAACCTAACTTGATAACTAAGGTCACAGCTCAATGAAACAAACAATATAGGTTGTTTTCTGCTGGCTTTAGCTGCTGTCAAATTGTGTGAGCTTTTTCACTTCAGCCAAACAACAGCTTTGGATTAGATCGGTAAGGCCAAGTTGAACATTTTATTCGTAAGAGTGCTAATGAGCTCTGTTACAAATAGGTATCAAGAATTCTGAAAAAAAAAAAAAGAGAGAGAGAGATAACCGCACACTTCTCTCCATGCTACAAAAGATTTAGGTTTATTCCAACATGTTTCAACTTATGCCTTCATCAGGGTACAAAGCACACTATGCCACAGGACTTAATTTAGGATGACTCACACCTGCACAAAATTAGGACACCATGTCTGTCTCATGTATATGCAGCCTCATCTGGAGTTGTAACAGGAGCTATTTTGGGATGCTGTTCAATAGTTGATGTTGTTGTGTTGCGTAGCTTCAGTTGGTAGTTTGTTAGTTTGTGTCTTAAGTTTTGCCTAATTTGCTTGTGTTTAATTTTGTCTGATATCTTTGTTTATTGTAACGCTTAGTGCTCCTGGTGCGCCAGCTCTCAAACATGTCTGATTGTGCTCCGTTGAAATAACGTAACCTATTCCTAATGCACATTGTTTCAAACAAGTGAACCACGCACTGGCACAAATAAACTGCTGCCAGCAGTTTTAATGAAATATCCATACGGGTGGTTGCTTCAGAGTACTGTTTAAATCCTGTCCAAACCTTCCTCCCCAAACATTTACAGACTGAAACTACTCTCTCCACAGATATTATATAAAATACTGTAGAGCACAGTACAAAAAGTTATAGGGAACCATTGAAGTAAAGTCGTGATGCTGGCTATATTTTCTTAATGCAGACTTGTGAAGCTGCCAGACATATGATCTAAATTGGATCAGCTTGACTAATTTTAATGTACGCCTAAATATAATATTAGACACAGTTATATCCACACATGCACAATATTAAAGGACTTATCGGACATTCCTAATTGGAGCTTCAGTCTTATAAATTGTTTCTCTGTAATTTAGTAAACAGATGTCAAATTGTAATGTTGATTTACTGCAGTTTGTATCCCCTGTGTTAAGAGCGGTCCTCACTCTTCTTCCTCAAATTACAAAAAACAGAAAGAAAGGGCATTTAATGGACACTTCACGTTATGTAGCAAATGTAGCAATGCTAAGCATGCAATATTTACTGTGTTAATTGCTCCCTTAATAAAGTAGCAAATGCTTTGTTTTTGTCTCTAGGTCAGACCCTGATAGCTGGTGAGGCTCCTCCTCCATCATCCAACCAGCAAGAGGTCCAGCTGAAGTTCCTGCTGACCGGCCTGCTGTCTGGTCTGCCGCTGCCACCATTTGCCATCCGCATGTGTCCACCTCTTACCACCAAAAACATCAACCACTACCAACCCCTGCTGGCTATAGGTAGGTAATAATGCACCAGTGATGACACACATGCTCACACAAAAGTCTGAAGACCAAGGTAGGGGGTTTTATATACTTACATAGGTAACTTTTTAATTTATTATTAGTTTTATTATATATGAGTGAAGTGAGTTTAGGCCGACATATAATACTCCACAGTAACTTTCTGACTGAGTGTCCATCAAATGGCATCTAACGCTGGCAGACAAGGTATTTACATCCTTTACCTAGGTAAAAGTAGCAATACAACCATATAAAAATACTCTTCTTACAAGTAAAAGTCCTTCCTTCAAAATTTCACTTAAGTGGAAGTCAAGAGAGTATTATCAGCAGAATATACTTAAAGTAATCCAAGTAAAAGTACTCATTATGTAGAGTAGCCTTCTTTCAAAGTGTTAGATATTACAGTGTAGTGGAGTCCAAAGTACAATATTTCCCTCTGAATTGTAGTGGATAAAATAGAGATACCCAAGTTAAATAAAAGTCCCTCAAAATTGTAATTCAGTACAGCACTTGAGTAAATGAACTTGTTTACTCCCCCACTGACATAAATAAAATACTTATATGTTTAATATTTGAATAGTTGAAGTATAAAAATACTTTGCAAAGAGATGTGAGTGTGTGCCCAGAGCTGGATGTAAGTGTGTGGTATAGTATTTCTGTCATCTTTCATAGTTATACAGTATGTGTTTTTTAACACTGTAGTTGTCAAAATGTACTCGGTCTCAGTGGCTGTCATTCATCATGCCATCTCAGTAACACCCACAGAAGAAAAAGCTTGTCTGGCTTGATTTATGAAACGTTGCTGCCCAGTGATGAGAGCACCCAGTGAGTGAGGAGTGCTTTGGAGGGCACAGGGCAGAATGATTATGCAGTTGCAGCTACACATTTTAATCGCTTGCTCGTACAGGCCCTTTATCAATGTGCGTGTTTGGTTTGGGTCTGAAAAATAAGACATAATAAACACTGGAAATGAATAGCAGCAGAGCAAAACCTCAGACATCGGTTCATCACAAAGGAGGAAACGGCTACTGATATGAAGGCAAGCATTAAGTCAAGCACGTCTTTACCTCAGAACAGCAACACAATTATGAGATATACTCATTCATATGCTCTGCCAAGGGACCTGTCAACGTGAATTAATCTTTTCAGAATCTCCAGGTCAGCAATTCCCAGAAGTAGGTTTTAATTTAAATTTGGCTTTAAATGTTGACTTGTATAATGTATTATTATGTGTTTATTATTATAGTCCAATTAAGGTTGCAGCAAAACATTTTTGCAGTTACAAAGTGTTCTTTAACTTGCTGACTCTTTTGTTGAGCCCTCTTGACACATTTGAGTTTAAAAATGCTATGATTTCTCAGATGAGATGCACACATCACTATGTCTGAATATACAAATCATTGCTCTGACTGTTATGATCTCAGCAAATGATGCAAAAGGCATAGACTTAATCTGAAATTTCAGCCTCTGTTATTACTCCCCCGAGACAGCTGCTAGGCGAGAAAGCGAGAGGCAGTGAAAGTTTGGATTTATTTGTTTTAGATCAGCATAACAATTTTCTCCAGAAGCTGTTCCCCTATCTTCCCCACAGTAATGATGCATAAAATTATGAAAGTCTCAATTTGAATGGGAAATTAAGAGCAGAATCGTGTACGTAATGCGTCTCTGTTTTTGTCTGTCTGTTCCTTTATGTGTGTGTCTGTGTGCGTACACAATTCTGCCTGTGCACCAAATTCCATTTAAGGCCCAGGCGTACTGCTGTTCTCTCCCTAACGCAGCAAACCTTCAGTTTAGTTGTCAAGCTGAAAAATAGGCTACGCTCAGTCCCCAGACATAGCCCACATAAATTAATCATAACTCAAAGATACATTGCCACCCTCAGACAAGCAGATGAATAATAACACCTTCAACCTACACATCTTACAACTGTTTTCACTGGGTCTTTTTGTCCTTTTGATATGTGCATCACGTCCACAATGGTGGGACACAGAGATCTCTGAAGTTCACTACACATTATTACCTAATTACTGCAATAGTTCTAAAAGGCCTAAAGGGACGACCACTGCTGTTCTCCATCTGTTATTTATAGGTTTGTCTCAGGTGTGTTTTGTTAAAAGTGAAAAACAACCACCACCACCAAAAGTAGCCATATCAAAAACACTTTTCGGTCAGAGACATTTCTGTTTTGTTTTTTTCCCCAATCAGTGTGTGAATTCTGGAGCGGGTGCACTAGCAGTCCATTACGCTGCAGATGGTGTGGGGTTGACTCGGCACAGCTGGTTCCCAGTGGCGTTCTGAATCTAAAAACTAGAACAGGGCGATTGAGTTTTCTATGCACATCATTTGTCAGGTCCCCATAGTCAGCTTGCAGAGTCAAGTAGTTAAACAGTCTCTAGCTGCATTACTGAAATGTGCCTTTTGTTCCACTTCCTGTGAGCTGGCTTGTGAATAGTAAGTTTAAGGCACTGGATAATTACATTGGGGATTTAGATGGAGGACACATCTCTGCTGAAAGGTGGAGGCGATGTCCAGGCAATTCAAAAGCTGGCGTATGTTTAATTAAAATGGTATCCTGAGGCTAGTATTTTTCATTTATAGCAAATTTCTTATATTGACACAGAATGATACGTATACTATTGCAGCAAGGCAGAAGTTACCGTATAAATTGCCGTATTTGGAGTCTTGAAATCTGGTACTTGGCCTCACTGTCATGCTTTATAAATTGAAAACATTCCTTGGGTTACAATTGCAATTGCCACTTCTTCAGTAATGATGCCGAGGTTGGTACTGTGACAGGTGTTCTGGCAGGCGTTGGCATCTGTCACCTCTCCTGTTTACCAAGAGCCAGAGAGTACACCTGATCACTAAATCCAGAGCGATCCATGGATGAGTGCTTGGCAGGTACAGCTCAGTCGCTTTCTTGGCTTCTGTTTCAGTCTGCGTTAGGTTTCTCCCTAATGTGTCGCTGAGTTAAAAGGGGGACTCATTGAGTCTCAGTGATGTGACACCAGTCAGATGAACAGCCAAGGGAAGCCGAGTTTTTACACCTTCCTCTAGGTGCAAATAAATCAAGAGATGAGCTCACTGCTGATGGTGTGAAAGCACTGGTGGTTGAAATTGCCAGCCACAGTTTCATTACAGTTTGACAGAAGGCAGGGATTCCCGTGTCTCTTTTCTCTATTTCTGTCTCACTTTTCCCCTCTGCATGTCTTTCTTGCTGCTTGCCTCCAAAGGGAAGGTTACAGAAGCTGTGCAGCCAACCTACCTACCCAGAAGCAATGCTTCCTGGTCTCCTGTCTAAAAAGCTGTAATCTGTGTGAGACCTGACAGCTCCATTACAGATAGGTAGAAGGCCCAGAGCCTTCCTTTTTAGTGACATGTATACAAACACTGACAAGCCGACATCCATTCCTAATCATCTGATGATGACATGCCTAATTTGTTTATCCATGCTTGCCCAGCAGCTATTCTTTGCTGCATTGTTTGGATCTGCAAAATGAAACTTCATTAAGAGTAGAATAAAGTCTCACCACAGCAAAAACATAAAGTCAATTGCAAAATGTGGGAAATAAACACCCACGTGCTGATATGAAGGCAGCTACTGAGGCATGCACTTCAAAAAGCAAAACAATTACCAGATGGACTGATTCTCATTCTTAGCTCCAGTGGTCTGTCAAAGGGAATATCAATTACGTTTGCAGTCCACAAAAGAGTCTATTCAAAGCCTCCAGTTCAGAGTACACATTATCTTCTGCCACCTCACCCTTATTTATAGAGTTGGGTTCACCTGAGGATAGTCCAGCTCTATCATCAGCTGTGCTTGGTGTTGATACATATTAGATTTTTGGATTGACATAAAATGTAATTATAGTGCACCAAATGATGGAAGAAAAAGATTCCTATCATTTGGAGAAGGACTTCTGCTACTCTAAAGGAATTCATTATGTCAGTCATTTAATTGGGGATATGAGATGGGAACTCAGACTGCATGTATAGGAAACAAACAAAAATGAATGTCAGTTGCAGACTTTTACAGGTATGTGCTTTATTATTATTGAACAAGCACTACAGATGTACAAAACCATAGTATCTCGCCAGGTGTGCAGCACCTTTAGTAAGTTGAATTTATTGGAATAATCAAGATAACGTCATAAAATAATTTCCTCAATGTAGCAGAGAGCAGAGATTAACTTCGCTTTCTTGCCAAGAGTTGGATGAGAAGATTGATACCACAGATTGGTACGGTAAATATGAAGCTACAGCCAGCAGCTGGTTAGCTTAGCTTGGCATAAAGACTGGACAGCTAGCCTGGCTGTGTCCAGAGATGTCAAAATTCACCTCCCAACACCTCTTAAACTACAACTTGTTGTTTGTTTTTAAGTTTTGGTACAGATTATACAACCAAGATATATGTTAATTAGTGAGCTTTATAGGTAAGCAGATTTAGTTACCTTTGAATAGAGCCAGGCCAGCTGTTTCCCCCTGTTATCAGTCTTTAATTAAGCTAAGCTAACCATCTCCTGTCTCTAGCACCGTATGTAACTGCTACATATGAGAGTGGTATCATTCTTCAAATCTAACTTTTGGCAAGAAAGAGAGAAAAATTGAATAGTAAATGCAGTTTTTAGAACCTGATTTGTTGTAATACCTGCTTTGCTAACTCAAAATAGCAATATTACTACTTTAATTCTAGCTGAATGCATTTGTTGCATTCGTCTATGGAGGGACAACTGAAAAACAACTGGCAAACACTGAGCAGCATCCACAATGTTACTTATAAATTGCATCTTTTTGATTGGTCTGTCTGGCCTGAATTTGGCTTTTGATTCTTACGCCCTTTGTTAAGATAAGATAAGATAAGCCTTTATTGTCCCACAGCGGGGAAATTTTTAATTTTTAATTGTTGTGGACGATTTTATATTTCTCACTTTGCCAGGCCGTATGGAGGGGCAGCATCTTCTTGGTCATGTTGATTAAAGTAAACAAACGTTGGCTGTGAGGCAACTCAGGGACAGGAGTATGTATGTAATCTCCATCCACCCACTTTCTGCTGAAACATCCTACAGTCCCATACTACATGCCATCTATCAGCTACACAGGGAGCAGGAGGGGAAGACACACACACACACACACACACACACACACACACACACACGCCTATGCGGCACTCCCTATCACCACTTCCAGATGTTGTGTCAGCATGTGGTCTCCTCGCTGAAGCCCACTGCAGACTGAGCAGTCCTTTGCAGAGGGACTGAGCACATCAGCCCAGCTCCAGCACACACAGGATAATTATATATAAGTAAATGTGCTCCTGCACCTGCTCGTGTTCACCACAAAAAATAAAAACAACCTTGTTGACTTTTGAGAATGGACTTTTGATTTGCTTTCACGTCTGCTGCAGAGTTTTGTTTTTTACCATGCACCAGAATTGAGTAATTACTTTAATTGTTGTGCCTTTCAGCTTCCTTACTTAGGTTATAATCTCAGTTGTTTTTGTGCTTTTTACAACTGCTTGTTTTTCCCACAAATGTAAAATTAGCCTATGGCATTCTTTGAAACTACAAAAAAAGCTGTTCTAATCATTTAAGGAACATTTTCATATAGTAAATAAGATGTCAGCTTTTTATGGTTCAAAGCTCAAAGTGTAAATAAAGGCTTTTGTTACTTGTTTTGTTAAAATATAAAAAGATAAATTAGAAATAATCACCCATACAAATCAATGCACAATACTCATGATACAAATACACATTAAAATAATCAGCTAAATAAGCAAAATGCAAAATCACTTGTTCAAATCCCCAGAAGATGCAGAATTATTCAAAATCAGCACTGCCAGGATACTCTTGAGCAAGGCACAAAGATTCATTTGTTTCAACTTTGAATTTGAACCAGGCCATTGCTAAAAAAAAAAAAAGATCAACTTTCTCTGCACGTGCTGCAAAAAGTTGATTTTAAGGTTAATCTCAACTTTTTGTAGTTAGAAACTTTCTCCCGATTGGTAAACATCAAAAACAACTTTAAAGTAGATTTTGGTTTGATTTTCTCTGTTACAGTGTGAACAAATGTGGAAAAAAACACCACTTTCTAAAACCTCCTCAGAGTTTCTGATCACAGTGTCAAATGTCACCTGCAGTATTTAAACAGTGCAATGTTCTCAGGCTGTGAGCTGAGTGACACAGGGTTTGATGTGCTGCCTCTATCCACACCTACTGCAGTGACAGGGAACACACAGGGGTGTCACACTGACACACTGTCTGTCTGATCCTGCTGGAGGGTAGATGCTGCTAAGATAAGTAACTGTACAGCTTGTGACCTCTCGTCTTTCTGTGTCAGTCTGTCTCATATTTCTTATGCACTGCTCTCTGTCTCTGTCTCTTCTTCTCAGGCACCAGTAATGGGTCTGTACTGGTCTATAACCTGACCAGTGGACTTCTCCACAAAGAACTCAGTGTCCACTCTTGTGAAGTCAGGTAAGATGTTTGTGTTTGTGTAGTTAAATGTGTACAACAAGGCAGAACATTTCACTTCAGTTCCCACTGGTGAACAAGAGTAAGCACTCACGGTACTCTTTAGATGAAATATCTGTAAAATGACACTTAGATGAACCCCAGTGGCCAGTCAATCAGCTCGAGGCGGATTGATTTTCTGTTGATTGTTTTCAGGCTCATTAGAGTTTGCAGAGGCAATTGGCAATCACATAATTAGAGTGCCATGTCAGCTCTTGTGTGTCAGAGTGCTTCAGCTGAGCATGGTACTCTTGACTCGTAAGAAATAAAGATGACAATCACAAGAGCAAAATGAAAACAATCCAAACAAACATGGAGATAATGGTTAAATATATGGTGTACATAATCTATATATATATATATATATATATATATATATATAGAGCATATTTTAGTTGTGCTGTTTTGACAGAAGTCCAAATGCTAAGATGGTAGTAGTATTGCTATGATACGCAAATGAAATCATGAAGGCCACAAATAAAATTCATGTTCATGTTGCTAAGTGACAATCTGGTTACCTTGTGATGTAAAGTGGTGAAGGTAACAGAAAAAACCTGGCACTAGAAACTATGTAATCAAGATGTATTAAAGTGTCCTCCACCACTCCACCCTCAAATTCAGCTAGAACTCTCTCTCCCAGCAAATAACAAAATGCAGCGAGTGAGGGAACAATGACTGTAGGAGGCGTGGCCTCGTGGCTACATAGTGTGTGGGTCAGGGGACATGACTGACTGACACTGATTAGATGTAGATAGTTCCCACCCAGTCGACTCTATGTCAGCATTGACCTCACAGGTTCAGGGCAGATTTAAAACATTAGATGGCGTGTTGAGCCACTTTCAACCCATGAAATACTGATTTTTATACATTTGGTAAGAAATGTCAATATTAACACCAACATTGATGTGTTTGATCACAGTACAGTCATATCATTTAGTTTACAGCTCAAAAAAACATGTTTAAGTGTGCAGTACCTCTTAAAAAAAGATAATAATAATAACCTATACCGTCTTGAGAAGCTGATGAAATTACTGCAGAGCTGCCTTGGTATGTTTATCCCAACAAGTAACTGAATGGTGACTTTGGTTGCCGAATAAATGGCATTACGTTTGTGTATGTATTTGGGCTAGAGAGAAGAAGACGGTGTGTTAGATTAGTGATGTCCAATGTCACATATCTACCCAAAGCTACAGATGTAACAGTTATATTATATGTAGATAGAGTGTAGTGTTGTATTTGCCCAGTTAACAGTACCAAATACTATCACTACCAATTCACAATTAATTAGGAAGAAATCACCTGTTACTGACCGCCACAGAAGGACAACAACAGAACTTCTTGATCTTGTTTACCAAGCCCAGTTTATACTGTACTGTATACACCTTTCTCACTGTAGACATTTTGACTGGTCAAACACAGGTGTTTCTAATGACATTAATGTAAGGCTCTGATATTGTGCATGCTGGCTCACTGGAACACCTAAGCAGAACCGAGTCATCATTAATGTTATTAGTTACACCTGTGTACAAGTCAAGATGACTGCTGGGAGAAAGGTCTCTTGATTTCTGGGTGAAATGCATGCTGCATATAAATACCATTTTCCATTGTCACTTGGAATAAATTACTTTCTTTTTCAAGGTGAAAATCAAGCCAAAGGCTTCTTCTGTAATGTTCCTTCAATGTCTGAACACTACACCGTTCCCTCAAGTCTAAGTAGCTAATTAATGAACCTGTCAATAACACATCAAAGGGGCCGTTCAGGGAATAGCAGTGTTCTATATTAGGAAGCTTCCTCCTTCTGCATTTGAAGCAGAAAAATAAAAATTAAAAACAGGAGTAGCGGGAAAGCATTTTTCAGCATTGATGACATTTCTAGGAATCATTGACAAGACCACCAACGCAATTAAGAGCTGTTTAGTTAGGAAACTCAGAATCCTATATTTCTATCTGATACAGATTGAAAGTATTAAAAAAATAAATAGTAGGGATTCTGTTCAATACCTGTTGTAATGCATTGTATGAATACCTCAATGTCATGACCTTCTGCGTAACCACCCCATGCTCAGTTGACTATTCATTTTTAAGTATTTGTTTCTCTTGTTGTCCTTGATGTCAAGTGGCAACAGTGACTGTGATTGTGAGAAGAATATCTTTATTTTCCAGGATCACAAAAATAATTTTTAAGGTTGAGGTGTTACCACAGAGATAAGGGGGTCTCCAATGTCTCATATGCAGTCTCCTATTTCTATATATTTTTGTCTTCTACAATTTTGGATTAATTTGGTTTTCAGAACATTGTGATTGGTTTCACATTACTCATAACACTTGTTTACCTTACTCATATCAAGTCGCAGATTTATAAAAGAATACCATTCAGTATTTTACCCGTTTAGCATACACAATTAATATCAAGTAAGTGTTTAGGCTATTTATTCTAATTAGGACAAAATTGGTCCATTCAAGATAAATCGTACTGACTTAAATCTAGCTTTGTTTCAATGCAGTTTTGTTATACATTAAACTCCTTTCTCCTGCTGTGCCTCTGCACAATGTATTGGTTAATTATGGTCTGCTAGGCGTGGTCACACTGAAAAGGAATAAAGTCTGAATGCCGCACCACCTTCTGAGCGCCCCACAATGCAACAGCCAAACATCAACAAAGAGCAGGCTGGGCTTCATTAGTTATTATTCTCTAATGAGCAGCAAAACTATTTCACCAGGATTAATTAAGCACGAGATTGAATCAATTAATGCTGTTAAGAGATTGATTGGGAACAAACACCATCCATTCAAGCAGAGACAGGCTTTCTTTAATGAGAGAAGTTGGCATCCACAAGAGCAAAACTCCAACAAACTTTAATGAGCTATGCAACACAAGCAGAAGTTACTTGAAATTTCTGTAGCTACCTCTGCCTGTGCATATGTGTGTATGTGTATGTGGATTAAAGTGAGTGATTAGGCAATGTGTTTTTCTGCCTGGTTTCTGGGTCCAGTTTGTCACTGAATTTGCTCTACAGCCATGACACTCCACAGCCATCTCTTCATCTGCTCGTCATCTCTCACTCAACACACTGCATATAATTTTTAACACATGCAAGCACTTACACACTGTTTAGTTGCCTGATGTTGCACACTGATTTAGTGTATCTGAACCCCTCATGTTTTTTTTAAATGTCCATATCAAAAGTAGGGCACAAAAAGGACAAACATTTAAAAAAAAAGTAAATGAATAACACAGTCAGACATGAACCCATTCAACCAGACATTCACACCAAAGTAGTGCCGTCAGATCTGGGCTTTCTCTTGAAAACACCTCCATTAGATTTTCTCTCTTCCTGCATTTATGCATATAGAGCACTACTGTTACTTCCAGTGCTGTGACATACAACATTAAATTCAAAGCTGTGTGTTTTCTGTGGAGGGGAGAGCAGAGGTGCTTTATGGAAATGAGCCCAGCAGCCCTTGCCCCAGCACAGCCATGCCAAAGGAGGCCTGGCATCTCATTTACATTTAGTGGGGAAATCGACTAATTAATCATGTGGCTATTTACCATCTCATTACGGTGGAGTTTGTGCTCCCCGAGCTGGGCCCACTTCTCAAAAATATTCATATCTCACACTTGCTGGCCTGATTTGCTGTTTTTTTACACCTTCCAAATGA
This sequence comes from Macquaria australasica, assembly GCA_005408345.1. Taxonomy (NCBI): domain Eukaryota; kingdom Metazoa; phylum Chordata; class Actinopteri; order Centrarchiformes; family Percichthyidae; genus Macquaria; species Macquaria australasica. The sequence continues at coordinate 119,219 of SEMN01000353.1, forward strand.
ATTTTGTTGAAGTTTTAGGTGTCTCATTTATTTTACTGCTTGCTAGTATGTAGCAGAGGAATATTTGACAGCTACACTGCAAGTATTAGATAGCAATATTATTCATTTAATTAAAACCTGTGTGTGTGTGTGTGTGTGTGTGTGTGTGTGTGTGTGTGTGTGTGTGTGTTCTCCATAGGGGGATTGAATGGGTGAGTCTTACCAGTTTCCTGTCTTTTGCCACTTCTGCTCCCAACAACATGGGCCTGGTGCGAAATGAACTGCAACATGTCGACCTGCCTACTGGTGAGAGGCTTACACACTCACACTCACATATTATCACCTGTACCTGAGCGTATCGACCAGCACTTTTCTATTTGTCGTCGTTCTTGAGGTTTCTGTTTTGCTCAGGGTTCCTGCAGCCTTAACAACAAAGAAAATGGACACTTCAGTCTCTCTCACTCTCTGACTTTCTCTTTTTATTTGTCTTTTTGTGTCTATGTGGTTGTCTAAGAAACTCTCCTTGTTCTCCTCCAGGGGATACTTACACACTCCTCCAAATTAGGTCCAAACTAAACAGTGGTAGGGTACCACCAAGGGGATGCCTAGCTCTGAAAATGAGATCCTATCATGAGTTCCTGCAGAGGGACTTATATCCCTGCCTGAGCCCATTGACCGGTCTATAGAATTACTGCACCGGCAGTGACCATTGTGTGTTATTACCTCCTCCAGGGGGTGGAAAATATACAGTGCTACATTTTCTGTGCCAAAGAGAGGGCAGAATTGGAAAGTAACTTGAAGGTGAATTAATGAGTGGTTAAAGGTTTCAGTGGAAAAATGTTATATATGAGAATTACATGAGAATATATAGTATATTTCAGAATTAATATATAGGCAATCTTAGATACTAATAAAAATAATTTTATATGTTAATATAATTTACCAAATCTTTACTGTTTTTGTCTGGTGTGTCTGCTTCCGACATTTTAAATTTAATGTGTGGCTTTAGAAATTTGCATGGGCACACTAAAAGATATGGCCACTATAATGGTTGGGTCACAGAGCCTTTATCCCCAATTCATTCAGGACGACAGCGAGGGTAAGTCACTTCTTTAATGGCTCTCTCTTAAGCACCAGAGTTGTCAAAGTTAACAGTCCACAGCATTAGCTTTGGTTAGAGGCCCACACACTTTCCAACACACGTATACTTAATTGTTTTTTCTCACCAGTTCAAATGAGATCAAGTGACTGAGATCCTCGAAGGTGTCCTTGACTGCAAATGTAGCTGCTGGTAGTGCTGTGGGCAATCCTCAGTGTCATGCCTCACATCTCTAAAGCATGCGCGTGTGTTTCCTACGGTCACGGGCATTTTGGGAAATACACTTTTTCTTGGTGTCTTACCAAGAGCAAGATGGAAAAGATCAATATCACTTTAATCTGTGTGTATTCAGGACAGAGATACAATAGGTCTGAGATGTGTTTAGCCTAGCATAGCACCAAGATGACAAGGTAAGCAAGGGATAACAGCTCGCTAAGCTCCATCAAAACTGAAAAAGATGCCTTTCAACAACTCTCAAGATGTCTTATACAGGATGTCTTTTTTTTTTTTTTTACAACTTATACTACATGTAGAAATAAAAAAACAAGACATTGTGATTTAACAAGCATGCAATGATGAGGCTTTTTACAGAGAAAATCAGTTGTGAGGTAGCCTATAGTTTTTCAACCTACTTATTTGAGTTGCGGATTTGTTCTCACAGTATTTTCCATATAATATTTGAATTTTAGATATTTAAATGATAATTATACCATCCAGCATTCAGGGAAAGTGGGCATATATTTGCGTAAACAAGTCCTCAAATCGAGCACAAAATTATGTTCTGTACTTAAAGATTGTGTTCTTCACCTGTAAGACTAATCCACTAAGGCAGACACCTTATGCCCTTTACAGATGGAGCATTTTCTGATAGGATTTGAGACTCTAGGAGGGAAAATCCTTTTCTATGCTCGCCTCACTCAATTGTGGTGATACCTGGTTTTTGCAGCAATGATAGCAGCTGTTATCAATAGACATATTCTTTATCTATGAAAGTATTTTCTGTGTGCTGCAGGGGAAGTTGGTCTTGAAAAGTGGTAGTGAACTCAGTCACACAGTATAAATATTTATTATGTGTACAGATGCTAATTACACATTATTTATACATGCATGATCATGGCAGGTGTCGTCAGCTCAGCACTTTGAGACGTCTAATAATCATCCACAGTAAGTGAAGAGCATCAAGTTCTGACATTGCCATGGTCATGAGAAAGCACACCCCCCTCTCTTTGTATAAAGCAGTTGAAGAGAATTTGATCCCTTTTGTGTCTTTATTGCTGTATTTGCTGTATTCAGGACCCTGAGACGTGTGTGTGTGTTTTTGTGAATTTGGCTGAGCATCTGAAGAGTGAGATACCATAATTGAGACTTTGCAATCATGCGACCCCTCCGACTGCGTATGACTGAGGAAACAAAAGAGGACACAGTGAAAAGGGCTGCATTAGCCTCTAGTACACCACAGGTCTCCTGAGTTTTCTCTACACCATATGCTTTGCTATTTCATCCCCCCTGGTACACACCAACTGCCGTCTCAACACAACTGTTGGAGGTCACCCCCCCTCACCCAAACCACCACAGGCAGCTCTGTCACTTGTACATTTTAAACAGGCCACCTTCCTAAGTGTCCTCCGCAAAATCAGATCAGCACTTCCTTAGGCAAATGTGATAGGATACACCTGAAGGGCATTTTTGTTTAGTTTAAAGGGACACCTTGATGCTCTGCATAATGTCGACTTTGGTAAGGTGGAAAGCAGGGATTAGAGCAGGTAGTGAGAATACATTGTCTGTTGTTTGCTCTTCCCGCTCCAGCGAAACAGATGAAACCAAGTGAAATGAGACGAAACTCTATCTTCATAGGTGTAAGGAAAGATACTGTCTTCTGCCTTCCATCATCACCTCCTCACCCTCACTCTCACAATCTCTCTCTCTCTCTCTCTCTCTCTCTCTCTCTCTCTCTCTCGTGTTTTCCAGGCAGATGCTTTGCATTCAGAGGTGAGCGAGGAAACGATGAGCCACCCATTGAGATGATTAAAGTGTCTCATCTCAAGTGAGTTGCCTGCTCTCCCCACCGCCAACAAAACCAAATATCAACAACAGCACACAGTTTCTAATGCTTTCAACTGGGACACACATTTGCATATACGCCATTTACACCCACACACACCCCATCACCTTACAGACCCAGAGCAGTCTCACCTCTGTCTCTCTCTCTCTCTCCTTCTGTCTCTGAACACTTAATCCCAGATTTTTTCCAGGGTTTACTTGCTTTTTTCCGAGGTGTAATAACCAGACTTGAATCCCATTGAAAGTCAGCAGAAAGAACTGAAAAGCACAGATCTACCATTCATTGTGTTGTTTCTTTATTATTGTCACCAAAAACCTTCACATATTGATTTTGTGCAGTTTTGAATCGTCACTTTTCTAGTCAAGCATTTATCAGCACTTCATCTTGTAATGGAACTGATATTCGAAAAAAGTACGCATTTACAGTCATCACACGGGCAAGGGCACCATATTTTGTCAAGGTATCTTGAAGAGTCCTAGCCTTGCGTATACATTAAGAATATGATTAGGTGGGTAGTGTATTGTACTGGAAAGTAACACCTCGGACAAGTCTGCCTACATTAGGTGACCTCTGACACTTGTATTTTTGCTTTATTGCTAGTAGCAACAAATGTTCCCTTCTCTAGAGTGAAATACGTAGGCTGCTGTTGAGGCAATGAATGCAAGGGTCAGTACATAAGCCATGGCCATGAAAATGTTATGTATACTGTATATCACATTCAAGCTGCTTAACAACTGCAGATAAATGATGTACTGCCTAGATAGCAAGAATGGTTACCATTTTACACCTGAACCTGTTAAATTTCACACTAAATAAAAACAATTTCTGCTCTGGATTTTTTAACTTAAACTACTTTCAGAGTCTCACGGTGATGAGTGATAAACCCACATTTGCACCATTCGTCGCAGTGACTGCTATTCAGCAACAGTTGCATAGTCTCGCTTTAAGAGCTAGGTAGTCTTGTAAGATGAACAGTAAAATGTATGATGTGCAACTGAAATGCTACACTCTACACACCACATCATGCAGTGAAAGGAGGCGAAAAAATATGTAATTACTGGACAGCGCATTACATCTATCTTTTTATCTATATTCTCCAGGCTGCCACAGATCACAATCTTTATAATAACAAAGACCTGGGGGTTGTAGTTAGAGGGAGGGAGAGGGTAACATGCTTTCATGGAGCTCACTGAGGAGCTGCCCAGTGCTGCAGTGTTTTTGCACTGTTGACTTCTGTTTTGCTCCTCTACAGCAGCTGAAGGTTAGAAATTTGCTCTTGAGCAATTGCGTGGTAGCTTTTTAAGAAGGGGAGCCTGTTTGATGGCTTGGCTAGGTTAGTTGGGGGAATCAGACTGGCTAACTTCAGGTCACGGGTCTGAATATTTAATTCATATCTGCAAGAAAATGCCTGTTCAGTGCTGCTCATTTGTTTCTTGCTGTAAGGCATTCTACAATATGGTTAAAGAGTTAAACACAAAGCGGGGTGGTTTTGAAAACTCATCCTTTTTGCATTTAGGGTCTTGTGGAAAGGTTAAACATTTATCAGTCTAAGACTTTATGGTACCATATAAACACGAAAAACAAACTTTCTGAAACATGACCAGATAAACCGAACTGAATTTATGCTGTCACAGTTATTGCTGCTAATCAGACACATTTCCAGTAACTCGGTGGCAGACTTGGGATTCCAGTGTTTAGATATCCAAGCCACATGGCAACCAGATTCTCAGACCCTTTTTGAGTACAAAAACCACAGGAAACTTTATAGTGGGGTAGTGGGCAATGTATGTCTTGAGATTGAATGTGTGTGGCTGTGATGTCCATCCTCAGACAGTACCTGGTGGTGGTGTTCAGAGACAAACCCCTGGAGCTGTGGGACATCAGGACGGGGACGCTTCTCCGAGAGATGGCTAAGAACTTCCCCACTGTTACTGCATTGGTACCGACAAATCTACACACTAATAAAAACAGTTTAAAACCTTTATCAATCCTTAATTCTGGTGGTAGTGAAACACAAGGAACACAACAACAACAATTACTGTAGAAATTGAATTATAACAAAAATTGCATGTTTGCTAACAGGCGTTAAGGTATGCTCATGTAAATGCGCAACTGCCTATCTGAACATCTCCAGTTGATGTATTTACTTTAACAAAACACACTGTCAGTGCCGTAGTAACGCCCGCTGTTGACTTTTCCCTTTGTTAATAGTCTCTTATACTTTTTGACCCCTTTCCCTTTCTTGCGTTTCAAGGGGCCATTTGAAAGATTAGTCTGAACATTTTCCCCCAGCTCAGCAAAGAACAGTGGCTTCATTAGGCCAGAGAAATGCTCATAAAAGAAGACTTATGCTGGACAAACTTTACAGTGGGGCTGTAAAATCCTCCACAGTGTGAATAAAAACGCCAGTAACCTTAATAATACATGCTGGCCTCCCCCAGCCCCATATTGCTGTCTCATTTCCATATTGATTACAACCTCGAGTCAACCAGACTACAGCCACAGTGCTCCAGCAGTTAGACAGGAAGGCCGGGGAATACAGCTCTCCTGTGTGCCTTAGTTTCATTTAAGTGGGCATCTACTGTATGTGCAAATCACTTCCCTCTCCTCCTGTCTCTATCCGTCTGCTTTTTGCACTGTAATGGTTTGCTGTTATGTCAGCAAATGTGTTTGTGTTTGGGTCTTTGTCTGGGTTTGTCACTGTAACTGCAACCCTATGTATGTGTGTATGTGTGTGTGTAAACAGGAGTGGTCCCCATCCCACAACCTGAAGAGTCTAAAGAAGAAGCAGATGGCAGCCAGGGAGGCCATTGCTCGGCAGACGGTGTCGGACGCCGAGCAGAGTAGCGTTGAATCCTCAGTCATCAGGTCAGCGTTATAAAGCTTCAGTTTGTTTGCGACAAGTTTTTCAGACTGACACTTATGGGTAAACACCAGATTGAGAATACATGTATGTTTGTATTAATACATGTTTTTGGTCACCTGTTCGAAATGAGGAGGATATTAATAGAATCGTGCAGTAAACTAGCTGTGGTCAGGGTAGAAATTGTGTCATACCTGAAGTGCTGGTTTGTCCACATTTGTCATTTTGCAAAAGGCCAATAGAGGTCCTTTGTCTTAACAATATATTATTTTAAGCCAATTTAATACACTTCTTTGAAACTAGACTCAATGGATCTGTGGTTCAAACCTGTGGCTTTTATGAGTCAAAGCAACTATTTGAAGAATTGAAATCAGATCAAAAAAGACAACAAAAGTGTTTTTTTTTATTTAACAGTTAATCATTCCAATTCCAAAACTATTTCTTTACCCCTTATTATGTTTAATTGATTGATTGTCTGATTGTACAAGTCAACAATCCAGTACTTCAATGTACTCCTATATTGTGTAACTGAAAAATAAAACATTCTCCTGCCACAGAAAGACATGGCCTGGATCAGTGCTTTTTTTGTGTGACGTACCTCCTCACTCATGTCAGATGAACTCTTCCCCAGTTCCTCTTGGACACCACCAGTCATGTTCCAATCGTGTTCATTTGACTTTAAACTGGATGTTATTTAACTCTATTGATTATATAAAAGTGAATATTGTAGCAATAATGTTTTCATACAGTTGAACTGTGAATGTTTAGGTCAGTTTGGTCAAGTTTGCATTTGTACTACTGGGCAGAAGCTGGATGTTTCAACCATATATCCATTACTTTTAGCTATCTGTTGAGACCTCTCTGGTCACTTGCTAACCAGTTTTCACACACTCAATCGCAAGAGACGTGTGGCTGACGACTATGTTGATATTTTTTTAATGAAATCATAATTTGTATTTTTTTTAAATGAGTTGAGCTTCTCCACAATCTTTCCATGTACCATCTGGGGTACAGCTACCCCTGGTTGGCCTTGCCACTGTCAACAGCAGAATACCAAGATATCCAGCAAAAATATTTCCCACTGGAAAGAGTGCAAAACACCTGACATGTTTCTCTCATGTTACTACAGTCTCCTGCAGGATGCAGAGAGCAAGTCGGAGACCAGCCAGGCCATCTCAGCCAGGGAGCATTTTGTATTCACTGACACAGACGGGCAGGTCTACCACATCACAGTGGAGGGCAACACAGTCAAAGACGGTGCACGAATTCCCCCTGATGTGAGTACATAGACTGTGTGTCTTTTTTTATGTCTCTTTTTACTTCATATCCTCCTGAACTACTTGAAGGTCATCCACACTGATCCTTTCGCAAAGTTATTCCAACCCGTTTCATATCTCTCCCTCTCCATTCAATCCAATATTTTGGTAATCATTTCAGTACACAAAGATCTAAATCTGTCTTTCTTTTTCCCTGTTTACTCTCTGCAGACATCAGTACATCTCCTATCACTACTTCTTCCTCTGACTTTCTCCTTCCCTCTCTCTGTAAATGTGTATCTATCTGTTATTTGTCAAATCTATTAATCAATACTTTCTCTCAGTATTGTAACCTACACTGTCCCTTATACTGTATTTGACTTTTACTCACCACACCACATCCATCATTGTGCAGTCACTTTTTTTTAGATAAAAAACAGACTGCCCTTCTTTTGTCTTTTTTCTATCTTCTTTTGTTCTTGCTCTGGCATCGTCTCTTTTATGTTTAAAGGTTAAATCTTTTTTTTTTTTTTGCAATATGTACTATTATTTCTCAGTGTCGAAAAGAATGAAAAGACGATAGCAAAGTGTTTCACATCAATTACTTCCCTGTTTTTGTGATCAAACATCTGCATTGTGTCAACATTTTACCTCATTTTGGAGCTCAAAAGAATCCCTGCTTTCTGGTTGCTAGCCAGCATCTGCACAATTTCCTCTATAAAGTCAAAGCCATCGCTCCCCCTCTGTATCCTGTGTCCTGCAGGTTTTTTTGTGGTGTTTGTGTGGGGGATGATATAGTGGAGTTGGCTTCACAACAAAAAGTAGCCAACCTAATGTGTCTCAGTCAGTAATAAACTGCATGCAATCAAGGTGAAGGTTTTCCAGCTAAATTCTACAGCTTTATGTTTTTTACCAGATTAAACCTTTTTTTTTTGCTAGTGAACAAACAGCCAACTGAATGTGTGTGATTCTGAGTGTGTCATCAGTGTGTCATCAGTTTGTCCCAGATAGTGTTTTGCATGTGTTTTCTCCACTGGTTCAGAGCGTGACTCAGACTCAGAGGAAGAGATACTGTTACTGTATCACATGGTAACCTAGCTATTAATTTGCTTTGACAGCAAAATGGCCAGGCTGGTAAACAGAAACAAGATATTACTGAAGACAGGATTTCTTTTCACCTGGATGACTACAAGATGTGGTGGTAATAGCATAACAGCAGGATGTTTCACAGGATGGATTATTTTACAAGTCGACATGTCACCACTAACAAGAACCCTTTGATTGTTGATTAAAAAAAGCATCCATTTTCCCCAGAGTACCAACAAATTGTTGCTGTTGTTTGAGAAGTGTCTTTTGGAAGACTTTGGCTTCAGGAACTTTCTTGGATTCATTATCTAGTTGTGACTTTTAATTGTGTCAAGATGAGTCTTGCTTAGATTAAGTAGCGCCTTCTGTTGTTTGCTGTTGATTGCCCACATCTTCTGTCAATAAAAACAGCACCATTTCATACCTTATCACCAACATTTATCTATTTTTATTTCATTTTTCAATTCGAGAAGGCGAAATCCACCTTGCTTCATACAGTATTTCTAAATGAAAGCCACTATAGTTTATCAAATTCTCAAGTCCATTCCTGAGCAGGATTGTTAGACAGCCTGTGTTTTGCTCGCTCACTACGTGCATCTATTCACACCACACAGACAGACACTGAAGGTTTACCTGGGGATTTTAAAGCCTTATCCTGGTGATGGCTGCAGATTCATTGCTCACAGATTTGCATACCCCAAAGGTTTTACTGTCCTTTCAGGAAGATATAAGATCTTTATATCTCTGTCAGGAAACTGACTGAAACTCTCCTAAAAAGTTTTGTCCTTTCATCCACTGCGTAAACACTGAAGGTGAGCTGACACTTAATGTCTTCACATCAGCACTCTGTCTTGTGGCGCAGCCTTACTTGAACTCGGATGTCGGGCTTGTTTACCACTCGGCTGCCACATATATTTTTAATTTATTTTTCTATTTTGATTAACACTCAGACATTAAATGCCAGAGAGTGTGATGTTTTTATAGTAGAGGGATAAGGTGGTTTTTATACTGTTGGGATTGCACTTTTTAACTACCCATTGGTTGGCTGTATTAAAAATGGGACTTGTTGAAGTCACAACATCTTTTTTTTTTGTGTGTGTGTCTTTGATTTTGATCATGGACTTCTGATGATTTTTAAACATTCACACATGTTATCTCAGTACTTGAAGGGTACAAATACAGTAACTTATTTGTGACACTAGTAGGTAGTGTGTCTGTAAATAATAGAAAATAATCCACACAGGTAAGATGCTTAAAATATAGACATGCTTTCATGTTTTCAAATACATGACTTATTAAGGAATCTTTGAACAGGGGACAAATGTGCAGCTGTCCTTCCTTTTTTTTTTTTTTCCTCTCGCTCCGTTCACTGAATATGTGCGTTCCTCTGGTGTTGCAGGGCAGTATGGGCAGTATCGCCTGCATTGCCTGGAAAGGTGACACCCTTGTGCTTGGGGACGTAGACGGCAATCTCAACTTCTGGGACCTCAAAGCTCGTTTGTCCAGGTAACAACTAAACTCTTAACATTTTAAGCAAATTTTGGGCCACATACTACACTGTACCTACAGTATACTACATCACTACCTACAATCCTCCAAGGCTTTTATTTGTGCTTTGTTGGGGTTTTATAGATTTGTTTAATTTTGATTTTTGTTTTAAGTCAAATTTTCTACGAGATAAACCTGAACATTTTGTGTTGTGCAGGCTAAGATTTATACTTGGAACTTCACATATGCATGGTAAAATAAATTAACAAAAATAAACCTGTCCAGAATGTTCATGGATTGATTATCTCTCTATGTGTGCTGATTTTAAATGAACAAGAAAGAAATGACTGTGGGGTTGGAAGGAAAAAATCATCCCAAAATGTTTTCAGGGGAATACCAACACATCGTGGCTGGGTGAAGAAGATTCGCTTCGCCCCGGGGAAGGGCAACCAAAAGCTGCTGGTCATGTACACAGATGGAGCCGAGGTCTGGGACACCAAAGAGGTGAGGTCTCCACACACCAACCCTTGGCAGTCGCCGGTGACATGTCGTTGGGACAAAGGTTTTGCAGCTGATTCATTGATTGGTTTGTTGTAACACATTATAAATTTCCAGCATGCATCACCTGACTGCACTGCATAACTCAAATAAAAGGAAAGAATCTGCCACGGTCTGCAGGTTTGTAGCAGTGGTTTACATTTGAACAGATTTACTGTGGCAGAATGAATGTGTTTGTAGCTCAGTAATCACTGGAGCACTATAATATTCTGGTGGGGGTATATTTATCTAATGTCCTCTCTCAGACTAACGCTTTGGTAATAGTATATCCACTGTAATTGCCCTGTTGTATTAAAGAATCATTACAGTGTTCTGTATAAGTACACATACACAAGACTTAAAAGCTTTCCGCTGACATATATAAGCTCAGCCATAGCAGGATGGATGATCCTGATTCCTGCAAGCGGCATGCATCCTCGCTTCCTCTTTAACTTTGTTTACTGAAGTCATCATCATCCAAAAAGTCCTCTCTCTGCACAGTCTTCATTTCATCTAATCTAAGAATCCTTCCGGCTAGTTTGTGCTCCAGTTCATCATTTGATCTAATGTCACAGACTGGACTTTTTTGTTTTGTTTGTTATCTGTATCCAGACAAACCAGTATTTGTTAGCTTACCCAGTAGCAATGTGTTAAAAATTGAATAGCAGATGAATGTGGACACAGATAGATGTTCTGGCGTATTAAGCAGCGTGGCGTGGACGGGTGGAGGGAGGGGGTCCCAGTGGAGCACTATTGTCTGGGTGGAGGGATGTGTTTTCTTGAGGGGAGCCGAGATAAGACTCAGTTTTCAGTCCCCAATTGTAAAAGCCAGACAACAGATGGATCAAGCTGCAGAGGGAAACGAGCAACAGCGATAGGGCTGGGAAAGAGAGGGAGAGGGAGGGAGGAGCAGGAGAGAATGAGGGAGGAGAGGAAGTGCAGGAGAGATCTCCGAAATGCTTCAGCGCTTTGCTGACAGCTGGGTTGCGCTGACTCCCATACAGCTCCTTAAAAAGCCAGAGGGAGAGAGTTTTCTGAAAAGGCTGTTTGTCCACTGAGTCTTCCATTATGCATCCTGCTATACTCGGCATAAATAAGTTTACAGTTGCCCGCCACGTTGGCCATCCTCTGTTTTCGATCCTACAGGCTTTTATTAAATCCAAAAATCATCCCGTTTTGTGTCTTTGTCCCTTTTCAATTTTGCAGAGAAATGGTTAATTTCCCAATATCCTCTTACAGTTGTTGCAGATACTTTAGAAGAAGCTTTTAGGTGAAAGGAACTACCTTGACCCTCCTTTCTTCTCTAGGTCCAAATGGTCAGCAGCATGCGGATCGGTCGCAACGTGAACTACCGCGTCCTAGACATTGACTGGTGCACATCAGACAAGGTTGTGCTGGCCTCTGACGACGGCTGCATCCGAGTGCTGGAGATGGCCATGAAGTCCGCCAGCTACCGCATGGATGAACAAGACTTGACCGGTGAGCCAGTGTGAAGGAATGGAAGATAAAGGAGAGAAACTAATTGAATGAAGCCTTAATGCTTAAGAAATTATGTGCTTTTTAAATCAATCAATCAGGCCTAATATTGTGTTCTTTCTGATCTGTGGGGAATATGTTCAGATCCAGTGTGGTGTCCTTACCTGCTGGTGCCCCGAGCTGCCCTCACTCTCAAGACTTTCCTGCTGCTGCAGCCCTGGTCCGGAACCTTCACCATGGACATCACTCAAGTGTAAGTCTCAGCTCTCAGTAAGTCACCGTAAATGTGTCCACTCTAAAATCCTCCCCTCTTATGATGTCAGGATGTGTTAGTAGGTCTAACACAGAGACTGTATATCCACACCCAAGGTCAGTTTTAAGTTTTCAACTTCACCTGACCCTGCATGCAGGGTTCGTACAATGTCTTGAAAAATGCTTAATTTTAACCGATATGTTTTCAAGGTTAGGATAAGCTTGAATTTGAATATACTCCTTGAAAAATGCTTGATTTTCAACATGATCTGGTGTTTCATCATCTACACAATCACTCATGTAAACCAAACATCTTTTAATATTTAGAATGAAACGTTCCCATTGTCATATTTGTTTGTTGTCTCCTGGCATTTGTAGGAACAATTTAGATGTGATGATATGTTTTAGATGTTTAGGTACCTTGAAAGTGCTTGAAAAGTGCTTGAATTGTACTCTTAAAAAGCTGTACGAACCCTGTGCATGTCTTTGGACTGTGGGATGAACTCCCAGAAAAAACACATGAAAAGTGAATCCTTGGAGAATATGCACCACCACACTGAAAGGACCAAAGTCGAAAATCCAAGTCATGACCTTAGTAAGATCTTTTATAAGCCCTTGTTTTCATGTTCTTGTACTGTATGTGCCCAAAGAAATGTTATTAAAACATTTTTTTTAAGTCTGCAAAATCAGTATCAAGGCTGACCAATGCTTTTTTAAATTATTTGTATCAACTATGTAAAGCCTGATCCTGTGTTTATTGTAGCAAATTGTAGTTTGGTGCACCAGTTGAAAAATAAAAACCAAATACTGGCACCTATCTGTTTCCCTAAAGCAAGCCGGTACAAGCAAGTAAACAGAGTAGCATATTGATAGTGGCCAGTAGTTTCAATTATTGATACACAGCGTGCATCAGTGGTTGAGCAGAGCTGCTTTAGGTTAAACTGCATTTGCACTTACTGTGTACTATATATTCTTGAACTTGGGAATGAAGACAGGCTGTCAATCTTCTGTTAAACTTACCTGCAACAACAATTACAGACTGACCTCCTCTCACCACATACTGTATGTCATTAAAAACTCAATAACTCAGTATGAAGAGGGTTTTAGCTGCCAAACATATACTTATCTAAAAATCCTTGGATTTATTCATTTTAATGTAGACCTACAGGGTTCCCATGGTCATGAAATTCCTGGAAAAGTTATTAAATGAGAAACACTGTTTTCCAGGCCTGGAAATTGTTTGGAATTAACAAAATGTTTTGGAAAAGTTTTGAAAATACACTGTTTTGGCTTTTGTTTAAAATATGTTCAGAAAAATCCCAAAACATAACATTACGCGAAATACATTCTTCGTATTACTGGTTTAAAGTCTAGTGCCTTGCTGCGTGACTGTTGAAACGTCACTAGTATCATGTGATACACATTGGCGTATGCAGCTAGTTGGCGGTGTGTATCTCTGAAGTTAGAAAGCGCTAATGCCTGGGAAGTGTTTAGTAACGTTTGGCTTTCGAACGACAAATATAATACATGGCTCAAGAGAGAGGCAGACCCTAGCCTGCGCCCTGTGATCGCTATATAGGCCTACCTATTTTAAACTACTTAAATAAAGTTGTGGAAATGGGGTAAAATGTTATGGAAAAGTTTTGAAAATTCATTGGTAAATCAGATATGAAATACTGAATTGTTCTTAAGATTTAGGATTGATGAAATATTGAATGACTTTCCAATCATCAAGGTATAAGAATAGCCACCCAAGCATTCAGTTTATTACCTTCATATAAAAACAAAAAAACAATTTGTCAGTGTAAGCAACTCACCTTTGTAAACAAGTCAACATGGGAGCCAATTGAGGGCGTCCTGAGAGAGAAGTTTTAATTTTGTTTTTTCACACTGCTACACCTGTGTTTAACTATAGCCTGATGTAATTATGCCCCATTTAACTGAGCCCTCTGTGCAACGCTGCTTGCTTCCATTAAACACACACAGCTACCTTATAAGTCAGGCAGCTATATTAGCAGGGCTCGCAGGGTGCCGCCTGACCTCAGCATAAATGTTAGGACAGAGTTATCTATTATTGCCTGACACCACAGATTGACTTCACTTAACAAGCAGGTTCTCAGCTTCCCATTTAATATCAGGTCAGAGTTTTTTTAGGGAGCCATTTGACTGAGTTTGATCCCTCTGCTTCAGAGACTACAATGAGAAAGATGAGATAAAAGGCCTGATCCAGGAGCAGCTCAACTCCTTGTCAAAGTAAGTTATTACACTTTCTAATGGTAACAATTAGACACTGTAGCTTAAAGTAGAATATGTAATATTAATTCCATGATGCAAACGCCAACAACCAGATGTTGGTTTGGTGTGTATGTGTGTTTGCTAATGCATCTGTGTCAGTTTTTGTTTATGTACTTTTGGCTTGCAGTCGGAGTCCCAGGGTCCTTTGTGTTTAGACAGCAGGCCCAAAGAGCATTGGTTGACAGATAAGAGGAATCTCCCGTAACAGCCACACTGGGCCTGCTGTGTTTGAGAAGTGTAATTGGCTCTCGCTGTGTTCTGATTGTCTGTCTCTGATTGGCTCCCCAGTGATATGAAGAGTGTGCTACAGGACCCGGAGCTCAGCCTGCTGCAGCGCTGCCTCCTGGTCTCACGGTGAGTTAAAGCTCAGTATGGAGTTACCACTGTTTGTTGTCTGCACAGATTGTACTGTGATCATGAGGGTTTATTGGAACCTCTGCGTGATTATTTTGTTACAAAAAAAACTATAGAATAATGTGACTGTAAACACAGAAACTGTTATGTATAACAGAACACATGTTAAACTTGTCTTTGACTCAATATGTTTGCTTCTGCTAAGTTCTTCTTGTCTGTTTGACGGGATGTTAAGTTTAGGAAGAAGAGTGGGTCTATTTGTTACAATGATCTAAAGCTGAACTGGGTTTGCAATCAAGTTACTTGTTAGCCTTGTTGTGGTTCAGTGATTGCTCAGGATATAATTCAGCCGAGCAAGACATGATTAGATGGATCAGGAGGGATTTCTCTGCAAAAATCTGTACCTAATGGTAGACTTTTATATCCTCATTTAAGTTTTCACGGCTGTTATTTGTGGAATATCAATATAAAAATGTAACTTATTTATTTATTTTTTACATTTTACTTTATTCAGAATATGTAGTGTGATAGAGAAAGAAACAAGATGATACAAGTCAAATAATTAGGTTTTTAAAGCAGTCAAATTATCTTCTAAGATACCAGGGTTTATTTTTGCTGTAACTGTACAGCCGTGACTGTATCTCCATAAAAAAGCATGACACGAGAGCCGATGTCAGCAACTCTGATCTCGTCTCTGCTCCGCTTCTCATTTCCCTCGAGCATCTGACAAATCCCACCCACCCACCCACCCACCCCCGTTTGCCTCCATGATTTACCTGGAAAGTCCCAAGGAGCCTTTTTGTATGACAAATACTGTGACCATTTTCTCTCAGAAAGCTCATGATTATGTCTCTGCATCCGTCCGTCCAAGTTTTCATGCCATTGATAATGTGGCAAGGTAACCTAGCAACAGCTGTGTGCCTGTGCAGATATGTTAAAAAGAGGCTGAGGGGAGTAAACGAGAGAAGGAAAGGCAGAAGGATGTGGAGAGGGGGTGGAGGGGAGCTTTCTTAAAGAATGAGGCGTGGGCTGGAAGATACAGAAACTATGGTCATTAGTGAGCAAACTACTAGAAGAACCAAGCAGCATGTTGGTTCAGACTACAGAATTTCACTCACTACCCCAGAGAGAACATTATCCACTCCGGGCCCAGCTGATGTGTTGTTGTGGTAAACCGCAGGCTGTTCGGGGATGAGTCGGATCTTCACTTCTGGACAGTGGCGTCCCACTATCTCCAGTCGTTTGCCCAGGCTCGTCAGCTAAGCGTGTCCACAGCAGAGGGTCAGACCCAAAGTGAAGGAACCCAGTCGTCACCTCAGAACCACCTGGATATCTGCAATGACGTCCTGTGTGAGAGCTCTTACTTCCAGGTCAGTGAAACAACAGAAGAAGAGAAAGTGTTGTCCTGTTTTTGTTGCTTTTTCTCTCTTTGGTAAACAGAGACAATAGAGACAAATACATGATCCCAGCAGTCAACATTTAAAAATTCCCTTTGGACTCATCCAGAGACAGTTACTATCCTCAAGTCAGACCACGCACAATCACCACCAGCCTGTCCCTTGTCATCCACAGTGTCAACAACATCGCCCCGGTCACACAGTACATTCCATTATTAATGACACTGTGTATCTCCTCTGTGTATCTCCTCACTAAGCCCCGATCTTTAAGGAAAGCAACTTACAATTTTAAGCCTTTGAGGTCAAACCCATCATTCACTTTGCCCTCACTACATTTAATTCCCCCAACATTTCCTCACAGTGACTCTAGCCCACACTGGGATACGCTCAATTAAAAAACATCCCTCACTTGTTTGCGCCGTGTCGTTGCTCGGATCAATGCGTCTCGCTGATGACATTGCTGAACCGGAGTAGAAGGCCCTTATAAACAATACCTTGAATCTTCTTTTTTTTTTTTACTGTGTTCTGAAAAGTTTCTTCAGACAATGTCCATTGATTGGTCCTCCTCTGCTGTGTCTGCCCGCATCACTCTGCTGGTCGGCATGGCAGCCACACAGCCCACTGAACAAAGACATCCACCTTTATGTTGCCATGGTGTATGCAAAGGTTTTTGTTTACATGTTTACTTTTTGAGTGATGTACCGCGCGTTGTTTTTGTGTCCAGGCTGCAGAAAATACTTCTGTGGACTTTACTTTAGAGGAATAGTTTGAAAAAAAGTGTGGATAGTAATTAAGAAGTTGGCACACTGTGCAAGTGAAGACAGGCATTCTCTGGTTTTTGGTAGGTCTGGTCTCTTTCCCAACAAGGCTACATCAATATACCCAAGGATTGTTCCTTTTTTGATCAAAGACAAGTATCCAGTTCTGAGAAATGTCAAGTAGCTTTAGCTAGCATTGAAGTTTGAAGTAGCAGAATATAAATAGACAGTTGAAAAGTCTCAAATAAGCTTGTAATTTTTTTTTTCTTTGAGTGTTTTTTAGGACTTTTTTTTATGGATAATGCACCATTCTGTTTTTGTGAAAGTTCTACTTCCTGTTAATGAGGGGCCACGCAGTGATCACAACATCGTTAAGACTTTCAAAGAACTACCCAGACAGTCTGCAGCTACATTTGGCTCCTGTTGTCACAAAACAGCTTCAGTGGACTGTAATTGACTGTAATTACTAATATCCAAGACTCCAATGCAGAGAACACAATTGCTAAACTAACTTGGTATCTCTGCAAGGATTTATGCCCACGGCTGTGACTCGCAGAAAAAGTCATGCTTTTTTCATGTAACTAATTTTCTACTGTGCTGTTATCTCTCCCCTCATTGTATCATTTCTCCCTCTAGTCCTCTTATAAACTGATGAGCTCTCATACTTTGAAATATCTATTGCTGTTTTCATGTTTCATGCCTCTCATTTGCTCACTGAAAGGAACACTCAGGGAATATGTAATGAAAAATGGAGGGAAAAAAAGCCACCAATAATGAAAGGCAGTATGGGAGGCTCTGGCACCAGAAACACTGTGAAAACTCCTGAATATTTTAAACACTTTATAATTACACTCTCCATCTCTGCACTCTGTTTTTCTATAATTGTCCTCCATATATTTTTTGCTCATCATTACTCTTGTAATGTCCTTAGTGTATAATCTGTGTACCAACTCATTCCGTCTCTGTCTCTCTCCCACACACGCGTCTACAAGGTTTGACCCTGGGTATTTGGAAGCAGTGCTGACTAACTAACTTGTGGCTCCACCTTTACTACTCAACAGAAGTTCCAGTTGGATCGGGTTCACCTGCAGGAGGTGAAGCGCTCCAGTTATGAACACACTAAGAAATGTGCTGACCAGCTCCTCCTGCTGGGTCAGGTAAGTATTACACTACCCATGAGGCGACAGATACATGTTGCATTCACCACAGAGGTTAGCATACAGTAACATAATCCTCCCTCACACATGAATGGATGAATTCTTAGCTTTTGTTTTTAGCTGTCTCTCTCTCCCTCTTTCTTACTTAGAGCTTTCAGACTATATACTACCCTTCTCTCTCACCCACACTAACACCTTCACACACCTTAGCTGTGCTTACATGCATGTTGTCATTAATGGTAAATAGGTCATATCGGTGGAGCCTAATGAAGCAAGATGGACGATAAGTGCTGCCTCTGTCCTCCCTGGTGTCTCAGCCTGTGGGGACTGGAGTCACCTCTCTCCCCTCTCATTGTCACCACTCTAATCACAGGCTGCAATCAGCAAGGCTATATGTTGGAGGTGCAGTCCTCCTGTAGGCTGGCAGGCAGAGGCCAGATCTTGAGCCTTCATCTACACCAGATGAAAAGCACGATAACAAACATCATTTCCCCTTATTATTCCATCTTGTTCAGCTCACAGTGGTTACCTGCCTGACCTTCTAATGCCTTGTTTCTCTCTCCTACCTCAGTCGTCGTTACATTCTCATCTCTTTGCTGTTGCTCTCAGACGGACCGGGCGGTGCAGTTACTGTTGGAGACGAGCGCAGACAACCCCAGCTACTACTGTGATTCACTCAAGGCCTGCCTAGTGACCACCATCACCTCTTCAGGACCCTCACAGTCCACCATCAAACTAGTGGCCACCAACATGATCGCCAACGGCAAGCTAGCAGGTAGTGTTGCTGTAAGTTTGATAGCAATAAAATAAATATGATATGTTTTATAAAGGTGTTAAAAGGTATGCTATATCTCAACTGAAAAAACAGCGCAGTCTCACCAACCTACAGTGCATTTTTTTCATTATTTAGAATTAAGACTTTGGATTGGACTCGATCCATGTATTGCATAATGAGTGTGGCTACTGCCAGCAGATGTATAAAGAAATCATCACAGTGGGTTAGCAGAGTTAGCCACCTTGCCTACTGATAGGCCATCATTTCTCTATCTCACAGCTGTGTACAAATTCTCCCCTTTTGCTGTCTGTCAGAGGGAGTACAGCTGTTGTGTTTGATTGACAAGGCGGCGGATGCTTGCCGCTACTTGCAGACCTACGGAGAGTGGAACCGCGCCGCCTGGCTGGCTAAGGTAACACAGCATGACGACGTCCATCAACACGAAACATCAGATATTGTGTAATGTGGAAAATGGGTAGTTTATAGGTGTGTGGGTGTACATACTGTACTGTGTATGTGTATGCTTGAGTTTTTATCTTTTCTATTGGTTATTGTAAGAAGATGCTTATGCTTTAGCATTAGCATTGCAAGTAATACATCTGGGAAACACAGCCAAGTTAGGAGCGTTTAGAGCTGCCTAATGCTACCATGTTCTTGCACTGTACATACAATTTGCCACTAAGAAAGCACCGTTGAAGCAGTTGGAGTTTCAGTGTCTTGTGTGTGTGTGTGTGTGTGTGTGTGTGTGTGTGTGTGTGTGTGTGTGTGTGTGTGTGTGTGTGTCCAGGTGCGTCTGAGTCAAGCAGAGAGCTCAGATGTGCTGAAGCGCTGGGCAGAGCACCTGTGCTCCCCGCAGGTCAACCAGAAGTCCAAAGCCATCCTGGTGCTGCTTTGCCTGGGCTGCTTTTACAAAGTGGGAGAGATGCTCCACAGGTAAAAACCAGGATCGATGCTGTTATGAGCCTACTGTGTATATATTCAGAGTATGGCATTGTCTGAGACTGAGGTCTTGAAAAGTATTGAATTTTAGAATGAGAATCACAAACCCTGTGATTTACTCTGTCTTGTATTAATTCCATTCACAGAAATGCATACAGTACATGCAAATATCCAGTCTCATAATTTATTCTCTTAATTGAGATTCCCTTTTTAACTTTAACTCTTTCAAATTCCGTTTTATAAAATGTATTTTCGCTGTGACGTTTTTCTGCCTGACCTTCCTCTCCTTTGCTCCCCTCTTCTTTCATCCACGATCATAAACACTTGCGTCTTTCTCAGTTTCTCCTTCTCCTTTTCTCCCTGAATACGTTGAAGGACTCTTCACAGTGTATGGTATGGTCTGACCCCATGTCTTTTACCTCAGCATCGATCTGCTCTTACTTGTCCTCCTCCTTGACAGCTCGTGTTCTGAGATACCTCAGGCGGCAACCGCTCTCACCGAGAATTAGAGTGGCATCAGGACGACAGGGTTGATGTATGCTTTAGGATCACAGACATCAAGGCAGGGATGATGCTGGTTTCTGACAATAGCTCTCACCTCCTCCTCCTGCCTGTGTCTTTCTCTTCCTCCTTCTATCTCTTGGGCACAGTATGAGGTACTTTGATCGCGCCGCCCTCTTCATCGAAGCCTGTCTGAAGTATGGGGTGATGGAGGCCAACGACTCTTCCAATATCCTTTTTGAAAATCCATTACCACATTCTGAGGGCCATTTATAACCAGAGTTAGCTCCGCTGCTAACTCTGTCCATCTCTACTACAGAAGTGCACTCAATAGCAGAGAGCTTTTTCTCAATGAAGGTCAATTTAGATGCTCCACAGTGCAAATCGTGCTACATATCACCTGTTCCCAATAGCCAATATCACACTGTGGTCACAGAGCTCAGTTATGCTGCAGACTCAGAAGAGAACTTTTACAACTTCGACTTTGAAAACATGTTATATCACACCTCACCATACATATAAAGAGAGAAATGTACATATTAGGTACAGTATCTGTTGGTCAGTTTGGTCAAAGTTTATCACATACAACATTTTGTTTTTTTGTCTCAGTTGTAAATATGTTTACTGTCTAACTTAAAGGATAGGGCATAGTGTCCCACTGTTGCTATGACACAACTGAGATCTTTTTGACTCCTCTAAAGGGTGAGAAATTAACTTTATGGCTACTGGATACATCAGTTTTCACAGCCAGTCCTTTTTTTTATCAGCCACATTTTTTATGCAAATAACTTGTAGAAAACATATACCCCACATACCCCACATGTAACAATAAACACAAAAAGACAACAGAGAAAAAGAAAAGATGAGAAAATAATATTCACCCTAAAATAATATTTCATCTAGAAGTTTATAATTATTGTCCGTACACTGAATTGAAGACATCCCC
This sequence comes from Macquaria australasica, assembly GCA_005408345.1. NCBI lineage: Eukaryota > Metazoa > Chordata > Actinopteri > Centrarchiformes > Percichthyidae > Macquaria > Macquaria australasica. The sequence continues at coordinate 140,439 of SEMN01000353.1, forward strand.
TTTTGGCTTGTTCATTGGTCAGAGCTGGCTTGTAGCCACTAAGTGATTTAAGATTTATGGAGACCAGACCAGGAGCAGACTAGGCCTGTGCAGGGCCAATCTATCTTTCAAGAGAGTAAAAATATCTCATTTTCAGTTAGTGTGACCAACTAATCTTTGCAAATTTGGTGACCATTGTGGGGCAATGTGGATAAGAGGCTGAATACATTGGGTTGCCCTAGCTAAAACAAATGCAGTAAATACAATGCTGCAACAACAAATCCTCCCTCCATTAGGGTTATAATATCCAGTTTATGTTGAAGCTCTTTTAGAGTCATTTTGATGGCTGCAGTTTGTATTTTATCTAATAGTATTGCATTACAATGAAAAGTGTTTCCAGTATAAAGCCTCATTGATTTAAATGTTGTGATTTGGGAGTTGTCTGCCTCACCTCTAACACCACAAAACTTTCCTTGCATTTGAATTAAAAGGTGGTCTGAGCAGGGAAAACACAAGTACATGTAATAATTAGTACAAAAATGTAACTGCGCTGTTTAAAGCTGTGCCACTCCTCACACCTCAATGTAGGCAGGTCCATGCGGAGCCAGGGAAATACCACACAAGCACAAAAAAATAGGCAACAGCCAAAAATTGCACGGTATGGCTAGCATTGCGTCGGCAGGAAAATGAGGATCAATCGTCATAGTATATAATTCATATGTTTTTTTCTCACAAAACTATTCAGTGGCCCCTTGTGCCCTATATGGTATTATCTGCATTCATTATGTTTCTTCACTCATTTATTCAGGTTTTTTCCGTAATTTGTTACCTGCAATAAACTTCATTGGGTCGACTTGGTTTCCACTTTTTAAAGTGATTATGTGTTGCACCGTTTGATTTTTAGGATGTAATATTCTACTGTCCAGTAGCTTCAAGTCACTCTGCATTGACAGGTGAAGAGTGTGACATTAAATGAAAGCATATTTTTGAGTGGTGACAGCTTTCATGGACTTACTGTGTTTTTATGTCCCATCAAATGTTATGAGTTCTCCCTTGACCTGCGTTTGCACATAAACTTATCGAGGCTGCATTTTTGGACTATGCACGGCTGCTACGCTCTCTGGGCCTGAGGGAGGGCGCTGCTCTGTGGGCATCACGGGCCGGCAGCGCTGGGGAGCAGCTGATGGAGGAGCTGTTCCAGGGAGAGGGAAGCGTGCCAGAAACCATTCTTGGCAAAGAGGAAGTGGAGCTGGACCAGGAGCGCACCGAGTGACCTCGAAGACAGGAGGTTTGGAAGAGAACGGATGACATACTCTTTGGTGCAAGTCAAGGGTCGGCCATTCAGTCTAACTTCAATAACGTAACCATTGTGAATTCACTTTGTGTTGGTATCCAGGGGAAGTATGACCATCATCTCCACACCATGAGAAGAGAGGAGTTTCCTCCATGTGAAGTTGTCAGTCTGTCACTGGAGTCTACCTGTGTCTGTGACTATAACGAGTTTGACATTTCTTAATGTTTGGTATGACCAGTGTGTGTTTGTGTGCATATGTGTATGCATGTAACAGTTCCACACTTTTGTCCTGATTCCCCAAACAAGTGAAGTAATACAGGTTGTCGATATCGGTCTGTGTTTTTGTTGATTAATGAATTTAACTTGTTTGATTTTTTTAATGGTTGCCTGTTAAGCTTTATTTTGTGTGCCTGTATTAATAGCTTCAAAGTACTGTTGTAGCTCTAAAGGTTTAATTTGCCTTTTTGCTGCTGAGATTAAATGTGGCAGAATGAATTTATCCCAAAATAATACATCCCTTATTTCCCTTATTTTGAAAATTCACTGCCATTACTACTCCATGAATTCCAGACTGATTTTATTTTTTGCACTCTTGATTTAACCAAAAACACATTATCTAAATGATAACTGATAAATGATTCCTCTGCCCTCCCTGTAACAGAGACACAATATTCCTCTAGAGTCTAGACAGACACATAACAGACTGGACATTTTATCCACAGCAGGTGGTGCTGTATAAGTGACTGACCAAAGCCTGCTACTGCACAAGCCTCTGCAGCTGTAACTGTTACTGGATGCCAGTAAAATTACTTAGCCAGGCCACCCCGCACTTATTAGACACTTATTAGTATATTATCTCCCTGCACACAGAGGGGAGAGGAGTCGGACCGCTGCCACCTGAGTGATACCATTTAATTAACTTGTGTAGAGTTCAGTTCAGTTAAATAGATGCTGGTTGTTCATTAATCCATTCCATTAATCCAAATGGAATTTTTTAATTTTCTACTTTTATGAAGACTTGAGAGGATACTTTGCTCTGTGTATTATTTGAAAGTTTGTATAATGAGGTTGTTCTCTGATGTGTGTGTGTATTACAAGAAGAGCTGTCAAAATGTGTTGTAACTCATTTTAATCAGACCTCTGATGGATCATTTACACACAAATGGTAATCTGTGCTGCTTCAACTGTTGCTCATCACAATCACAAAGTCTGACACACAGTTTAGGAAATGGTTTAGCCTTGCTGCCATATCTCATCCTGCTCTGCTTTTGCCTCATCTTTACATAGTAAATATCAACTGATCATCTAAATCACCTGTATGACAATGCAAAGACTTTAGTGATTGTGTGTTTAATTGCATTGTGTTTAGTTGCCCTGAAACAAGACAGTAACTCCATCCACAGGACCTTTTTTAGTGTGTTATTGTGTTTCATAAACACATCAGTGCTGTTTTCTCTTCTGTGTTACAGTTAACCCCAGGCAGTGTCACTATGGCAACCCAGGCCTATTTTAGGGGACTACATGTTGTTCCTGTAGATCATTTCACATAGCTCCACTAGCATGCTGTAGGAAATCAGAGAGCCAGCATAGTCACACAACCCAGCAGATAATCAGCTGTAGTTTACCTGATGCTGTGTATCTTCCTCCAATCATGTCATGCAGTATCGTGGAATCAACATGTACTGTACTGCCTCTTTAAGATAAGGCACTAGTTTGAATAACACTCGCTGCTTTTCTTTGTACTTAGATGAACTAAACTAAGTTTAAGCCTTTTTTCATTGTTCTCTGTTCATTGTTTACACAGTGATCCTAATGCTTTAAGCTATATAAATATTACAAGAGAAAAAAAGATATATGTATATATGGATGGCAATAAAAATCAATATTGTTAACGTTATATTTTCAGTGTGTTTTTTTCTGTCTAAAGATGTTGGCACAAGAGGGCGCTCTGACCCCTCAATAGGAGGCAGAGTGGCTGGGGCTCTTTTCTGTTTAATGGCAGGCACTTTGTAAGAAAGGACCTGTTATATCAAGTGCTCTTTGCAATTACCCTCCTTTAATTTCAACCCAGGTAGATTGAATTTGAATGTTCTTTCATTTATCAAACTGTCTTAAAAGCGAATTAGTTCCTGCATGAGTCGCTTCCGCAATGAATTACTTCTTTTCTGCTCAGAAGGAGGGCCAACAGCTGGCTTCAGCTTGCTGCCCAGGTCTAACCGTTTTCACTCTTTTCTTCCCCTCAGATTTATTCATTGACGTGTATTCTGTTTCTTCTCTCTCCTGCAAAAAGCAGAGCACAAAGAGAAGAAAAACAGTCTGAAACAGAAGGCCACACAAATGACTTGATTGTGTTCCTTTAATGGCTTAATGAATAACTGCCGGAGAGCCGATCCAGCCGTTACAGCCAGGTCATCAGTATGCAGAGCCTCACTACAGGATTTCTATTCTGTCCCACTGCTTAATACTTTCGGCTACCACCCAGCTAGCCAAATGGCTCTGATAACTCCCATCCAGCCATCCTCACTTGTCACTTCCCTTTTCCGCGTTCTATGTATATATCCTATTTTCTATCCGTCCCTGCTTTTCTTCCACCTAAAGGAAACAGGCAGACACCACGCCAGCTCATGTTCTTGCTGCACCCTACCTCCACTAATTTCCTGGAAGCCTTGTTTCCATCTGCTGCTTGGCTTTTACCTCTGAGTACCCACCTCCTGAAATAAGATTCAAAATAGTGTCAGAAACACAAGATTAAGTGTGTCTGGATCCAGAGCTGCGAGGAGCACTTATGTTCATTTAACAGATGGAAATCGCTGGCCTTCATTGTTTCACGCTACATACGGCGAGAATTAACAGCCGGCTCCAAATCAATCATATACGGTAGTCTCGCTGTTATGCATTCTCAATCATCTGTATAAGTAGCCATCGAACCAGGCCTCCATGTGCAGCGAGCAGAGGCAAAGCCAATACTGCACCGTCTGTGTGGGGAAGACTGTGTACAGCCAGTCATGCAGTTCCCATGAGCATGCTCTCCTCTGGTGCTGACAGATAGCTTCATCCAGCATGGGCAGGTCCATGCCTGCTCGCACAGTTTACAGAAAACCAACTGTGTCTTACTCTGAGTTTTTGTGAGATGTTTCCCAGTTTGTTTTTCCCCACCTCGCTGAGAGGTTACCACAGAGTTCACCCCTCATTTTCTCTGTAATTATCCCACCTTCTATTGTTTTCTCAACACCCTCCCCAGACATTTTGGAGCATTCTTTAGGCAGCTGACACCCCAGGTAGTGGAATTATGTTTGGGTTGAGTGGCTGCTCCTTTTATGAGGATAATTATTTGTCTAGGTATGTTGATTGCTGTTTCACTCTTGTCCTTTTGACCTGTTTTGAATAGCATTAAATGTACATGCTTTCCTTTGTGTTTACCTGCATCGTGTTTGATGTTTCTCATCCTTACAGCCAAACTGTCTCTCTTCTCCACATTACTGTAACTGGCTCACTTTTCTCACCTTTCTTCACACTGTTAACAACAGTTTCTTACTCCCAGTCTGCTCCACAGGGAACCTGATCTACACGTGTAAAAGTCACATCCGTTTCTCTCACACAATCACTCTCACATCCCCTCGCCCACATCTGGGGGTATCGCCTGGCGTGGAAGAAACCCACAGGCCTGATCTCATCTGATATCTGCAGCCAGCCACTCCTGTGATTGGTTAAAAATGATTTCCCTCCCTCCTTTCAACCTCTGCTATTGGTTGAGCTCCCTGTCCCCCCAGATGTTTGCAGACTCTGCTTGGCTGCCCAGCAGCGCCTGGGCCCCTGCTGGGGGCTCCAGGTGATGTTTATGTTGAAGGTATTCAGGCCCCCAGCTTTATCTGATTTCATTTAGATGAATGTCACAGTGTTCAGCAGACCACGGCATTGCTTCGCCACAACACCACACTGCTCCCATTTAAGAAAGGCATGGGTGAGAAAGAGTTAAGCAGGGGCAGGGGGGCTAGGCAGGGGCAGCATAGGGGAACAACAGGATCTCTGGAACATTACCACACGATGACACACTCACATCGAGTCCCGGTAATGACTTGCGGACAGGATAATCTTTTAAAAAGCTCCTGCTATCTCTAAAACAGCTCTTTTGTGGCTTCAACGCATGCATGTTGCGGTCAGGGCTGTTATTTACAAAAGCAAAGAGGAATCAATGAGTGCATTGTGTCAGGAGCGTGGTGCTGCCTCTGTCAATTACTACAGTGTGGTGTCCAGCTCCTGCCCAGGCTTTTACACGATTCTACACTACTAATCCTCAGAGAATGATCAGGGTTATGTGTGTGAGAAAGAGACTAATGATTTGCTAACAAGGTTAAGACTCGCACAGACACTGGGACATGCAGACTTCATTAGATTGACAGACCTGTTGGCATTGGGGGAAATCTCCAAACTGGTAGTAGGAGGTTTATCTGATGATATTAATGCCACCTATAATAGGAAATCCTCACTGCTATGTCAACAAGCCGGAAAGATGCAACTGAAAGATCTCTTCCCCAACTGTTGTTGACAAAGCTTAAACCACATCCAGACCCTCTGGTGACTGCGTGTGTTTTCATGTGTAAATAACAAAGAGACACTGCAGAGAGATCCTATTAATGATTGTGAAGCATATTAATAGCAACTAAACAATAAGGTGGCGAGAGATGAGGAAAGAAGAGGTCTAATGGACAAATAGTTAACTAAATAGTACACGTGTTAGAGAGGAGAAAAAGTTAAGCCAGGTCTATTATATGCAGACGGGAGAGGACTCAAGGGGACCCAGATATCCAAGCTATGCCTCTGGTTGATCCCAAAATGTGTGTGGGTTTCTTTGTTTATGTGTTTCATTGTCAGGCCATGAGGTAATAGAGATGCCACAGATGCCCCTACTACAGTGAGGCCCTCCCCGGGCTAATTGCCACTGTCCTTTGGGAGATTAGAGCAGGGGAAGGCAGGGATGATTATGAAGGAAATGGCCTCTTATAAGTCGCTGTATGCTCGGCCAGCCGGGTCCAGGGCTGCAGAGACGAGGGTATTCCCTTTCATCGGCGGACAGTGGGAGCCAGTAGAGGATGTAAAGGATACCTGTTCTGCAGCTGACCCATTTCCTGTATTGTTGGTTGTGTATATGTGCATGTATGTGTGTTTATCTGAAGCTGTATATGTGCCTGTGTATCCATGAATATGTGCTTGGTGTCTGAATGTCCAGAGTGATCCCAGTTTAACTGCCCTGGCCTCTTTCCTGTGAGTGCAGAGAGACTATCCTGCTGTGTTTGGGTCTCTCGTGGAGCTGCGTGTTTTTGTTTCTAGTCAAGCGGAGTACGTGTGTTTCCTCTCTGTGTAGTCCAACCGGACACACTGGGCCTGTGTGTGAGAGCGGGGCCGTGGGGGACCCTGGAGGCTCAGGAGTGGTGGGCTGTTTTGCTGCGGCCCGTGCAGGCCTTCACTCCTGGGGATAAGCACGTGCTACGCTGCCAAGAGTGAACCGGGTCCAGGCTCAGTCTTTCTCCCATGGTTTTCAAAGGAAAACATCCGCTGCGCTGTTAAGTTGAGATGGCAATCAATCACAGAATAGTCATATCTACAGTATAGGGTACAAAGCCATAAGCTTTGTTTTATGGCTGCATTTCCTTACTGTGTTTAGTTGAGACATGCGCTGTGTCCCAGTTGTACTCTACAAATTCAAACCATGAATGTTCTATGTTCAGACTTAAGTAATGACAAAAGGATTTTTGAGTGTAACGTTGATGGACACTGATGTCCCACAATGCAACATACCAGAAATGGAGGGTTGTTTGCTGCTGCTGGAAGTAAAAAATGTGGACAGAGGTGTCACACTTTCACTGACAGCACGACAAGACTTGGAAAACCACATTTACTAACTCTTTTTTTTTTTTGAAGTTATCAAATTTGAAATTGGCAGTGCATTGTTTCAAAGTTGTAGTTTGATTAACGTTTGTCAGTGCACAACTTGTGTCTTTCCTGTTAGTATAAATTGGGACAGTTCATTCATGTTTTGTACACTAACTGCCAAAGTAGGGCACTGTCAAGATTAGTACATAGTGTACACTGTACTTTAGTATTAGTACAGGACCGATATCTTTCTTATAATTCCACTAGGGGGCAGCAGAGTTCTGGAAAACAGATGTGTAAACTGTCTGGTAGTGAGTATCTTCCTCTTTAAACCCGACTCCTAATTTAGGGTTTGAGGATTTAAGATTCCCTGGACCAGTTTCCAGATGTACTGTATATAGATTAGAAAATTAGAATAGCTTGTAATATAGATGCAACTAATTAAGATGACAAAATGGATCTATTTAATGATCCCATTCAAACTACTTGCTATCCATTCTGCAGTTCAGTGGCAACAGGTTATTTCACAGCATCATCCCTACTAATAAAAATGCTGCATGCATTTCAGTAATGCAGTAGTAGATAAAGTAGTTTAATTAATCTCATTAATTCACTTAGTTCAACGTGTGACACCCCCCACCCCCCAATCTAACCTGGCTGCAGAATCTTTGTCTGAATCCCATTGAAAAGAGTCACATTCCAGTGCGTCTGCTGCGTGCTTCTCGCTGGCTGAGGTGTGTGTTAGTGGGTCATGCAGTGAGAGAGCCAACCAGAAGTTGCAGGTCCATTTCATCACAGCTCACAGTGTTTGTGCATGACGGCGCCATGTTCCCTCTATCACAGAGACGATCTGACACCAGCACTACTGCATGTTGTCTAATCTGGGTATCAGCATAGCAGCTATTCCTTATAGCCACTGCTCACGTAGCACTCTGTACTGGGAAAACTCCTTTCAGGTATGCCAAGCCAACACTTGTGATAAATATTTGGAGGTCACCGACAGTCCTGCTTGATCTCTTTCAGGGGACTTTGAGTGATATTTGATGCAACACAGCTGGGAGAAATGCTGGCATACTGGAAATGTATTACATCAGACTAGACAGAAGTCTAATAGACAGGGAGAAGAAAGAGAGGCAGGAGGGAAGGACTGAAAGGTTAAAGTAATGAGGAGAGAGAGTGGAGAGAGAAGCAGGATGACAGAAGATGTGGAAGGAAGGGTGGATGAAGGAGGGGCAGGGTGCTGACAGTGTTTTGTTGGAGTTATGTAGACGTAATCCCTTCTGATGGGCAGGTCAAGCTGCCTGCTGAACGCTGAGGCACCGGCCAGCCGTGAGTGCCCACATGCAGGCGCACATTACACACACAAGTATGTGCGAGAAGCATGCTGTGTGTGTTTGTGCAGGTCTGTGTGTCCGCTGAGCCCCTTGTTGCAATCTGGCAAGGTTCATGAAAGGGGGAACAAAGGGTAGATTTTCTTTTTCTTTAAGCGGTGAGGGCCGGCCTGTAGAGGAAAGAGAGATGGATCTTCTCCAAATGCCACCGTGGGCGCACTAATGCCTGCTTTGTTCGTCACGGTAATTCTATTATGGTAATGGGGGATGAATCCCAGCTTTCTTCCCCTTCTTGCTCCATCCCAGTTCCAAGTCTCCTGTCCCCACACCCCCACCAGGGAGCTTCCGGCACAAGAACACAACTGTTAAATGGCCCCTAGAGGCCCCTGAGACATTAGATGCAAAGTCCTACTGTTGCGTAGATGTAGTGAGTGGTGAAATAGCTTATTTTATCTCTGTCACTGATATTTATCTGTGTCTCACACAGTTTAAATGTATCATGACAGCCTTGTGAGGTTCTATTCTTCACATATATCAGTTGGTCATTGTTTGCAAATCAGCAGCTGATGAGATAATGATACAATAATGATGTTCTGCCTCAGTAAGGTAAACAATAGGGGGGAAATAGCATGAGAGATTCACAAAGATTTGGAAATCATCCATGACACTACTTTGCCATTGTGCCCTCCTCTGGGACTTGGTCTTCCTTATACAATGTCATGCTGGGAGGAGGGTGTGGGTGGCTGTCAGGCCGGACCCCTAGGCCATGCAATGACTCGGTACATATCCAGTAATGTTCCCTCCACTGGGACTGGCCTCTCTCTCCTTTGGGCAACACTTCACCGCTATACCCAGCGGCCCCTAGAGAGCCTCTAATCCCTCCACCCTGGGGACAACTCCAACTTGCAGTCCCTTAAAATGTCTTGGTTTGTGCATTATTAGATGCTATGAATTACTCTTAGGGACGTATGGAGGGAAAACATGGCAACTGGCAAACATGGCAGTGATAAATCTGAAATAATGAAACAGGGCTCTAAGTGGAACCAGGAGGGCTTCGCTGACCCAAAATCAGGGTAACTCGATAGGCCTGCAGAGCTGCTGGAGGCAGGACTGCTAGTAAAGCCCAGCTGGACCCTCGGGTACCTAACCTCAGCACAATGTGGAGCTCATTGGAGCCCTGGAAGATCTGAAGATCTGATCACATTCCTGGCCTTCAGAGCGACCCTGGGAGAGATGGAACTTCAGTGGTAGGACTAGACAAGGTGTTACTGAAAGTGAAATTCTTGGTGTGGCCCCTACTAGCCATGCTCATCTCTTTATTTTTATTGTTCAGACTTCCACGAAGAGTTATGATCCTATCAAGAGTGTAAGTGATGGCAAGTAGAGCTAGAACTAACAAATGACAGGCTGTTTAGCTTTGAACTCTGATGAGTTATTGCTCCAGACGGGATGAATAAATTACTTAACCAAGACAAATGTCCTGCTGTCTTCATGCTCAGAATCCTCATCCTCCTGTCTGTTCATTCATTAAAATACAGGAAAACCAGATAAAGAGGCCTTTTTTTTTTAATGTGTGTAGACATAACTCAAGGCTGCCCTGTTGTAATTCCCTGTGTGTGTGTGTCACGGCTTTGAGTGTATTCTGAGCCCAGTGTATATGAGGGGCCTCACTACTGTGCAGCCATAAAGGGCAGCCTGTGCACATGAGCGATGGAGCCCCGCGCACAGACTGAGGCGTAGTTGCTTTTTCACTATGAAAGCGATATAAATTCCCAGCCAGTAATATAACATGTTTGGGTTGGTTGTCGTGTGCAGAAGTGTGTGTGTGTGTGGAGGAAAGAGGGCATGTGCGTAGTGTGTGTCAGAGAGAAAGGGCAGAGCAGGGCAGAGAATGAATAGCTCTGTCACAGAAAGGCCAGCTAATAAAGTAGGTAGTTGAGGGAGGGGGGTAAAAAGAATGCATCTCGTCTTTCGCCCCTTCACCGTGGGTTGTCATCGAGGGAGAATTAGTTTTATGTCGAGGCGAATGCAACCAATAAAGCTCCATCCACTGGTTAGACCCTCCCCAACATAACCCCCCTGCCTGCCAGTGGAAATTGCATTGGCCATGGTTTAGGAGACGCATGCAGCTCAAGTTTCAACCCTTTTGAAATTTTCATCGTCAATAAATTGCTAGATCAAGCAGATTAGTTAAGTGTATTTTGGCTTCTTTTCACAGCTGGGTAACCTTTGTGTGTGTGTGTGTGTGTGTGTGTGTGTGTAAACATTAAGATGTGGTTGTTTTTGGACTTCACTTTTGCTTTTCCAGAGTACAGCCCTGACCCCTATGTGTTGAGCGATCTGACAAAAAAAAGCAAATGACTCAGAAATTAAAGTTCAGAAACACTGAAACATTGTTCTTCTCATCTTTTCCTCAACAGAAAAGTATATGCTTTCAATTTAAACTATTACTGATGCAGTATTTCACCTTTTCTCCGGGGTCGCTAGCATTTTACAACTTGCTATTTGTCTTCTTTTTTGCTCCAGGGAGAGTCTTGCATCAGGATCTGTGTGAAAAAGTATTTTATCTTGAGATGCTATAATCCCAACATTTGCCACAGCAAATCTGAGAGATGTAACTGTCATCAGATGGATGAGCGTGCTTTAAAGCTACTGTTAAAGTCTACTAATACCACATTGAACAAGCACAATACATCACTGTAAAAAGAGCCTCTCTCATGGTATTTGACTGATATCAACGTTCGACCCTGTCTCGGTCTCACACTTTGACAGCTGCATTCACAGAGAAACAGCCATCAGGCTAACAGCTCCACTTTATTCAAACCAGAGTAACAGCTCTATCCCTCCAGCCTCACTCACACACTTTCCCAGGCCTTTTCTCTGGAGGAGGGGAAGAAAAGGGAGGTGTTTGGGCTGATAACCCCTCTCCATCACCCTGACACTGGGAACAGAGCAGCGTCGAAGCAGGGTCTCCGGATAGAGCTGTGGCTCAGTGGAGTGCTCACCCCCCAGGCAACAGGGGTTGAGGGTGGTGGGGGTTGATAAAGAGTCAGAGTGTATAATGGAGGTCTAGCTGAGAGCTGGAGTTATCTATTTGGTCATATGTTTGACAGACTCTTTCTGTCCCTCACAATCACTCACCCTGTCATGTGATATCAAACCAATAGGTTTGTGCATTTGGCTTATCATAAATGTACATTACTACATACCTAATGTATGACTCCACTGAGCTCCACAGATAAGGCTGGGCTTTATGCTGATGTCTTTTTTAATGTATTTGATCAGCTTTTTGCTCACTGTTGATAGATAGGACATACAGTGCAAACACAGGGATGGATGACTGCACGTACAGTTTAGGGAATATGGGTCACTTAGAGATACACACATGCAGCCACTCTTATATATTGGAGGTGCTAACAGGGAAAGGGCGGACTCCCGCTGAGCCCGCTGCTGCACAAATAAACATCAGTCCAGATCTGTAAGCGTGGGGAGAAACTCCATCTGTCACCATACTACATCACCCCCATCAGAGAAGGAGGTAGAGAGGAAGGGAAAGGAGGAAGGATGGAGGGAAGTGTGAGCTTTAATGGAACCCAGGCAGTCACATGATAGATAACAAATTTCACAATGGGGAATGAGGGAATACCATAATGCAAAGCAGCCATGAGGGGGGCCGTGTGCGGTGTGCAGCTGCACTGACCAGTACAGCCCCAGCATTACACACACAGCCACCACTGCTCTGACTCTGCTGCAGCAGCAATGATAACTGAGAGAGAATTATCTTATGCAACAGTGTTTTGCTCTTTTACCTGGCATGTTGAAGCACGTTACGCCCAACAGTGTCAGCTCTACCTGGCAATTAATTTTACTGTCCGCTTCTGGCAGCTACATGCTCAAAGCCATAGTAACACACTGTATTGGTAAAATATTTATAGCAACCCCAAAGCAAGATAAAAGTTGCATATTATTTACTGACGGACACTGTTCTCAGCACAATTCATGCTGGGACAAGTGAGCCCAGCCATCATGGTGCAACATAATTGTGGGAATGCTGGGTTTACATAAGGGATTGAGCAAGGCTTCTGAACAGGAGAGGCTCTTGTCAAAATGAACTGTTGTGATTTCACACTTTGCTTCATGATGCCAATAAAATCACTTTTCCCAGATGTCCTTCTGGTTTGTTTTTAAGCCTTTACTGGACAAGAAAAAGGAAAAAATAAACCATAAATGGATATGAATATACTTTATATGTGTTTTATGTGCTTACACCAGATGTTGCAGTGGTGAAAAAATGATTCCTCTTAATGCATCATATTCATTTCTGAGAAACATTTCAAAATTACAGTGTGCTCAAAACAACCAGAGACCTATGGTATTTTGCTCCAGTTGCGGAAAAAATAAGATTTTGGAAAAAACACATCCTCCCCCATATTGGAAACCAGCTCTCAGAAATGCATGTCTAATCTGTTTCCATGTAAATTTTGACAAATGAACAGAGACGTGAGGGTTTAAAGAGTCTTAGGATCTATACACTACACAGCTGTTGGGCTTGTTTGCAGATGTAGCATGCAGGCTGCACTCCTTGGCCTCCTCTCCTGTTCATGTGGTGCACGACTGAAATGTCACGAGAGGAGTGGGAATGGATTAAGCTCCTTTTCAAATTAAACAAGTCATCCTTTTCCACTTCTCAATCAGTGTGTGTGTCTCATTGCAAATGCACAGGCTATTAATCAAAGCTAACATAAATAAGTTTGGATGGAGGAACTGTGACGGCCTCTGTGACTGCTGGCAGCAGGTTCTGAGAGCCAGATAAACAAAAGATAAGGAGGGGAACCAGACAAACACGGCAGCCCCAGACGTGACCACTTTTTCTGGGTACAGACCAAACCACATCTCCTATGTGAACGCTGCTCTTGCTTCTGCTGTTGGCTAATGCTTCGTGCCATTTCAAATCCCCATTGTGCCAAGGCAACGCTGACATACAAAGATTGATGTACTTTTACACTCATATACCACCCCCCCAACGTCCCTTGAAAATGTTTTGTTAGAGGTAAACTAGTCAGCATGTGTGTTTTTGAAACCCACACCAGTGAGAAAAGATGGAATGATGTGTTCCAGGAATTGGATAAATATTTAATATTCCAAAGTCTGGCCACACCAAACGCATGATGAAAGATCACAATGAAACAGAAAATGCATGCAAAGTCTAAATAAAGAAAAACATGTAGAAATTTATTTCATTATGGTCATAATTTTTTTTCCCCCAATTTGTTTCTTTGGTCTGGATTTGTCAGTTGTCAGCTTCAAAGCCTTGGCATCCCAGCCAACCACTTGGAGAACAAAAGAGTCTCTGCATGTTGTCATTTTGGAGCTTGGAGTTTGCTGCCCAGCTCTCGTGTTTTTAGAGATATTATTATTTGATGTGAATGCCTGTGCAGTGTATATTTTCTCTCTGGGTTCGAACTTTGCTGTTCTTTCTGGATGTTGAGCCCCTCCTCAGCTGTCTGCTTCTGTTTGCTTTCTCCTGGCTCACTTCAGTTCCTCACGTCATGGGCCAGTGATGCTCTTACGTGGGACACACACCCACCTTTCCTCTTTTTAACTCCTCTCTTGGTTCTCAAGAGGGTGTTTGTTATCATTAACTAACCTTCCAAACAGGAAGACATGATCCTCTCTGAAAACCTCAGTGCAATCAGTGTTTAAAAGAAAAATGTGGAGGTCTGAACTTATTTAGCTGCATTTCATACCTTGTTATTCTAAATTGTCGGTTTGGTGTGCGACATTGTGGAGGTACAGAATCAAAAAACCTCACCTGTGAATGTCCCCCACCACCACCTATATCATTTTCAAATGTGTCCTGCCAAATGTGTGCATCTTTAGCATGTATGTGTTCATACGTGGAGGTCTGTACTTCTTTGTTCATGTCTGTGTATCTGTGTCTGCTGCGGTCTGTCTGTCATAGCTTGGGAATCGGGGGTCAGCACATGCTTTTAATCAGGCAATCTCTGGCTTTGCCAGATGACTGTACACTGCTCCCCCTCCTCTCTTTCTTCCTTGGTCCTTCCCTCCACTTCTCTGTAACATTTTCTCTCACTGCTGCAGGGAAAATGGCTCACTGGCTCCACGCAGTGGTAGAGATGTAGCTCATACAAGCCATAGAACTTTACTGTGGCTTCATGCTTTCGTTGAATGTAACTAAGCACATATACTCAAGTACTTACTTACTCACTTTACTTTTTCCATTTCATGCTACTTTATACTTCCACTCCACTATAATTCAGGGGGAATATTGTACTTTTTCACCACAGCATTTATTTCACAGTTACTACTTTCCAGATTAATGCAGCAACATCAGCGTAAAAATGAATTGCTAAAGATCAAACCAGGCGTTCCCAAACTTTTTGGCTTGTAAGCCTTTACAAAAAAGGCTGCAAAAAAAGCATCTGGTTGGGGCTCTTTGTCACATACAGTGGGGGAAATAATTATTCGATCCCCTACCAACCAGCAAGAATTCTGACCCCCACAGACCTGTTATGTGCCCATGAGGCACACACATTAGTCCTGTCCCTTTAGGAAAGTACTCCTGATCTCAACTCGTTATGTGTATAAAAGATACCTGTCACAGAATCAACCTCTTCCATTGAAACCTCTCCACCACCATGGGCAAGACCAAAGAGCTGTCAAAGGACATCATGGACAAGATTGTAGACCTGCACAAGGCTGGAATGGGCTACAAGACCATCAGCAAGAAGCTTGGTGAGAAAGAGACCACTGTTGGCGCGATAATCCGAAAATGGAAGAAATACAAGATAACAGTCAGTCGCCCTCGCTCTGGAGCTCCATGCAAGATCTCACCTCGTGGGGTAAGGATGATTCTGAGAAAGGTGAGGGATCAGCCCAGAATTACACGGGAGGAGCTTGTTAATGATCTCAAGGGAGCTGGGACTACAGTCACTAAGAAAACCATTGGTAACACGCTTTGCTGTAATGGATTGAGATCTTGCAGTGCCCACAAGGTCCCCCTGCTCAAGAAGGCACATGTACAGGCCCGTCTGGAGTTTGCCAATGAACACCTGAATGATTCAGAGAAGGCTTGGGAGAAAGTGATGTGGTCAGATGAGACCAAAATTGAGCTCTTTGGCATCAACTCGACTCGCCGTGTTTGGAGGCAGAGAAATGCTGAATATGACCCCAAGAACACCATCCCCACTGTCAAACATGGAGGTGGAAACATTCTGCTTTGGGGCTGTTTCTCTGCTAAGGATACAGGAAGACTTCACCGCATTGAGGGGCTGATGAACGGGGCCATGTACCGTAGAATCTTAGATGAGCACCTCCTCAGCCAGAACACTGAAGATGGGTCGTGGATGGGTCTTCCAGCATGACAATGACCCAAAACATATAGCCAAGGCAACAAAGGAGTGGCTCAAGAAGAAGCACATTAAGATCCTGGAGTGGCCTAGCCAGTCTCTGGACCTTAATCCCATAGAGAATCTTTGGAGGGAGCTGAAACTTCGAGTTGCCAAGCGACAGCCTCGAAACCTTCAGGATTTGGAGAGTATCTGTAAAGAGGAGTGGACCAAAATCCCCCCTGAGATGTGCGCAAACCTGGTGACCAACTACAAGAAACGTCTGACCTCTGTGCTTGCCAACAAGGGTTTCTCCACCAAGTACTAAGTCACATTCTGCTTGAGGATCAAATACTTATTTCACTTAATCAAATATAAATAAATTTATAACCTTTATTTAATGTTTTTTCCTGGAGTTTTTTGTTGATATTCTGTCTCTCTCTAATACAATGAACCTACCATAGAAATTATGGACTGTTCATGTCTTTGTAAGGGGGTAAACTTACAAACTCAGCAGGGGATCGAAAAAATTTTCCCCCCACTGTATTATGGTTTCATTAAATTAACTGTTTGAGGTTCAAAGAGGTAAAACTCTGTAATATTGCATATATTCATAAAAGCAAAAATGAGGGAATATTCCAAAAAATGAATTCAGATTTGTGTCCAGGACTTTGTTTTTAATTCTTTCTTACCCAATTAATCTTCTCATGACCCCTCCAGATTTATCTTGTGACCCTTTGGAGGGGGCCTGACCCCCAGGTTGGGAACCACTAAGACTATACCTAACTACTATATAAAGTAGTTACAACTAGCTACTCCTCGACCAGCTACAACTATAAAATGCTGCTTATACCTTGATACATCAGTATTAACAATCTAATAATATTATATATAATAAAATGTCAGCAGCAATTTTCAGCAGAACAAGTACTTTTACTTTTGATACTTTAAGTACATTTAGCTGATAAAATGCATGTACCTTTAAGTAAGTGGGACTTAAATACATTTTACTTTTACTTGTAGTGGAGTAAAATGGAATAAATTGTGGTATTGGTACATTTTCTTTAGTAAAAAAAACGGATTACTTCCTCCACCACTGTTCATATGTATCACTGTTATGAATGTCTTGTTACTTATGGTTTCTACCTTCTTTCTTTCTTTCTATAACTAAAGTTGGATCGCTTCCATGACCTAAAAATGTATTTGTTGCAAGTGAAGTTTGAGCCACTACAGTTGGACTTACTGCAGAGAAATTGAAAATGAATGGGAAATCACAATCCAATGCAACAAGTGTGTGAAACTTGTAAAATATGGGATCTATTTGTAATAATCCTTTCTATTCGATTATATTAGAAATTTTATCTTCAGCCAATCTGGCTTGCTCTACAATTTCTTCACTTTAATCCTCACATTTCCCTGATGAATTTCTCTCTTTTTTTATTTCCTGCATTTCCTTTCAGCCTGTCTCGCCTCCTTACCCTAATTTTAGCCCGTCTATGGCTGTGTCTCAAAGGTGAGAATAAGTGACAGTTGGAGTGACAGGCTCATTAGGGCTTCATTACATGGCTGCTTGGACAGGAGGAGGAGAGAGGCCCAGGAGATGAGCTATAAAGCTGGACTGGCTGGCTGGATGACCCCAACAGGCCTGCAACCTGCAGCCTCAGGTTCACTGATGGCCCCCCCGGGGGGGAAAGCACACCTGGGCCAGGTGGGGTTTGCCATGAAGAGGGGCACTGGGTGCACGTTTACCAAGAAAGCGGGGGTGGATTCCTCACATTCAGCCCAGGAGGTAACCCCGAGGCACTGCTTCATGTACACACATACATACAGGTATATCCACACACACACACTGTGTGCCAAGAGTATAACAGCAAGTTTAGACTTTTCAACAGGTCTACTCAACTAAAAGAAAACAGAGCAAACAGTGAAATTACTTTTCTAAGCTTGAATAATGAGAATTAAGACAAGACACAAGTCGTGACATGAGCTCTTCACATTAGATGTTTCAGGCCTCCTTGAGCTGTACCACACCTCTGAATCCTGTCAATCATAGAGACTTGAAAAGCAAGAGCCGATTGTTCTGCAGTTGGATTTGAGTCTAACGCCTGGCAACAAATGTCAGTCAGAGGTTTGTTTTCTTGGAGAGCAACTGAGAAATGTATCTTGAGCTGCAGTGATTAAGGCATTGAGGAACCATTATGTAGTTAAATTAAGTGGTTAAATGGAAACCAGGTTGCTTGTCGTTTTTGAAAGATTTAAGGGTGGATCGGGTAACAACTCAAGTAAAGACCTTGGTTAAATAATGTTTGCACATAATTCATAATGTTTAGAGTATTAGATTTGAGGAACTGAATCCAGCAGCATAATTGCAATAGAGTTATGTAGTTTAAAGGTCTGTAATAAAATGAAACTGGCTGAGGGATTATCCTGCTCCATGGTACTGCTGTCCACTTCATTACTGGGTCCTGTAAATACTTCAGCCACAGTGCAAAATACTGATAGTGATGGTGTTTCATGTCAAAATATGGGAAATTTTCTGCTAGCAGGTTTCAGCACCTGTCCCTGGCTCCTTGCACTTCCTTAATGGTGATAAATGAGCCGGGTTGAGTCTATTGGGGTCTTATTGAAACAGGCTGCACCCAGAACTCTGTGCCAGTGAAATATATCTTAATGAAGGAAATGTGGCTTCACTGGGACATACAGCTGTCACAAGTATGCAAGACTGCGCGGTTAAATGTAGTGTGAGTGAGTGGAAGAGTTTGGAATTGAGAGGGGGTCATGAGCTTGACGTTAGATCTGTGTTAATGTGAAATAACAAGTCTCTGTGTGTGCGTAAATCTTCCTTGACTGTGGTATTCCTCTACACTTTTTACTTTCCTAAAGAGGTGTAGGCCACAGCTAGCACAGGAATGTAAAACATTATCTGTCTCTCTCTTTCTCTCTTCCTAGTTTCACCTCCTTGTCCTCTCTTCTCACTCAGGCTCCTCTGTACTGGACCATCGGCCGTCCTGGGACCTCTCTCTCTCTCCCCTGGTTGTCGGTGCCTCTCTCCAGATGTTTTGGATCTGGATCTTTGTCCTCCCGGAGATTCAGCCTCTCCTCTCGTCTCTGTGTGTGTCTGTTTCTCTCTCCTACCTGTGTGAATAGTGCACTAGAGATCTTCCTCTTCCAGGTCCCATGGTGGAGAGGAGGTCATGTGACTCAGGTCCTATCGGTTTGGCGACACCTGAAGTTGCTCGATGTCCTCCCGGATCCATTCTTTATATATGTTACAATCTATTTATAATTTTGTCATCATGATTGTCCATGCTGTAATTTTATTATGTTGGTATTCTGTACGCACATCTATTGCATGTTTGTCCATCCTGGGAGAGGGATCCCTCCTCTGTTGCTCTTCCTGGGGTTTCTTCCATTTATTTTTTGGGGAGTTTTTCCTCATCTGAATCGAGGGTCTAAGGACAGAGGGTGTCGTAGGATGTTCAGATTGTAAAGCCCCCTGAGGCAAATTTGTTATTTGTGATATTCGGCTATATTAATAAAACTGACTTGACTTGATTTGACATGAAAATAGATGTGATATCAAAACCATGAACATGAATGGTTCCTTTCATTTTTTGGACTCAGTGTGATGACTAACAGCATGATGAACACTGGAATTGGTTGAGCTTATGACGTAATATTAAGGTCTTGTAATTGTTACAGATTATAAATAAATTATTCAACCAATTTTGAATTCTTTGTAATGCTAACTTGTTGACAAAAATCCTGCAGATATCTTGTATCCTGCAGATAAAATATGTTTTATAGCGGTGATCCATCAATCTAACTGACTTCTTACCTGCTGTGTTGGATGCTGGTCTCACTGCAGCATATCAAGGAATCTGTTCAGCCAGACGTCTTCTACAACTCTAAAAAACCTTTGGTCATCAGTTCACTGGAGGTTTCAGGTCCCCAATACATACAACAATATAGCAAATGAAGTATTGCACTGCAGTAGACACACACTGGTGCAGGTTTTACCCATCAAGTTATACTGTCACAGCATGCAATCAGTGATTACTGTAAAATAGTTAAACATGCATGCTGCAGTCTGTCATCACTGTCACTAACATAAAGACCTGTACAATCTGTTAATAACAGCGTGATTGTTTCATGCAGGCTTTAATTGCATACACATCTGTTTACAGACACTAACGCAAGCTAAAACCTAACAATAAAATGCAGTAGATGAAGATTGTGGAATAGACTGTAATAATGTTAGCAACAAACAGAATATTTAATTTATGAAATTAATTAAATTAAGTTGTTTCAGAAGAAACACTGGGCAATGCTCCATTTGTCAGCTAAAGTTAGCTTGTGTTAGCATTTTCCGGCAGTTTTAGTGAGCAGGCAGCCCCTCGTCAGGGGTAAGGCTGTGAAAACATAGGTAGGCCTGTTCTGTGTGTTGTAAGATCAGTTGAGAGTGAGACAGTGACAATTGTGACTCCATTGCACCATGTCATCGTTGTTTTGGTCTTTACGGAACTCATTTACTATTGAAATGGGCCGTCAATCACATGCTATGTGGCCTATGGGCACTCAGCCCTCCCCCACATCAAAACAGAACACAATTAATGAATTATTTTCATTTACGGTATTATTTTTCCTGCTTACAGTTTTGGGATTACATTTATGGTTCAGGTATCGCATTTTTTTTCTTTCATTTATGATATGTTTGTTTACGTTTACAGTACAGTGAGCTTAATTTGACTCTATACAAAGCTCCTGTGTTGAACCCCATGACTTAGACTGTGTCACTCATTTTCAACTCATCATAGAGAAACCCCATGAAAAGTGAATCTGAGGTTTTTGAATTTATATCTAAACAGGAAGGCCGATCCCTCCAAAGAATTAAGTGTGATTTGGCTCAGATTGCAGGCCAAAAATCATAGAGGAAATATGAATATACACAAAGTCTAACCCTCTACTTACAATCTCATCCCTTTTTTCTCTCTCTAACCACTGCTTCTCATCTCAGTTTGCCAGTGAATACATAACCACCATGCATTGGTCTTTCCTTTATCCCCCTTCCTTTGGCTGCAGCGGTTTCCCATCCCCATGCTCAGATGTGACCTTTCACCCCTGGCGGCATATTGACTCTCGATGGCAGACATGCTGGTGTCTAATGCTCACTGCTCCACATATCGGTTAAGTCACGGTCATTTCCGACAGTCACTGTGGCTGAGAGTAAAGAGGGCTGGATGGAGATGGAGGATGGATACGAGCATTGTCTTGGCCGAATATAAACTATTATTGACTTCACTCTTTCCCCAGTCATTCCTCTGCTTGGGAGACTAGCAGACGCCTCATCTCTTCCTGCTCTCTTCTCCTGCTCATTACTCTCCTGTTCCTTATTTTTCTCTTTATATTGACTGGCTTTGGTCTGCCTGTGCACTGCCAGATGTGTAGAGGGGAAGGATTGGCATTTGACAGCTGAAAAGCACTAGTTGTTTTTATATTATGTTTTTCATAATGTCTTTCTGTATATCAGTTTAGAAAGTGGTTGGTTCATAAATTTCTCACAGTGGCCACTCATCCAATGACACAGTATTCTTTCTGTGAACGACTGAATACACAAAAGAGACCAAATTAAAGACAGACTGCAAAATAGAAACATATCAAACTGACATTCAAAACCCATGGCAGCCACATCACTGGATATCATAGCTCTATTTGGTGAAATTATAATTATGATAATTGTTCTGTGAACTGTAGCAGTGTGGGGTTGTAATAGTCGCTCTCCCCACAACAGGAACTACTGGGATCTCTGCACCGGCTTGCCAAAACCACAGAGCTTACACAGCCCTGATGACAAGACAGGGAGAAGGCTGGGAAGGGGTGAGCGAAACAAAGAATGAGGCGCACTATAGGGTCCCATAAAGACTTTCATATGTACCGTGCCCTGCGTGTTTGATTTTCAGTGACTGCTGCACGGCTTGGCTGCCTCTCAAGGCAATCCAAGAATAATTTCCATGAGTAGAGGAGTAGATCTATGACTCTACAGATCATAGCACTCTGTTCGTCACATGTATCTCATTGATTCATACTTTTCTTCCCTGTCATTCGAGTGTTCAGTGATAGGTTCAGTATCATGGCTGTAATTGACCTAGATCTACAACCTTGTCAGTCTAAACTTTCCAATGTTTTAGCATTTTTGTTTAAATCTCTAACATGGCCACTGAAAATACCCTAAAATAAGAAAAAAAGGGGGATAGTTATAGGTAAAATAAGAACTGTTTGGGACTATTTCTTTTTTAAAACCACCTCACATTTACTTGGAAATTGCCGACATCTAGATCACTCTAACAGGGGTCTGTAGCAGCCAACATACTGTAGCTATATTTGTCTTAACATTGTTGCTAGTGGTATCTGTGTTTTCAACATGCAATAGGTCTGCCAGAACTTTTTCAGTCCAAGTTCTTGTTCTGCAAGGTTCTAGTTTCTAGATGCCGTTTGATCCTGTAAACTGTGGCGCTGAAAGACACCTGTTTTCTGGCAATTTCTCTCTAAGATGATCTGTGATTTCTCGTAGTGATAATAGCTTTCCTTTTCTCTGTGGTGAGCTGACATCTGCCACCATGATGATTACAGAGTGTCACACAGAGGTCCAACAAAGTCATAAATCTCCAAATTTAATTTAATGAGATTTAATGTAATAGTTTAACATTTTCCTTCTTTCAGAGAGTTAGATGAGATGATTGATACCACCCTCATGTTTGTGCAAGCTGGAGCCAGGAGGCGATTAGCCTAGCTTAGCATAAAGCTTTGAAAGGGTTAATTCTAAAGTTCACTATGGTTCATCTTGTTTGTTTAATCCACAAACAGAAGTATAAAAATTACAATTTGTGTTCTTTTGGCGAGTTACACTCTGAAATTTTTTCTTGACTAAGAACAATTTATCCATCTGCCCACTACTTCTGTGCAGCATTTCCAGCTATAGTGCAGTTTGCCAGATACAGTCAGTGAGCACAGGTTTTAGTACAGGTCTCTGCACAGGCACAATGGTACCAAAAAAATAGTTACAGCATGCAACTCCCTCTAACATATAACATGGTAATTAGAGGTGCTGGTAGCTGTATTGTGGAACTTTCAACAGAGACAGGCTAGTTGTTTCCCCCTGCTTTCAGTCTTTATGCTAAGCTAGGCTAATCACCTCCTGGAAAGCCTTTTAGGAGGAATCATGCCAAGGAAAAGCACTGCTTTAGGGTTGTTGCATGTTGCAAATGAAATGACACAAAGGCCCTGAAAACACCCAGCATTAGGCAGGATTTCTGTCCATTGAGCTGAAAGATTTGTTCTGCTGTGTATGTTCTCACATACACTTACACTTTGCTCACACAGTCATTATTAGGAGTTGGATAGAGTTCTGTCTCCTTTCTCTCTAAATCTCCTCTTCATATCCAGTACCTTCTCTAGCACTCTGAGCTGTCAAGGAATGATGCTTCACAGCTCTGCCAGGCAGAGGTGAAGATCGAGAAGTGAGATGAATCTTCTTCCTCTTCATCAACACCTCTGTGATATATGTGGTGCTACATCTCCATCCTGTGTATAGGCGCCGTTCCTACTTCCATTCTTGTATTCTGTAGCTGAGATCTTAATGCCACTTTATCTTGTACATCTTCATGTGTCAGCAGAGAACATTGAGTGTCAAAGTTTAAACAAAGCTATTTGACAAAAAATAATCATTAACCTGATTCCAAGAACGATGCCCATTTTGCTATTTTCAGATATTGGTCTGATTCACACATCCTCACCTGCACACACACACACACACACACACACACTGAGCAGGCATGATGCTGGCGTCACGCTGGCACAGTCTCAGTTCTCATGCATGAAAAGTTTGATTCTATTTTCTACGTCTAATTTGGGGTTTTTCATGCGGGATATGTGCGTGGCCAATATGTGCATGTTGCCAGGTTTGTGTCAAGATTTCCAGTGCTCCCACGGTGTTAATGGCTGGGCTGTGAATCGTCTCCACGGCAATGGTCAAATGTGGCCAGGCTGGTGACGTACACCTGTGAGTCCATCCATGTGTGTGTGTGTGTGTGTGTGTTTTTTGAGGTGCGTTCAAAGTCCTCTCTCCCCTCCCTTCTTTCAGGTTCCTGAGGAGAGGGCAGTGGTGTGTACGGCGGGTCAATGCCAGATTCTGCTTTCTTCATCCACACTGGAGGGCTTTGGTGGGGCAAGCTTTGGCACCTCGCAGCTCTTGTAGAGTCCAGCACCCTGCCTTCTCTCAATATCACTGGCACAACCTCATTTAGCAAGACTGATCCTCACCAGGGCAATGGGAGAGCTGAATCATTGTGTGACTGGTGTTGTGTTTTCACAGACAGGGTGGCCTGCTGGACGATTTTGTGACTGAAAGGTTGCAAGTTCAGTCCAAACAAGAGCCAGAATCCTTTTTTCTTTCCTCTGAGCCTTACAGCGAACTGAAACCAACCATCCATGAAAAAGTGCAAACCACTCAGCAGGAGCTTTATTTTTGTGAAAACAGTTTTACTTAATTGCTGTGACAAGGTTTGGACCATCACAACAGCCACCGCTCCACCTTCTCCTTCCTTTCTACAAACACATCCATATGTGGGAATTGACGTGCCGTGATGTTTGCTTAAATCTTAATTCCCTCACTGACCCGGCTGGCACG
Source organism: Macquaria australasica (assembly GCA_005408345.1). Lineage (NCBI taxonomy): Eukaryota > Metazoa > Chordata > Actinopteri > Centrarchiformes > Percichthyidae > Macquaria > Macquaria australasica. The sequence continues at coordinate 164,949 of SEMN01000353.1, forward strand.
GTGCAGTCCAGGAACTGCAGCAGCCGTGCAGCGGGGGCCACGCTGCTGGAGGGCACAGTCTGAACAGGAGGGAAAGCTCCTAATTGGCCTGAATGGCTGCAATCAGAGCCAATAAGAGATAAGCGCTGGATTGCTCTCCAGATCGGCAGCGATAGCATTGTGCTGTGTGACCGGGCTACGATTGCGCTGTTGACCAAACAGAGAACAGGTGCAAGCTCTTTGCCGCTCAGGTGGCCTTCCCAGCAACCCCGAGCGAGCTCCGCCACGGCGGGCCTCACACACCCTGAGCAAACACACTCAACGCTTGGATTGCTCTACACTATATGCTTTTATACTTTGAGGAGAAAATCCATCTCTGTGTGACAGGCTTGTTCCCGTGTTGTAGCTGGATAATCTACAGTATGGAGGAATGTATTCATAAATGTAGGAACAAAGACACTCTTAACCTGCTTCCTTCACGCCTAATCGAGCAGTATTGACTTTAGTGATAGGGGGCTGGTTAGATGGATTTTGGCGAGTGCAATCTATTACTGCTTCATTTTTTATTTTTTTTATCACAAAGTGGCAGCTGGTGAATAGTATTTTTGTCTTTCCTGTGACTGCTCTGAATACTAATTACAAACAATATTCTACCCGCATTGCCTCTGAAGCAAGTATTTCTATTTCACAAACAATATATACTGTAAATGTTTGGCTCAGATGGCCAGTCTTTGTTTTGATTAGGAACCATAAGTGTATAAATATGCCTATAACCTTCTTGGCAAGCACACCACTGACATTAATGGCTTCCAGACGGCTAAGGACCAATGAAGGAATGTTAACAAATTCACATTTAGTATTGTAAACAAAGGAAGAGAAATAGGAAAAAGAATAAGCAGTAATATCAAAACAAACAATTCTTCACTAGTTTCCCTATTAGGCTTTTTTTTCTGTTTGCTTAAGCACATAACATCTTTTCCAAAAGCCAGCGTGTTTGGTATTAATCATTTTAATGCTGTATGTATTAATGATTGATTTCTAGGAAGCAAATAGATATTGGTCATAAAACGGATGGGGACAGCACACAAAGGTAACTGTAAAACACTAAATTGGTTGTGCATACACGTCAGTTCACTCAAATACTGACTCATGTGCACGGCCCTCTGTGCCTGGGCTGTTTTCACCTGAATTTGACTGAGTGAGTGTAACTTTTTCAATAAGAGAGGAAGGGGGTCTTTAAGAGGGGGATCACATCCTGTGCCAGAGCCCTGCACTGTGTTTCCAAAGCCAGCAGAAGTGATGGGTGTGCTGGGATAAAGAGGGGGGTCAGTATCAGAGGGTGAAAGCATTTGGGGATAATCCATGGCTAATGACGAGGAAGTCCGAGGTGGCTTTGATCTGCACGGGTCCTTTGGCACATCGAGGGAAAGCTGTGTGCTATACCAAGCAGACCCCTAATCTTCTTAAGGATATGCTTAACATTCCTCTACTTTTGGGGACCAAAAAGAGCGCTCCATCCCTCTGTCTGTCCTTCTTATGGGTGCAATTCAAAACAGTCCGCAGGCCTGCATCCTATTTCGATGTTGGTTTTTAGGGGAAACCAGAGAGAACACGAGGGAAAGAGAGAGCTGTGGGTTGGTGGGTTGGCTGCTCGATGGAAGGAAGGCCTCTTCTGGTCACAGTGTGGGATGGCTTCTACTAAGCTGGAACAGCTTTTTTGGTGGGTTTTGGGAAGATTTCCGCATCAATCAGTGGCATCGCAGAGCTGAAGCTAAGTCTACAGAGGAAATTTTGATTTCATTTTGGATGTGGAATTTTTCAAAGTGGCATCATCATCACTTCAAAATGATTGATTTCTCCCCATGTCTGCTGGGATTATTTTCTACAAAACCATTCTTTTTTTTCTTTCTGCTGTGGTTGGAAGGTATTTATAGATGTGATTTTTCCAATTAGACTGAATTGGCCTAAGAGTGACATTAAGCACTATTCTCTGAGGCGTTTTGAGAAAGGACAGAGCTGGAAATTACAATGGCCATGCCAGCCTGCTGCCTGCCTGCGTGCCAGTCAAGGAGAAAAGCCCAAAAAGCAGCAACGAGGATGGAAAATATGGAACAGTCCTTTTCTCCCCTGGCTGGACTGGCACTGTGACTCACCAAACAACTGAAATGAGTTCAGCTCAGTTCGCAGCAGGACATGTTTTCTATAAACACTTTCCTCCTGTTGTTTCCTTGCTTTTCTTACAATAATGCTTTTATTCTCACAATCGAGATTGGACTTGTACAGTACATTCATGTATAATGAGAGAGACGGACCAGAGAGGCCTTCTGGTCAGTCAAATCTTTGGGCTGGGGGAAAGTGACGGATCCAGAGACCCCTCTGTCTTGCTTGCTGTTAGGCCAACAGAGCATTAGACAGCCGAGGCCTGCGTGTCTGCAGGGGCTTAGGCCTGCCTTCATTCCCCATTCTGCAGCCAAAGCCGACACCCCTCCAGGGCATGAGGAGAGAGGAATGCACTCCAACCCTCCACCCTCCTCTCCTCTTTCCCTCCAGAGGAGCAGGGATGGAGGCCCCTTTATGGAAAGCAACCAAGACCCCAGGCATCAGATCCCTCTGTTTTTCATCCTTCTCTTTACCTCCTCACCCTTTGCTCTTTTTTTCTCGCCTTTGTGCGAGGGTTGTTTGCAGTGGTAGAATACACAGTGCGGTGTAGCCGCTGCCTTCCAGAGGGCCGTGGCGAGCTAGGCCGGGGCCCCTGATAAGGGCTGCACTCGGCTGCTGTGAGGGCCATGAGAGCACAAACATTACACCACTGAGTAAACGGACCCTGGGGCCCACTGCTGAGCACCTTTGTTATTGCGGCTCACATGCAGCCGGGTCAGAGCAGATAGGGAATGCAGCTCATATGGCTGGCTTATCACAAAATCCAATCCTGGACCTTATGTGTACAGCCTATTCTTGGAACTGGGAGCATGTTAACTCTCTGGTTGTTTTTCCTTCCTTTTTTTTTTTTTTTTTGGCTCTTTCAGGGATTTGATTCAAAGCTATTTATAAGTGCAGTTATGAAAGGGCATTTTAGGACAGTCTTTGTTCCAGATGGCTATCTATGCTGTTTGTTTGACTGTGATAAACCAGATCAATCATTTATGTTCAATATTTGCCCGCGATATTAATGTTTAATTAAAAAGGAAATGGCTCTCCTCAAATCTCTGTTAATCTCACCGAAACTAATGTTATCTTGCACTGCTGTGGGAAAAACATATCTCTGCTTCTGTTCAGGTCAGATAATCTGTAGATGTCCTTGACATAATGCAGGATTTTGTCTTTTAAAAGCACAGGAAGTGATGGGAAACTTTCCTCTCACTCAGTTTAAATGATATTTTCAAATGACATTTCCTGACACTTATTTACAAAATCATTGGAGATTCCAGCACCATCTAGTGACAGAATAAAATCTGTGTCTGCATCTATTTTCTGTGTTTGCTGCTTCTTCTCTCTGACCTGACACTCATCTCAGCATCTTCCGTCCGCATCTCTGGAGGTGCAGGATGGAGGAGGCAGGGTGACTTATAGCGGGAAACAGAGACTTAAACAGTTGTCTAAACACTGTCAGCAGTCTTCCTGAGCTTTAGAGAAAGATCTCCTCGTATTGCTGTGTGTTCTGTCTGAGGTGACAAACTGGAGGCTCTGGTTCCTGTCCTGGACCCCGGCTCTGGCTCTGTGCCATCCCTGCTCAGGCAGTAAGACAGTTTCTAATTTCAACTTCAAAAAATATGTGGCTCATTTGGGAAAATAAATTAGTTTCTTCATTTTCAATTTCTCATCATGTTATTATGGTTTGGTATGCACAAACTTGGTTTGTATCTGCGATGATTTCCTGCTGATTGGACAAGCATATGATTGCCCAAGCAACACATCTTGTAGACTACTCTGGAATTCATGAAGCGTGTTGTTTTTCTTCCAAATGATGACTTTGCTGGAATTTGCCTTTAAGGACACAGGGCCAGCGACCCGAGTCACAGGCTCTGTATGCACATGCCAAACACGCAACACCAGTTTCTTTGCTGCTCCAGGATTTTACTGGAAGTTCAGGTCACTCTGCTGTTCCAGCTTTCTCTGTTCTCGTCCACAATCCACAGCTCGGCGTCTCGATCCAGACTTGTGCAGACAGAGCAGTCTCACCTTGGTAAACCCAGGGCACTTAATGAAAACTGATGACAGATCAGTCATTAGGGCTACACACAGCAGCCATTTATACTTTTAATCTGTCATACACAGGTGACCTTGGGATCCATGTGTATGTGTGTACATGTGTGATTGTGCAGGTGTGTTTGCATAGTGGGGCTGTTGTTGGCATAAATATGAATATGTGCATTTATATTCTTATGTTTAAGTAAAAAATCTTCATCAACCTTTATGTCACATCGAAAGACAAGTGAGGTGGGATCCTTATTCACACTGGTAAAAATCCATCCTAAAGCTGTTACAAAAACAACATGGTAAGTTGGTAATTTTGCTTTTTGATGCCATGTTGTTCTTATTCCTATGGATGACTGACCAAACATAGACATCCAGTGAAAATGTTCAGAAAGCAGCTATGACTTTAGGAGATTTTGAAGCTGCTCTAATCAATGTTTTTATAATAACAATGGATCCAATGACTACGTGAAATGTGAAAGTGGTCGCTTGTAGTGACAAACCCACAGACTCCGCTGTTCCCCTCAGCTCTACGGAGTGTTTTACCATCTTTCAGCTCATTGTTTTGGTTTGTCGACTCACAGCTTTAATGTTTGGTTCACTCTCACCGCTCTCATCAGTGTCATTTCCAGACGTAGAAGGCAGCTGTTTTCACTGAAAAGGTTCTAAAAACCCACTGTACGCTACCTGTCCAGCGCTAAACAGCAGACATATAAAGGTAACGACTAGCTGGTGAACATAGGAGCATTTAGCAGCTAAAGAGCCAGATATTTCCCTCAGGAGTTGGTGGAGACCAAAACAGAGCTATAATGAGAATGAATGTTGGACTTAAATTAATCAGGTGGCCAGACACATAAGTCCAGATGAATGCTACTGTTGCTCCTTAACTACAAAATGTATAAATAGCCAATTGTTTTTTTATTTGTTTTTTATTTGTTTGCCGTATCAGCTTTATAAGGTGATATGTCAGTGTTGTGTTTACAGCTTTTTCCCGCAGTCGCCAAGTGGCTAAATCAGTTATTGTAGGTTTAAAGAGCAAGATCTTTTTCAAGACTCACCTTTTTGCATTAATACTAAACAATAAGACAGAGAAATTAATTGGAGAAAATTCAGAGATACTAAGGTTCCTACCCACAGAAGCCTAAATAGTGTTAAGTTATGGGCACAACTGTCACTTTATCTCAACCGGGAAAGCTCACCCTCTTACTGAAGCTATGCTATTACTATCACTACTGTTCTTTCTGCCTACACTTATAAATTCAAGCTATTCAGAGACATACTGGGTTTGTCAAAGTCATTCTTGGAAATGCTGGAAATAACAACCAGCAGCAGCAGAGGGACTGTAGATGAGGCAGGGCGAAGGAAAGTGGGAACACTTGAAATGTAAATTGCAACACGTCCCCCATCGCACTGAGCAAAACATTGATTACTTACAACACTTCAAGATAGTCCAAGGATGGAATTTTCCTTTTAGGTGGGCGTCCCTATTCATGTCTGTGTACATTTTCGTACATCCAGGCATATAGAAGCTGAAAGCCTACATGTGTCCCAACAAGCACATGTGAGCAAGATGAAAGGTAAATCAAGACAATCTTTGAATTCAGTTAAATATCCGGGAGTCTTGAGCAACTTAGCTATGCCTTGTAAAAAATGACTTTTAAGTTGGAACAGGTTTATTTGTAATAAATAACACTTTAACAAGACATTCACATTGGGAAGAAATCCAATATACAGTACATTCATTTGCAATGTCAACATGATACAGATTGACACAACTAGATACACTTGTTATTGTTTCCTGATCAGAGCGGACCTGGAGACGGGCCAAAGCTCTTTATAACCTGCACCAACATTTGCAAAACAGTGTGTCAGTGATCTCTTGTTTTTGCCATTGACGACTCCAGGCTCATTAACATGATTAATGGATATCTGAAAAGCTAATGAAAATGCAGTTGGATCCAAGCATAGCATTGGATTTCCACAGCTTTTTAATTTTTCATCACTCATTAAGAGAAAGTCATTCAAGTCTGTTGCTGAGATATTAGCTTGAGTTTAATGGCTATGACTCTGTGGAGAGAAAGTTAAGGGTTTTCTTAATGAGCCTTTCTGCCCTCTCGTCGAAGAACCACCTCTATTTTCATCCTCAGGAGGCATTTTTAAAATTTTCTCTTTAAAGAAATCCTTCAGAAACGCCTGATCCTTGATGCATCTGTGTGGGTTTGTTTCCGGGAATGGGGTGGCTCTGGGCACACACTGTGCCCTCTCTTGTCTCATACCAGAGAAAGTATTACTAACCTTATCTCCTCCCCCTTGTTGCTCTTCCTAATGGGGAATTTCATTTACCGGGGAAGTGATCCGTTTTGTCTCAGCATAAATTGCAGATAATTGTGCCATTTGGACGGCGGACAGCGGGGTCGAACAGTCAGGCTGGGTGAAAGTGGATACCTGGGAGTTCACGGTTGGCTGAAGCTAAATGCACGGACACACGTGTGTATGTGTGGCCGCGTGTTTTCACTTGTTGTGTACTGTGTGTGTGTGTGTGTGTGTGTGTGTGTGTGTGTGTGTGTGTGTGTGTGTGTGTGTGTGTGTGCGTGTGTGTGTGTGTGTGAGAGAGAGAGAGAGAGAGCGCTCCTCCCAGTGTTTGTTCTTCTATTCACAGTGGGTTTTAAAACAGGCCCGCGCTGGCTGAGGAGTATAGTTTTTAACTGTATGTAATTGTCCTCTACAATAACAGCCACCATGTTTGCTCTGGCAGCAAACAGCGTACAGGCTGTGTGAGAGGTCCAGCACTGTAAGGCCCATGTTTTATTTTCTTACGGTATCTCACTTCACCACGGACTGCCAAGATCTGCAAGGGCAATGGGAGTGCATGGAGATATCTGCGAGTTGTTGCTATATCCAAGCACTTTCCCACTCTCACATCCAACTTCTCTCACAAATCATCAAGAAAGACAAAACGCCAACTCAGTTTTCCCTTGTTTCCATCTCTCTCTCTGTGACAGTAGCTGGCACATACGCCAGCAGGTACAGGGTGAGCCGGTGCAGCGTTGCTTCCCCCGAGGTGAGGCGACGTCCCAGCACAAGCTCAGTCAGGTGCAGTTGTTAGAGGTGGGGTGAAGTGGTGCCCCAAGCCAACACGCAGGAGCTTAAGCTTTTGACTGACAGCGCTTTTAAAGCACGGGCCCTGGAGCTGGTCCAGGTGTGAGAAAGAGTGGCTTAGCTTCAGCACACAGAGCCTGATTAGGAGCTTCTTCTTTAAGCAGCCCAGCCAGGCTCACTGGAATGACTTATGACTTGTGTGTCTGCAGAAAGACAGGTTGATTTATCAGCTTACAGATAGTTCTCTGTGTGCTATAGCAGTGCATTTGGCTGGTTTCTATAGCTGAGACAGAATAATCAGAAAGACATAAACATTATTTAAGGATAAGTCTTGGTGATATTCTATAGTTTTGTTATTGTCAACAAATCCCATAAATAGACCAAAAGCCCAAATGATTTGATCCCACTAACAAGTGTTGTCTGTGTATCCAAAGCCTTATTTCTTTGTGCCATAGACCTTTATTGTTGTTCAAAAAACTATTAAAACCCCATTCATAAGCCACAATGTTGCACTGGGGAACAACACACTGTAGTTTATTTTAAATCAACACTATTTACTCCTGTTATGGTAGCATTTACTAAAACATACAGAGCCCGACCTGTTTTTAAAGATTTACATCTTCAGTAGGAACAAATGGGTTTGGGGTTGAGTGCCACAGGCAGGGTAGGGAAGTCAGAAAGTGTGTTGACATTGACAAAAATACAGAATATTACCAGCCTAATCCTTTAAAGGGAAATTCCAGTTTCCCTACAACTTGGGTCCTATTTTTGTAGGTTTGACCATTATTCCTATCAGTAAAGACAACATTAAACTTGTTAATAAAAAAATAAATTGAGGAGATCTGAGTATGTGACAGCATCGCTAAAAAGAAGGAGGTGAGAGGTGAGAAGAAGGGGGTCAGGCAATAGACAGGTTTAAAACAAATCCCCAGGTTAGCTTTACAAATCTAAAGGAGGAGACAAAGGCAAAAAGTACAATTATTCCCAAATTGTTTATCATAAACACAGTTTAAAGACAAAGTTCGTCAGCTCCACATATTATACATGTTCTAGATCGGACACTATTCTATACATTGCACTGCATCTTATTACCATACCACTCCCTTTGCACTACCTTCATTCCCACTACTACCTCAAGTCTTTGCACTATTATTTGTGTGTATATGTGTATACATATACAGTATACATGTATGTATATCTTCCTTGTAAATATAGTTTCTGTTTTTATTCCTCCCTTCAGTGCTACTTTTTATGTTCTACTTGACTACTTGGCTATTTTATTGTTTTATTCTATTCTAATTTAAAATATATATACATTAATTTATACATTTTCTGTGTGTGTGGCATGGTGGGGGCTAGAACTGCATTTCATTGTGCAATCGTGTATTGCGTAATGACAATAGAGCTGAACCTTGAACTTTCCTGGTTCAACTTTGACCTATACCGTACGTAAAGTAGTTTTCATGCACAGTTTTCCTGTGCAATGAGGCATTATTTCAAACAATTCAGGTGAGCTCACTTTCAGTTTCAGATAATCTGGCTTCTTTACACCTTGTCCCATCCTCTGATTTCTCGTTTCTTGCCCCGGCTTTGTTGTAGCAACGTCACAGTGTTCCCAATTAATTTGGTGAGCACGTTATTATAGCCGATAGAAACAATGGCCAAAGCTAAAATAACAAAAAATGCAAAAATAACACACAAGTTGTAATAAAGTGGAATTTGTGTTTATTTCTAGTCAAAGTTGATCGTCTCCCAAGAAGCATCCTTCTTCCAGAACTGTCAGAATCAGTCAGCCAGGCCCCAAACTCTGTCCTAGGGCTGCATCACCAGATCACTTCCTGTCAGCGCTGGCAACAGGAAATCAATCGAGGCACAAAGGCATGCATCTGCATCAGCCCAGGCAGCCATCTGCTTAGCCACCACAGCTGAGTGTGTTTTGGCCTACTGAGGAGCTCTGAGAAACATTCCCCAAGAGGCAAACTACATACCCTCTGTCTCCTCCGCTCATGTCAACCTTTGTGCGTCCGAGCTGCAGCCACCAGGACTCCTGTGATGTAGCACTGATTCATAGCCATGGTAGTTTTCATTGACACTTTCATTGGCGCTACATATCAAGTAAGACATCAGAGGCTGGTTAGTTCTTCTCTCACCTCTCTGTTTCATAACATGTCAGCCCTTTTATCAAGGCCAGGCTCTTAGTTCTGAATGCTCCACCAGATCTCGCTTTGAACAATCTGACTCCAAGCACCGCGGGGGAACATGTGAGGCAACATCTTGGTAGGAGGTCAAAGGTCAACCTTTAATTAAGAGTTCAATGAAGCAATTTACTTCCTAGCCCTGGAGAGAGACATACCCAGCAAGTCTAAGGTGTATTCATCCAGAAAAATAACTGATTAAACCAAAGCTGCAAGCATGTCTTCACCTGCGGGACTGAAGGAAGCCAAGAATTTACACTTGCTTCTATTTTGACTCCTGAACAAAATTAAATCTTCATTACAATTAAATCTCAAAACAAAGGGGGTTGTGAATGATGTGAATTAATGCAATTTGATTGACACATTGCAATTTGATTGGCAGGCGAGTTTGGGTTTCTGTTGTGAATTTTTGTTTCCAGAGCAACTGTCCCACTGACTCACGTTATGATCCACCCATGGTGGTTGTTTCTGAGTTTTGCGGATGGAAGTCTTGTCCTTACATGCGTGCATCAAATTACTGTAAATATTTATGTCCGCCTCTCTTGAATGGAGGCCTACTGTATCGGAAGAGAGGAAAATGAGGCGGGGGGAGAGGAGGAGCCCACGTAAACAGAGCACTGTTTGGATTGTTGCAGTCTTTGGATAATGCTCCATTAATCTCACCTCTCGTGTGTGTTTCCCATCACAAAGCATTCTGTCTGGATTCTCATGAGAGAATCAGATAGTTAATCTTTATGGGTTAGCGGAGCTCCATATGGAAAATTGTCTGGCAGAGTAAAAGGCTCAGCTCAGCCTGTGCTGACAGGCAGAGTTAAAAACATTTCAACTTGACGCCTGCCTCCCACTCTCCTGCGGTTTATCCTGTGTTTTGTTTGTTTGTTTAGTTGGCCAATACCGCTTGCTGGACGCTTGTCCTCTTTGGTGTATGACTCTAGCCATAATGTTTGGATTCTGAGCCTCACTTTGGTGTGGTTTTTGGAGGGGGCTCCGTTCTGAACAACAATGCCACTAAAAAAACAACACAGCTATGGGGATTCTGACACTGCTAGTTCCACAAGAATAGCAAAAAAAACAAAAAAACATCAAGCAACTGGCGACAAATGATTTTTTTTCAACAGGATTCTTCTTTCTTTTACCACTACAATTTTCTCCTGAAAATGTTTGTTTAGTGCTTCAGGTTTTTATTAGCATTAAGCAGCACTGTGGGGTAGCAGATTTGGCAAGAAGCAGCGAAGTAAGCATGGAGTGCCAACCAGCTTGTCACATGGTCTGTGCTCTGCAGGAGGTAAAGAGCACAGTTTCTTGTATAAACCGTCAGAGCTCCACAGACACACAAGTACACAAATGCATGCCACAGTCTATAAACACGCACACATTTTCAGCCATCTTTCTCGCACAAACATACACAGTCTCAGTGTCTCTTTTGCCTGTTGGGGGTAGATGTCATAAGTGCTCCACTTGCCAAAGGAAATCACTTGTATTTATGTATGTGAGCACAACTATTATTACAGGGGATGTTTTAAACAGGAGAAAATTGGGGTAATGAATGAGACTCATACATTCCACAATTCCAGTGGTTTTTCCCCGCTCACCCCTCCTCTGAAAAACAATGAGACATTGTCGCTAGAGAGAAGAAATCCCTATTCAACAGGCTGCTGCTGTCGCTGCATTTTTCCCCTCTTTCCCTCTCATGTCTTTCCTCCGCTCTCTCCATCTTTTTTTCAGCACTCACTTTTTCCTTATTTGTCGTGTTATTTATATGAGCTCACCCCGCTCACGCTGGGCAGCTTGAGAATGGAAGGTTCCCCTGGGGGAGGTAGTGGTGGCAGGTTGAAGAAGGGGTGTGTGTGTGTGTGAAAGCGAGTGTGTGACCCACTGGCCACCCCTGCACAGAGGGCCCTTTGTGCACGTCCCCAGTTTATAACACCTCCACTCTTCTCTACTCCGCTCTCCTTTTACGCCATTTCCTTTCTCTGCCAATCCTGCCCACTGACACTTTCATGTACACATACACACACACACACACACACACACACACGTATAAACACACATCAAACTGCTACCCGGTTTTTATTGTAGGCAGGGATCACTCATTCTTTCCAGGGAGGGAAGCGTGTCATGAACTCTGCAGCTCTAAGCCCAGGGCTCTGGCAGCAGCGGCCTGTGATGCAGCCACAAATTCAAACCGGGTCCCCCCAGTCTGGAACATCCTGCTGCTGTGTCTCTTGCTTAGATGGGAATAGCACCCAGATGTTCGGATGTATTATAATGCTTTGGTGTACTTGCAAGTCATGGTATCGATTTTCACCCTTTCCCTGCTGATATATTCATCTCAAAGGTAACGTAAATGCACCTTCAGGCCCCCACCAATCATCACTTCCTGTATTTCCTGCTACTACTTTGATACTTCTGTTACTCTTTTTCACTTCAACTCAATGCAGAGATGCTTCATTGGTGTGAAAGAAGGGGTTCACACCATGGAAATATTATGTTACTGTACTGCATAGAAATGATTTCGGTGTCCATTTTTCTGTCTCAAGCTCCCAGGAAATAGCGTTGGTCTATGAAACTATTTTGGCGTAGCGGCGTGGTGATCGACACTGGCCCAAAAAGACTTTTTCCCATACACAAACATTAGGAAAGGAGTGGCTGTCTGAGTGTCACAAACACCCCAAAATGATTCTTTGTGTTATTAGAATTTACAATTCAGTCCAAAAAGATTTGGAAAGTCTAGAAAAGATCATCAGTATGATTAAATTTTTTTCTTTCCATTCATGTGTGCAGGGTGCCAGCAGGAAGTCAGAAGTCTTGAATGTGCATGTGACCGGAGAAGGACTCGCATGCTCTATGGGAAGCCTCAAAAACCGTATGCACCCAGCGAGCAACTTTCATAGGCATAAATGGGGCAACATATCGGAAAGCAGGATCCAGTTTTTTTAAAACATCCATGATCTGTCTTCATAGCTCTCTCTATTTCCTTCCACCCACAAATACCTACAATACATTCACTTGCATCTTACTGCTTCACACGTGTCCCCACACATAAATTGAGAAAAAAAGAGAAAAATTGAAAGAAATCACAAATGAGTTGACGATTATGCTGCAAGGTCTCTCGAAGTAATTAAAAAGAATATATATATATAATAAAATGAAGTAAACATAAGGTCACAGGGTGTTTATAAATTAGATTTTTATCCAATTTATAACAGAGATTTTGTTTTGTTTTTTCATTCATGTTCCTGAACAAGAATTTGAAAAAGACTTTACTTTGCTCTATCATTACTTTTTCTTTCAAATTATAGTATATATATTCCCTTTCATCACTAAAATACAAACAGCTCACACATTCCTTCAAATAGTTTCATATTTTCTCCATGTGCAAGTAGTCATGACATCTGTCCCTTCCACTTATAATGAATACGGATTCAGTTTCACCACAGAATCAATATTTATGCCTTTTCCTGTTTCTCTGAATGTGCTACGTTTGTTTAGCGCGCCTGTAAAGTTTAAATATTTTGTCAACAGCGGAGTGGCAAATGTTTTCATTTTGAAACAACATACTGCAGGATATATAAGGAATGTTGATGAGAGAGGAAGGAGAGAAGCGAAAAGATTTATGAAGCTCCCCCTAAAAGTCAATATGGGTTTCAAGTTACATCGACGGCGCTGTGGAGATTTATGTTTAATAAGCTTCAGGTGTTGGCTGACTTGGGTTGGGGCTGGGGAGGGTGGGGAGGGGGGGTAACGGTTTCACACATGCACAGACATCCACGTGCACTCACACACACACACACCCTACTCTCAGCCCATTTTTGCTGTCACAGTCTTTACCGACGCTTCAATTTGCACGGCTGCCTTGAGTCTGGAAAAACAGAGCTACCTTTGTGCCCACCTCTCAAATGGTTTCATGTGGTCGTCCACAACGCCCGGCCCACGGGGGTGAGCAGAGACAAATGGAAAAGCTAATAAACGACTAATAAGCAAAGAAGGGGAGGAATGTGCAGGAGAGGTCAGAGGGGAGATTGACAGCAGGTATTAACCTCCTTCTCCTTCCATCTTTCGCTTTCTGCTGTGTGTTTATGTGAGTGACGGGCACTTTGCGCAGGCAGGAGCCTGAAACAAAGGTCAGTCTGTAGAAGGTGTGCCCCCTCCACCAACTCTACCCTGTGGCTGCAGAGGCAGGCAGGACGGAGCAGAGAGGATCTCAAGAGCATCGTGAGGCGTGTGATGGTGGTACACAAAGATGTATTTTACCAGGACTCCTTTTCCACCTCCACCCACATCTGTCTGGTCTTGCCCTCAGACCTCCCCACACACCCCACGCCCCTCTACTCTTCCCAAAGCCCCTCGTAGATCCTAACAGTCATTTATAAGCCGATTGTAAATCATCACGGCGAGCATTCCTCCTGACACCTGAAAGTGTCTCGACAAGACGCACCAAAAATGCATCTGTAGCGCTTCTGAGTATGCATGAATGTGAAATGGAAACGTGAAATTCAATAGCAGAGAATGTGCTTACCCTATGGCTGTACAGCCTCCCACCCTCCCTGCTTCTCTTAATTTTACTTCCCAAAGATAACCAGCTCTAGTTATATAGAAATCCTCTACCTTAAGCAATATGTGTGTCATTCTTTTTTTCCCACTGAATCTCACAGTCTTGTCTTTTATCTTTCTGTGAGGGTAAATGTTAGTTTAATAAAAGCCATTGTGAGGATTGAACTGGGCCACCCACAGCAACAGGTCATTAAGTTTGCAAAGCTGAAAATGAGACAAATTAAAAGTAGTCCCTATGGTAAAGAAGTAAATTGAAGAAAACAACTTAATTGCGTCTCTCCTTAATTCTTCACCCTAATCTGAGGTAGCAGCATCTTCTGTTTTGCTTTGTATATCAAGAAAGGCACAAGAATCTATTGTGTTTGTCCAAAAAAGGAAAAGAAAAGAAAAAAGCATCAGTTACTTTGCTCCACAAAATATATACTGAGCAGGAATATAGATTTTCAAGGCCACATGTTTTTCGTGGAGAGGAACAATGGTATGTGGTGTTCATATGCTATCTTGGTATTGTTTGACAGTGGGATTAAGGTGGATTGGGAAGTGATAATTGCAGGTTTTGTACACAAGGTCACAGCACGGAGGGGGGGAGGTGGGGGGGAGAAAAGCCTGTTGATTCGATTGGTTCATCCTGTGGTGGTGTTATTGTATGTTGTGTAAAATGGAACAAGTGGCTCTTATTCAGCGGACACACGCTGGAGGGCTCTGCCTTTCTCCTCAGAACAATGGCCCACCATTCCCTGGGCAGTTCTCAGGTGGATCGCCTTACCCATACTGCCTTGGTGGCTCACCTGAGGACCAGCCCAGCAGCTTAAACCTGCTCCAGTCGCAAGGAGAGGGTTACAGTTATGTACATGGACCTAGATGCATAGATACTATATGTGTTCATAAACACAAGCAAAGACATGCTCACAAAACACCTGAGAGTCACTTCACACTGCTTGTAAATTGGCGTTTAAGCCGCTATAACAACTGGAAAACCCCATTCTTAAATACATGCATACACATGCTAGCAATTATGAGACATTAGCAATACACTCTCAGTGCATGGAAGCAGTGCATTCAACTGTGTCAAGGGAGAACTGTACACTGTCACCCAAGCTGCTGCTGTAGAGTTGCTTTTCACTCTCCAAGCCAATCGCAGGCTTTCCCTCCTGGCTAACTGTCCACGTGCTCACTGAGCTGAACTCTCGGATTCCTGGGGAAGATTGAAACATGACGCTTTCCCAAGACAACAGGGCAACCCAACACTACACACACCTCACACATACACTCATTATCAAGTTACTCCACTGGTTTCTGCAAACGGCCACACCACCAAACACCTATAGCCTATGGGAACGCACAAACACACACATGTACGCTCAGACATTGTGTTTCTTGACAATTAGCTTGGTATTTGGCCTTTTCACCCGGCGTCAGTGGAATATATTCAATACAAGAAGTGCTGCTTTTCATCACATGAACCAAGCAAATGTTTGGAGTAATTATTCTTGACATCTGACAGTCAGCATGCCCATTCAAGCACTTAGCCTTTCCCTCACTTTTATTGATTTAACAGGACCGGGCAAGAAACGCGGACTTGTACCCTCCACACATTATAAACATAATTTTAAGGGGATTTTATTAAGCTGGTCTATCTATTTTGGCCTGGATCACCTCAGTTCTTTATAGCTCAGAGGCGTCTTCCTCATGTACAGACACATAATTATCCACAGAGCCACACAAGCTGAACTGTCAGAGTCTCTGCCAGCTGGGATTTACTGCTCACTCTGTCTCCAGAAACAAAAGATGTATAGAAATGAAAGGAATACAACTCAAAAAAAATGTGTCACTGTGGAGGGGCTCAGTATGTTTTAAGTCAATGATCAAATGTATTCTCGTAATAATAATTGATATTATATTGTTCTATTTTACTATTAGAATTTTATTGTATTATTCTATTATTCTAGTCTTATTTCTCTTAAAACAAGACAAAGTTTGGAAAATTAGGTGAGACGATTTGATTTTGTTTTCTAAATTTGCTAGGATGCCTAGTGGTATGTCAGATTGCTGCACTAGAAACAAGGAAGTGACACAACTGGAAGATTCTTACACTCATAAAAATACTTTTTCTAAACAAAGTCAGGGCTTCACAACAAATAACAGAATAACACAGCAGGGTAGTAATCAGGATTAAGCAAGGTAAAACAGAGAAAGAGGCTGTCATTAAAATGCAAACCAATAAAAAAGAAAATCTTCTCCTCTAACTCTCGGCAAGAAGGCGAATTAGCTAATTTTCCAAAATGTCCAATTATTCTTTTAAGAAGTGACTTAAACCATGGTGTTGATTTCGTTAGCTTAACTTCCTTAGGCAGTTATCTCTGGTTGTTCATACAACTTGCTGTATTACCCAAGGGTGAGGGGCCTCTTTGGTTCAGGCCCCTCAGCTGTGGAACTTCCTGTCTGGACACATTCTCAAGTACACTTGAAAGTGATTGCACAAATATCCTGCTTATGAAATGTTGTTTGAGCTGCTAAAACAACCCCATTCTTGAATACATTCATACACATGCTAGCAATTATGAGACATTGGCAGCACACTTTCAGTGTATGGAAGCAGTGCATTCAACTGTGTCCAGGGGAAACTGTACACTGTCACCCAAGCTGCTTTTCATTCTCGGGCAGGTAGGTCTCTTGAAACAAGTTGATTTGTATTGGAATAAAATCTCACTCCAGTAGCAGAATTTTACCTTGATTTAAGAACACAAGATTTTGGGTTCAATCAAAATAATTTTCTTTTTTTTTTTTTAGGTTCTTAGGTTTTCAAAGTGTGGGCAGTGGGCAGACATAGAGGTAGTAAGTAGATTAGGTGAAGGTTAATGTAAAATGTATAATCAATTTTTATGTTTTGAATGTACTGCTAAAGAAAAAAGGTTCAGTATGTGAAAGTGGATACAACTGGTAAAACATACCAATAGAAGAAGGGGGATCAGGGGTATTACAGTCCAGATACCCCATCATGTGGACCAGTTTAAAGAAGACGAGGGGATTTGTTTCAAAGTCCTGCATGCAGCGTCCAACAGAGCTGATTTACTAGCAGTCTGAACTGACATTCAAACTAAACTAAAGACAGTGTGATGAATCAAATTTCTGTTGATATCTGTGAGCCTGGCCGAATTCAACATATCGAGTTTGTGTGTGTGTGTGTGTGTGTGTGTGTGTGTGTGCGCACATGCTACTGTACTTATGAGAAACAGTTTGAGCTTCTGAAGCCTCAGAATGGGGTTTTTTCTGTAAAGTGATGTCATTTTGTCTGAGGTCGATTGAATTTACTGTAGAATTACAATATGGTCCGGGTACTTTCTGTATATTTAAAGTGTATTCATATTTACAAGGGTAGCCATAAAAAGTTACTATTAATTCTAACAATAAATTGTGGCATAAGCGTGTCTTTTCTTTTGGTTATCTGTATAGTCGTAAAGGTTAGTTTACAGTTAGGTTTTTGAGGTCAGGGACTGAATGTAGTAAATGGTCCTCACATGTATAGAAAAATGTGTGTACGCATGTGTGTGTCAAAGAGACAGACAAAATTGAGGAGAGAGGAAAAAGAGAGATTGCAGAACATCAGCAAGATTTACTATTTCTAAACACTTTGGACGTCTCCAGACACTCCGGAGTTGATGGATCTGAACAAGCAGGGATTTGGAATGATACTTGATTCTGTCTGGAGTCTGTTTCAGCACTCCGATTCACCTCATCACTCTGTCCCACAGCGCCAAGATCTCATTCACCTTTGAACTCCAAAGAACCCCCCTCTGTGACTCCAGAGAGCCTTACAGTCACCCATTCCCAACCAGGTGCAAAGCTCTGCTTACTTCCATCTGTGAGTGTGGCGTTGTGGCCGATGACGTAGAAGTTTGGTGTCTCCTTGAATCCAGCCAGAAGGAGGACAGAGATAAGGAAGAGAGCTCCACAAGGCAGAGATAGAAGATTGGAGGAGGCCGGGATCCAAGGAGGTTGGAAAAGGTGTAGGAAACGAAAGGGACAGTGCATTAGTCACAGGGTAACTTTAGCTGCCTTTGTGGCTGAGCGGAGAGAGATTTCTCATCAGTGATTTGGCTGGAGCAGACTACAGAAACACTATACATGCCAGACGTGCCATTTGTCCATCTCCCTTTCATCATGTCTCTTTCTCTGTTTTTCTATAAGCGGTCTCCACCCAAAAGATCAGTGCAGGGTAACAGACATTTTTCTGCCTAAAGTGGACTCAAATGTGGGGTCGGGTTGTGAATTAATTGAGACTGATCACGTGTTTGATTAATGTAACCACGTCACCTCTCCGTACTTTGCTCAGTATTAGTCTGTACATTGTCTTCTTGCTGTTGAAAATGCTTATTATTATTATTATTATTATTATTATTATTATTATTATTATTATTATTATTGTTATTATTATAAAGGTTGTATTTAAAGCTTTGATTGTATATCAATCAATGGTGCATTTGCATCTTTTAAGACATAAAATACAAAACACCAACAGTTGCCAACAGGGCCAAAACATTGAAATTATGCATGACATTTGTCAGTGTTTGCTTTTTGATTGTGTTTTTGGATTAAGACTATCCAAAAACATAACTTGACAAATACAGGGGTTTTCAGCTGCTGACTATATGCACCATTAAGGAAGGTTTCAAAAGTGTTTTCTGCTTGTGATGAATTATCCCACTAAGATAAGGAGACATAGCATGTTGATTTACATGGAATGAAAGAAAAGCAAAGTAGGTTATCATCCTCAATACATATGGAATGCTTTTGAAAAATGGTCTGCAGAATCAGACGCTCACTGGTGGGTTCGGTATATTGTCATGTTTGTGTATTGATATACTGTTACTGTTATGTCGGCAGACTGGGCCTGCTGGGGTTTCTCTCTTCTTCTGTTATTGCAGTGAGGGGCTGCAGTTGGGTGAGCATAACGGACGTGTGTGTGCAAGTATTGCGTGGGGTTCGTGCTGTGTGTTGTGTGTGTTTTGACGTGACCTCATTAATTAAAGGACGTTGAAAATCTAAGTGTCTGTCTCTTTCTGTTTTTCACCTCTCTCCCTCTGCCTGAAACTCCTCGTCACAGTCTCTCACAATCTCAGGGTGCTAGATTGGTGTGAAATGTGTTTCTTTGAGTGGAAATGTACTGTTTGTTCGTGTGGATGCATGTGCGCTTGTACAGTATCTGAGTGTGTGTCTGTGTATCCTTGTGTTTTGTGTGCGAGTCTCTCCCCTGCGACTCCGTAGTCCAGAATAACTGTCATCACCCGGCCATAAAGCAGACTCCTGTTGCCCCCATGTGACCCAAACAGACCCATAGAGGTGATTAACTCGGGTCACCATCCATACAGATCAACACACTGTCACACACACTGGCGTCATACCCTGAATTTCCTCAAATGTGTCTCCCTCTCTATTTTGGTAAAAATATAGAATCAGATTGCTTTCAAGTTTTGCCAGATTATTATACCCTGTAAATCTGGGGACTTGCCGTAGGCCATGTGTACAGTCAGTTGCAGTGGTAGTTATTTGATTCCACTGATGGTGAATAACTTCCCGCTAATAAATGTCGGTTTCTTCTCCTCATCACTCGTTTGTTCCTCTCGTAACACAATAGGAAGTGTGTGAAGAAAGATGAAAAAGACACTTTCTTTGAAGTGTCACAGTAATAGCTTTGCAGCACGCAGGTAGTTATGACATGGTGTATTACTTGATGATTGCAGTGAATTCTGTGGTGTGTCTGATATATTGTCAAGTTGGCTTGTGAGAAACACAGCAGTAACCCTGTCACATGCCTTTTATCTGCAATTTAAAAAAGCAACTTAAAAAGGGAAGCTTGGCCATGTCAGAAGTCGAATATAGTGGCTAATTATACAGTAAGAATACACAGCGTATTTAACAATACTACCTGGATGAAATTGCATTTGGAAAAAAAAAATATTTGTAATTGATTTAATCTGATTGGAGGGCAGACAGATTTACCACATCAGGACAATTTGCATTGCACCAAGTAAGCCATTGCTCATTGAAAAGCACACCAAACACAGTTACCTATTTGGAATGTACTTGGCACTAACTGGGACTATTTCTTTGCTAAATTGTAAAAACTGTTCACAGTGAGCTCTGTGGATTATCCTGAGTAACTAGATTGTTTCGAGAAAGACAAGTTGGTGAATTTTTCTCTATTTTTTAAATTCTTGAGCACAAGAAAAAAAATCTATTGGGCTAACAGGAGAAATCTCAGAGACATCTTACAGGAATAGACATTTTGGGAAACACGCTCAGTGGCTTTTTTGCCAAGAGATAGATATAAAAAATCAATACCACTCATGTCTGTAGGGTCAGTATGAAGCTACAGCCAGCAGCCGGTTAGCTTAGCTTAGCATAAAGACACTTAGGTGTTTGTACGGATTGTACAGATGTTGCTGGTGGGCTTATTTTATTACCTTCGCACAGAGCCAGGCTAGCTGTGACCCCCTGTCTCCAGTCTTTATGCTAAGCTAAGCTAACCAGCTGCTGGCTGTAGCTTCATATTTACCCTACAGACATGAGAGCGGTATTAATCTTCTCATTTAAATCTTGGCAGAAAAAGCAAATTAGCGTATTTCCTAAAATGTTAAACTATTTTGATAAAAGCAGGGCACATAAAGATGAAAATGCTAGCTAAAAAAAAGGAAAAATATGTTTTCAGGATTTGGGTGAAGGGAACCTTTAAAATGGTAAACGCAACAATTCAGTGACAATTCAATACAATGACAATTCTCCTGCCAATTCTTCCAAGTCTCCCTCTTCCCCCTGAGCACTTTTAATCAGTGGGAGTATTGCTCTTCTCTTGGTGAGTGTTTGCTGGTGAGGCTGCATGTGTAGTCTTGCAGGATGACTTCATGCCATCACTGGGTGTTCCCATTATGCCTGGGTGCTGGCGAGCCTGGCAGGCTTTTGACATTGTCTCTGCTCTAGGACTTTTTGGCAGGTCCCAAACAGCAGAGAGAGACAGGGCTCCGCTCTCAGGAAGACACACATGCTACAGGGCAGAATTAAAGATAATAAATAAACCACTTGGAGCAGCTTCACTCAAGTTGTTCTTTTTTTAGCAGTGTCCCAGCCTGGCAGGGTTATTATCCCACCCTGCAGTGGATGTGTACAGAAGCTATTCAGAGTTAATCTTCTCCGTTTGTCCTCCAACAAGTTGGAACACCTCAGTCTGCTGTGTGTGTGTGTGTGTCTTTTGGGTGCTAACGAGGGTTGTTCCAAGGAGTTGAGTAGAGTTTCTCCCCAGATGCAGCAGTGAGCAGGTGTGGAGTTAAATACTTCACACTGACCCCTTGACTAATCCTCTTCTCTACCCAGAGGCTGAAGAAGCATTTTTATTGTAACAAATAAATCCTTTACTTTCGAAACACCTTCATCATTGAGCTGAAGGTGGTAAAAATGTCCTGACTCGTGTGCAAAACTAGGCCATACGTTGCCCCTTTAATTAGTTTTCCAGCATTTAAAGTAAAGAATATGCAGCTTCTTGCTACATTTTTGATTTGTGGCAGTTTCTTTTATTACTGCTGCTGTTGCTGATGGGAAGGTGAGCCGTCATGTGCCGACTTGTTGAGAAACAATATGAAAGCTGTGAGGTAACGTGAGAGGAAAAAGCAATAAAACTACATTAAAGTAAGTGTTGTTGTAACTTTAATAATACACCTGCTGGCTGCAGCAGGGTAAAAGTGCATTCAACTCTGGGACAGCTTATCTCAGTGTTAACATTATGACAGATGTATGATGACAAAACATGCAACAGCTGCACTTTTAAACACATTCATGTGACATTGGTGGCTTTTTTCACAAACCTTAAACCATGAACTAGAAAAATATTCTTTACATTACTGCTGACATTTTCCAGCCATTAGTTTCAGTTTATCATCACCATAAAAATGCAATCAATCAATCAATTTGAGACTTGCTTTAGATGGTTATTGCAACTCATTAACATGTCTTTGTCGCTTGGTAATGCAGTTGCTATTGCAAAAACTCCACTTGTTGTTGTACCAAACACTAACCTTTTGAATTTATGGTATGATCATAATCACATCACTCACACTTTTTAATGTACTTTTTTTTTTAACTTATTGGTTGTTGTTTGGGTTTTAGTTTCTTGCTCATTGCCAATACACAATTTCACATGTTGGAGCTTCCATAAATATACCAACAAGCAAAGTTTTCAGTAGCGCTTGACGATGACGTAACCATGACAAAAACAATAACGGTAACAAAACATTTACTGTTAATGATTATCTTTTTCAAACCAGTTCGATGTTTCAACCAATTCACTTTCTTAGCGTGCTAATATGAATGATCTGGTTCTGTAACGTCAAATCTCTGACTCACAGTAATCACTCTAATTGAAATTCACCTGCCATTTGTGCTTATAAGGCCGACAGGGCCAGTAACTCTTGCTGGATTATGACTGTTTCAGGTGAGAGGACTGATCTGATCTTCCGTCCCTCCCCTCCTCTCACAGCGAGCTGCCAAACAGTCAATAAAGCAGCCCAACCTTTCCTGACTACACCCCCGGGTGAGAGTGATCTACTGTGCAGGCTAGTAAAAATGTTTTTCTGTCCCTCTCACTCTCTACTTTTCTCTCTCTCCATCCCTCTCCACCATCCCTCTGTTATTATCATCAGCCCCGGTACCTTTGACTCATACAGAGGGACATGCCTTTCATCAAGAGCACTTGGCATAAGTGTGTGTGTGTGTGTGTGTTAAATGCAGTGCATTGTATCCTGATGTCTGGTATCAGAAGTGTGTGGATGTGGACACGGCCTGGCTGTAAGCACCTTTTGGCTACTGTTCTGCAGCATGTTCAAGACTAATTATTTTACTTTTTGTCACATGATACAGCAGTTGAGCATCAACAAGATGCTCAACACTTTTCAAAAAGTGTTATCCACCACCGCAGTCCAGGACACTGCAGCGCAGCTGAGACTAACCATTTAGCAACACATCCATCACTGTGCTGCAAAGCCACAGAGTTAAACAAATCGTCTCGGCTGTCTTCTTTAAGCTCCGTTTTCCTCTCGTTTGCCTTGTTGGCTTCATAAGCTACTCACATCACTTGCTTTCTGATCTCACACGACAGCATCCTGACAGGAAACAGCATCAACTATGTACCACAGGATTTGGTGATTTATTGAGATACTGTAATTTTTAAAAAGGCACAGTGCTGAGAAAGGGGCTTTCTGACCTCAATCACCCTCAGATATGAGGCTTTAAAATGATGAATTCCAAAATTAAACAACACAGAATGCAATAATATTAAACAATGGGAAAATGTGCGTATTCAAGCCCACAACCCTGCTGAGAGTTGCTAAACCACTTGCAGAAGTATGAGTGATGATCCACACTCATAAACTACACTGTTATCAATTAGTGCAGCTGGTTTGGAGCATCTTGACAAGACAGGCAAGTCCTCTGTGTGTGTGTGTGTGTGTGTGTGTGTGTGTGTGTGTGTGTGTGTGTGTGTGTGTGTGTGTGTGTGTGTGTGTGTGTGTGTGTGTGTGAGAGAGAGAGAGAGGTAGAGTGCGTGTGTTTTGTGGGATCAGTAAAAGTTTCGTTTGCCAGAATCAGCCTTCATGTGGATAGACTCTCCTCTAGCAAAACTGCTATTTGTCAAATGAGAGACTTCCACTGTGGGTTAACTGGAAACATCAGGGCTCTGGTCAGAGCTACAAGAGGCACGGAGACGCTGCCTTCTGGGAGACAAAACAAAAACATGTCCTGAGAGTGAAAGGGCATTCATTGAAGCAGCACGGGAGGAATACGTGCAGGTTTTACAGGAACGGTGGAGTGGTGAAGTGAATAAAGCTGTCCTCCAATCAGGTCGTTGTTGGTTTAACTTAACTCAATCCAGCTGTCACCCCTTTATCAAGATTAAAGATCAAGTTTCCGTGTTCACAGGCAGCTTGACCTCTTTGTCTTCATCTACCCAAGAACTTCTTCCTCTTCTGCTCCCTCCCATATGGCCAACAGCCTAGTTTTCTTCTCACATGAGGGCACAAAATTTCAAGTTCACTTGAAAACACAAGCTGAACTCTGAAACGTGTTATTGTGCTTTTGTGTGTCACTGAGCGCAGAGATGTTTGCCTTAGGCCTGAAAGGACATAATACAAAGGAATGCAAAGCGAGGCCACACCATGACACGCACTACTGTCTTCTGGCCAGCCCAGGGCGGTGTGCACACAAACACCCTGCCAACACCTTGCAATGAAACTGGTGACGGAACGCTTGGCCGATTTAAACACAACAGGAACATGAATTCATCCTAATTATGCTCAAGACAAGGGAGAAAGGCTATTTCATACAGTAGATGGGTGGCAGTGGCTACAGTGCAGGTGTTAGCATTTTAGTTTCAGATTTTAAATGCAGTGTTTGTGTGACATGTGTGTGATCTCACAGCATGAGGTAATGGGCACGGAGAGGTCAAAGTCGAAATGAAAACACAAAATGTGGAGTAAGTGAATATAAAAATATACATATATCACTTTACTACAGACCCATATATAAAGACAGGAATACAGGTGTAAACATTGCAAAAACACAGACACTTAAATATGGGACAGATTTCTTTGCACACACGCACTCACATGGAGAAAAGCCAAAGATCATATGTTTAATGGAATAATCTTTCCAAAAACCTTTCTGTTGAGTATCAAGTAGTTTCTCCTCAAGATAGCTAAACTGCTTTTATGTTGTGCTATCGCCTCCTCATAGCACCTCTGAAGTAGCATATTTAGGGATTTATTGGAGAACAGTGAATGTTTGGAACACACATAAGACACATAAGAATCATTGTTGGAGAAGTGGATTATGCTGCAGGAGTATTTTGAGAAGTTTTCATGGATGTTTTGACACACATTTTTAGTACTTTAGAAATTCTGGACAGACATTTTTGGTCCCCAGAGGATAAATCATACTGCCTTTGGTGATCCCCTGACCTTTCCTCTAGCATCACCATGAGGTTGACATTTGTGGTTTTAAGTGAAATGTTTCAACAACTATTGGATGGATTGCCATGAAATTTGATACAAATTCCCTTCAGGATCAATTGTTGTAACTTCATTTTCCACCAAGTGCCATCATCAGGTCAAAGTGTCAATTAGTCCAATATTTTGATTTGTGACCAAACACCTAAAAAACTAATGACACTCCCATCAGGGTCAACTGTACTTTGTGTTTAGTGCTAAATAAGCAAATGTTAGCATGCTAACATGCTAAACTAAGATGGTGAAAATGGAAAACATTGTATCACATTTTATCACTATATCATTAACGGATCACTGTTTCTAAGTACAGCCTCAGAGCCGCTAGCATGGCGGTAGACACATGCTGTGTCTCAGTTCCGTACTTACACTTAATATTTTGAGTGCATAAGTGCGTTCACACTGACAGTTATGGCAAAATGCAGTGTACTATGAGTACCCGGATGATGTGACATATGAAAATGGTGGCCGCAGTTGCAATTGTTATGGCTATATGTAAAAGAACCTTCATTTTTATTCATTTTTAATAAAATTGATTTGAAATCAAGTGAGCAAATGAGCCGGCAGATATTTTGGTGTGCGGCAATCGCGGTAAAATGTTGAAATAAATAACGGTAAATGAAGCTCCGTCCGGTTGCAATTCGCCATTAAAAAGAAGAAGAAGAAGAAGAAGCAGTCAAATGTTGCGATCGTCAGACAACACTACCCTGTCAAAATGAACGCACTACACAAGTCAGTACATAGTGTACACAGTGTACTAATGGAAGTATCCGAATTGAGACACAGCATTAGTCTTGATTTTTACAATAAACAAGCTCCTGTCCTCCTCATAGGCATAAGAGGCAAAAGCACTAACTTTTTATTCTTTTAATTCTTTGGATAGGACGATGTAGAGGCAAACAGGAAACGAGGGAAGAGAGAGGGGCATGCAACACAGGTCCCCGGCTTGCAGTTAGGTGGTGTGAGTCTTTAGCATGCGGCTATCAGGACGCCCCAGGAGCCACCTTTCAAGCCCACAGGTGGTGAGTATTGATACTCAAAAGATAGATTTTCAGGGGAGTATTCCTTTAATATGCAGAAGCGATGTTCTGCGACAGGAGAACAAAAGTTTCTCTACTTTCTCCTTCAGTTTACTCTATGAACCAAAAATGTTGAATCGATTTTATCTCACGCTCTTAACTTGCCATGTCAGCTCAGTCACATTCATGTGTTGAATCCATTTTAATGCAACTTTACATCACTGAGCTTTATTGTTCAGCAGCATTCAGCTTTGCAGATGTTTAGTACAACTATTCTTGCCTTTTCTCTCTGCAGCTACATATTAATATGCCACAGAGACAGCCAGCTCTGAACAGGTGTTCCTGCTCATGCTTGTGAGATCATGGCTTGCGAGGGAGACATTACGGTATTGAGTAGTGAAGATGGTGTCTTTCTTCCACGCCCCTGCTCCTCATCCTTCATCCCTCGCTTTCTCCATCTGGAGTTCTATCTGTAACCCATCTTCTATCCATTACCACATCATCCATCAACAGTAATGCCAAAAAGTGTCTGTCTTTTGCCTTGTAATGCAAACCTAGCAGTACTCTGACATCCTCGCTGCACAAAGACAGAAACACACACATTGGCACGATCACTGTCACCAAATCCATCAACCAAGTTATTTTCATGTTAATCACGGAGCCTTTATTGCCTCTGCCGCCCTCCTCACCCATGACCAACCTGAGCACTCACCTTGCTGCCTGCTCTGAAAAGCTCTGATTGTCTCTTAATTTTCGGGTGCCTTTGGGTGACTCTGGGACTGCATTGTTTACCCTCAGCTCCTGAGATGGGATCCATCCAGCCACCCAGTCAGGTGCTTATCTGATGCAATGGACCATTGATCACCTTTTACCCCATCAATGAATCAACTCTCTGTTAGTTAAGTGGAGAATCATCCACTTGGTAACCTAAAACTAACCTAATATATTGCTGCTTCAGGTTCACTAGACCTCCACTTGTTGGTGTGCTCCTGTTTCAGACAGCATCCCTATATAATGCAAGGTGGATCAGGTTCAACTGCAAATAAAATGGGATGTTGCATTTCATTTGAGTTGTGTTGATGCATGTCCTGAGTACAGAAGTGTCACAGTATATACTGTATGGCAGCACTTTGGGTGATCATCCCAGCAAAGGGACGAAGACACAGTGACGTCAACTGAAAATAATAAGAGGAAACAAAGACAACTTCTTCTAGATAAACTCTATTTTATAAACCATTCTGTTTAAGAAATCCCACCAACTATTCCGATCCAACCCGCCTCATACTGAGAAGTCATCATAAACCTGATGAATGACTTTTCATCTGGGCTGTAAATATTTATCCATTGCACAAATCCAAATTCCATTAGGGGAGTAAACATAAACATATTTCTTTCTTAAGCAGGCATATATGAAATTATACAATGTAATGCTGACAAAGAGTTCAACTAAGTGCCACCATATGGTCAATGGTGGCTCTCAGAGCTGCATTGTTAGTTATGTGTGCAGTCTGTTTCTGACAACAGCTTGGCTCTCATCAGCTCTTCATCTCCAAACACGCTGCATGTGGTTCTCCCACCAATGTGGCCCGGCTAAACCCCAAACACAGGAACGGTTTGTAATTTGTCATGACTGTGTCAGAAATGAACTGATGTGTTTGGGGTTGTGGAAAAGATCCATTGAAGGAGTGTGGGGTGATGAGGGACCTGGTTTGTTGTGGGTGTCAGTGATACAAAAAATGGCTCACACACGCCTACATGACGTCCACATCCCTTTGTAACTACGTTTACGTTAGCTCTAACAACCAGGCCCGAGGGGTGCCAAGAAGTGGTGGAGCGGAGGATCGTGGACTTTTTTTCTTTGCATTTGGCAAGCAAATTATTTCTGTCTTCTAATGATGCACAACATTTTCATATAAATAAATGTCACTTTTGCAACTCTATGAACAATTTATGTAAGGCAGCTGTGGTTCAAGCTATGCCCTCTTCATGAAAGTTTGACATTGTCCGTTTTGGTTTTTAGAGCATCATCCGGTGAGTAGGAAGTGATTTTTTTTTTCTGCAGCAATAACAAGAAAAGGAGGAAAGAAAGCCCAAGGGAAAAGATGTCACAGTACTAGCCACACTGTTTGATCTATAGTCTTCATGCAGTGCAAAATACTGCAGAAATTACAATGTTGCAACAAATAAATTACTGGTTTAAAAAAGGGATTGTGCATCTTGGCAAGTTTGAGCAACAATTCCTGCATCAGCTGAAAATGATCCCAGACTGATCTTCAGTGGCTGTCCGGAGACCCTGTGTGTATAAGTATACCTCGGTGAGCTCTGCAGAGGAGGCAGGGGGATGTGGCCCACACCACATGCTCCCATTTGTGCATTAGGGAGCTCATTAGCCACCACTCGGTCCATTACTGGTTCCGGACCTCGTGGCACCAAACTGTCTGCACCCTAAGAGGGTGGAGGGTGAAGGCTAGATGTTGGTCCCCTGAGCCTGAGCAGATAGCATCACGCCAAGAGCAGCAGCAGCAGCTAGACCCTGAAACCTAACCACCAGCACCCCCTCCTCTCACCCCCCGACTTAATTAGGCCATAATTTTACTGTATGCCACAGTGTGGAGTTATCGGCTGTGTGGGGAGAGGGAGGAGGGGGGAACAGGGGTTCAACAGTGGTTCCAAAAGTCCCATTAAAGGATTTCAGCAGCTTTCCTGGGCTCACATTGTCATTCATTCACCCACAAATGTTGTGTTTCAGTGCAGGTCAGAATTCCTCAATACGATCAGCAGTTTTAGATCAATAGCTGTTAGAAAGTAGCGCCCCAACAACTGCAGTTCTCAAATAGAAAATATGGTTTTGCCATCAGCGTGGAGAAAGTGCTTAATGGCTTCCCCCACGGCAGTACACTGAGGTGAGCCCTACCGCTTCAAGAATGTGAAAATGGGTAAATAGATTACCATCTCATCCTTCATGCTATTTTCACTGGAGCCCGTCCAGTTGCCTTATTACTGCAAGAAACAATGTGTCCAGTGTATAAGCATTACCTCGTCTAAGTTTGGGCAGCAGGGTGATAAATGTTTGCACACACGTATACTTTTCACACTTTCACACATCGGGCAACATTAAAACCGATCTATTCACACTCACACAACTGAAAATACACAAGCACACACATGCGGGTTTGTGCACACGCTGACAAAACTGCCGTTTCGTCATATCTTGTCAGTGTTACTCAGCAATTTATTTCTCCAACTGTTCCTCAATCTGGCAAAACACAGATGACAAGTAAAAGAACCCAAAAACCTCACACCTAAAAGAGGAATGTATTTCTGACCAATGGGGGGGGGGGGGGCTATTTTGCCCTATAATTCTTTCAGACATAGCTAAAACCACACTCAAGCACACCAGTCCCAATTTTGGTCAAAATTGTGTATTTTAATGCAGCCAGATAATTAACAAGGCAGTAAATTATACCATAGTAAATGGGCTAGGCTAACCTCTACAGTTAATGGCTTATACTCTGCGCATTCTTTCATGGAAGGAATGTAACAGGGTGCGAATACAGCGCCAAGAATTACAATCAGTCTCCCAATACCTCTTTCTCTCTCTCACCACTCTGTACAGGATCCTCTCTCTCCCTCATCACACATCTTAGTCAATCAGTCTTTGTCCTTGACTCTGTGGTTCACAATTGAGAGTCGTACAGGCATGCATGTGTGTGTGTGTGTGTGTGTGTGTGTGTGTGTGTGTATGTCTATATTCAAACAGTGCGTGCGTGTGTTGCTATTTGGGCTGTTTAAACACAACATGCTGGTCTCTTTTATTGCTTACGCATATTTCACAACTTTTCCTGCCTTGGAGCCAGAGGAAGACCAAACATCCTCCATCGTAAATTTTCTCCCGGAGCACAACCTGGAGAGTATGCCACACAGGAAACCATACACACACACGCACACACACGGTGGGATGGAAAAGGAGGGGAAAGAGAGCATCGTATATCACAAGCACAAATTAAGATTTTCATTTCAACAGAGAATATTTACCATTTTAACACCTACTCAAATAAAAGGATTCCAATCACAAAATGGCTGTTTTAAAAGTTATATAAACCAAACTCAATTGATTACTTTAGCTTATTTTTTTTCCAAAACAGATAAAGCACTTAAGCCCATCGCTCCTCGTATGAATAAACATCATATCAATCACAATGGCTGGCGTGGTGTTTGTGACTGCCCCTCTTCACTTCACCGGGCTAATGGGAAATCAAATCTGGGGAATGTCTTTAGCTCATTGCTCATCTTCAGGACGCCTGCCCAATTAAATGGTTTCAATTTATCAGTCATGATTCAGCCCCAACACAAACTCATATTTACCTCAACTGTGATTGATGAGGATCATTATGATGATTCAATTTGATCCGAATGTGTTCGTATGACAGTCGTCTCTGTCTTCACAAAGGGACTCTGTCTCTCCCTCTGTGGCTCTGCACTGTAAATTAATATGTCTGTGTGTGTGGGTGAAGACAAAAAAAGGGGTTAGTTTTTATTGTAGGTAGGTAGTGTGTACATATGTGCATTATCAGTATCATGTGTGGTGTGTGTTTTCCACTAAGGAAATGGACTCCTTTGCTGCATTTTCTGTGGTCTCGCATGTTTCGTGGTTTTGGTTTTGGACTCGAGGCAGTGACCGATGACTGGACACTCTTGGGAACTTGTGGTCAGCTCTTTTGTTACACGTTCAAGTTTTCAGCTTTCTCACACCAAGGCATTGGTGAGGAGCCAGGACTGCATGTGTTTGTATTGTCCAGTGTTTATTTGGTTTCTGTTGTGAGTGTGTATGTAGATGTCTATGATTAAAAAGAGGGGTTAGGGGAAAAAATTAGATAGACACACTATTTGTTTTTGTGACGACATTCACGTCGGGAAAGGCAGTTTAAGCAGTGGAGTCATTGCTCGCTGTTCATTATCTTCCTTTTTGCTTGTTTATTTGTCCTGGGAAAAGACATTAAACTGGTCAGACTGACGCCTGAGACAGGAGACATGGGGGGGGGGTAGACAAAAGAAAATCTGGGGGTACAACTGAGATGGTCAAAACACATACACATACACAGAGCTATACATAAACTGTACTTGCTTATTACTGCTGTTGCATTAAAACCTTGTATCTCCAAAACTTTTCAGGAACTCGAGAAGCAGCCTTGTTTTAAACTTGCCTGCAATTTTGAGATTATTAGCTTTGTGAAAGTCTGAGAAATGTTCTCCACAAGAGAAGCATGATATCTTTCAACTGTTTAAACATAAAAATGACGAACATTGGATGCAAAAGGTTTTCATCTTGCAACTACAATGTACATTGTACATTATAAGTACGCATGCAAAGTATGCATGCCAATATACAGATACAAATGCAGTTCTCTACATACAATAATATACACCGATCAGCCATAACATTATGACCACTGACAGGTGAAGTGAAGAACATTAATTATCTCGTTACAATGGCAGCTGTCAGTGGGTGGGATATATTAGGCAGCAAGTGAACAGTTTGTCCTCGAAGTTGATGTGTTGGAAGCAGGAAAAATGGACAAGCGTAAGGATGTGAGCGACTTTGACAAGGGCCAAATTGTGATGGCTAGACGACTGGGTCAGAGCATCTCCAAAACTGCAGCTCTTGTGGGGTGTTCCCAGTCTGCAGTGGTCAGTACCTACCAAAAGTGGTTCCAGCAGTAATGCTGGTTCTGATATAAAGCTGTCAGAACACATAGTGCATCGCAGTTTGTTGCGTATGGGGCTGGACCACAGAGCAAAGAAGGTGGCCTGGTCTGATGAATCATGTTTTCATTTACATCATGTGGAAGGCCGGGTGCGTGTGCGTCGCTTACCTGGGGAAGACATGGCACCAGGATGCACTATGGGAAGTAGGCGAGCTGGCGGAGGCAGTGTGATGCTCTGGGCAAAGTTCTGCTGGGAAACCTTGGGTCCTGCCATTCATGTGCATGTTACTTTGACATGTACCACCTACCTAAACATTTTGCAGACCAAGTACACCCCTCCATGGAAACGGTGTTCCCTAATGGCAGTGGCCTCTTTCAGCAGGATAATGCGCCCTGCCACACTGCAAAAATGGTTCAGGAATCTCAATCCAATCGAGCATCTGTGGGATGTGCTGGACAAACAAGTCCGATCCATGGAGGCCCCACCTCGCAACTTACAGGACTTAAAGGATCTGCTGCTAACGTCTTGGTGCCAGATACCACAGCACACCTTCAGAGGTCTAGTGGAGTCCATGCCTCGACGGGTCAGGGCTGTTTTGGCGGCAAAAGGAGGACCTACACAATATTAGGCAGGTGGTCATAATGTTATGGCTGATTGGTGTATAGTATACTGAATTATTTGAGTAATGTATGTGATGTGATATGAAAACGGATTTTCAGATTGTTTTTATTGTTGCATTCCTTTTATAGGGTCGTCACCCCACGGCCATATATAAACTAAAGAAGTGCTGTTGCTAGAAAGTATAAATCCCCCAGCTGAGCACTAATTGCATGATTTAAAGCATAGAACACCTTGGAGAGGCCCCACATTGGCTTTGTGTGGACATTATACAGGCAGACCTGCACAGGGACCGGAAGATAGAGGGGGGGGGGGGGGTTACAGCTGCTGATATGAGACCTCAGTGCTAATGGGTAACACCTACCTGATTAGATTAACATACGACCAAAGCCCCTCCTTTCTTTTTTCTCCTCTCTGTCATGTGGATTTCTCATTTAGTCCCTCGTGCCGATTTCTTTTAACAGTTCTATTATATTGCACGTCATATAAATGACTGCAGTAGCACATGCTGTCCTGTGTTGTGTGACCTGCAGAGCAAGTGGAAACCAATTCAGAGCCACAGGTGAATTCACTCTCATCTATATGGTGTAAAAGTGATAAGACTGTTGCCTTTTCTCTGGTCTATGGCCTGGCAAGTGTACAACTGTGACAAAAACTTCAAGGTAGTCATTTTTGGGAAGAGTCACACTGTTTGAGTTTGATTTATATTCTCAGTTATATAGAGGGGCAGAGTCTGATCAAATTTAGTATCAGCTAAATACAAAATATTACATGTATAATGTATCTTTTTGCCCTTTGTGCTCCAGTAGCTCTGCTTTGCAATTTTTGGTAAGCTGCCACTGAAGTTCTTTGACTTTGCCATTCTGTAAGCCTATACTTGTAGAAAGAGGAACAAAGAGAAAGGGGAAAAAAATCAGGAATAGGAGAGGAAGTCAGATTAAAGAGTTTCCCAGTTTGTAAGCTAAAGCTCTCTGGAGATACTCTCTTGTCACTCGTACTAAGTGCCGGTCCTGGAGGAGTTCTAAAGCTCCCACAATCCACCTCACCGTACTCATAGCCATGAGGCCTGGGAAGACCATAAAGCCTTTTTACAAGGTGACATGACATAAAAACGCAGGGAGAACAGAGAAAGAAGGGGGTAATATACAGGAAAAGAGACGAAAACCTTTCTCATTTGTTCTCTTTCTTTCTCTTTTGTTTGCACCAGTGCTTTCTCATTGTGTGTGTGTGTGTGTGTGTGTGTGTGTGTGTGTGTGTGTGTGTGTGTGTGTGTGTGTGCGCGCGTGTGTGTCTGAGAATGAATATAGGTCCTCACATGTTTGTGTGTTTCCGTGTGTGTTTGAAGTTGTGTGGCTGGCTGGAATGGGTGGGCTGGTGAGCCGTTCCTTGTCTGCCATCACCCATGTCCACTTACACACCCTCTGGGCCTCAGTGGGAATGAAGAGAGGATTATGGCTCTGACTGATCCTGGAGGGGCACGCACTTAACACTACTGTAAACAACAGGCCATTTGAGTGGTTCACACCAAACTGAACTTTAGAGGTGAAAGCTGGGGGACACAACCTGACTGCATATAGAGGCTTGTGGTGGTCTTGTGAAGATTACTGATAGGTAGAAAAGCAGCGGTGTTGAGGAGGACGAGCATCCTTTTTTGCTGCTTTTCATGGTTTAAAGGATAATTGCAGTTTAATACATCTCGGGTCTTGTTTTTCGTATTTTTGGCCGTCATTTGTCTGTGCAGATAATATTGTACTCATCAAAGTGATTGTTGAGATCTAGAAAACGACATTGCTGCAACAAGGTCAGATGGGACAATAAACATGACTGGTCCAATGATCAGATGGATTGTAAACAAGCCACAACATTTAGCTGAATTATCTAAACCACTTTATTTGGAGGTAAAACCACAGGTGAGTGCTTCAAAAATGTTGATGAAATGCCTTGACTGCACTGCAAAACTATGGTAAGTACAAAAGGTCAAAGTTGAAGCAAGAAGTTGGTCCATAAACTGTGATGGGAGACTCTTGAGGGACAGCTATGACCTGCCAGGTAAGGATCACGTGACCGTCAGTATGCCAGCAGTTTAGCTTGCTAGCAGTGGTGCCAGCTCAGGAATGTGACCCTCACCTTGCAGGTTGTGGCGATCCCTCGAAGAGTCTCCCAAACTGTGATGGATATTTACAATGTACCGTTTGGGTAATATTTTCCTGTTCGCCCTCATTTTCTATTCCAAATACGTTTGGCTAACCTGGGGGTTCATCTAAAACCTGTCTGATCATCTGACTGCTCATGTTTCTTGCCCAATCAGACGTCTTTTTAGGGATGTTGCCGTGTTCCCATTTCAATGCAATTAACTTGGTGACTACAATATCATTCATATTTATAGTAATGATGGCCATAACTAGAAAAACGTCAGTTATAAAAAGAAAATGTAAGTGTCCTTTAATAGTGGTTTGTGTGAGCCTCCAAAGGATGAGAAAATAAATTGTTGGACCCCATGATAGTTCCAGCTGTGATTACTGGGAGGTTTGTGACTCAACTCCAAAGCCTCAGAGAGGAGATGAGGATTTTTTGAGATATTGATCAATCACTGCGTTACATTGTCCAGGCCTATGGATGCGACTTGTTTTTTGTTTTTTGTTTTGCATCAGATTCTCTGAAGTGGTCTGTGCAGGGTCTGGGCTTTTGCTCTTTTGTTTGTTTTCTCTCCCTTTCGATTAGGGAGGCCTCAAGGATTCAACGGCCTCACTAGGAGGAATGGGATGAAACAGGGCCCGTTCCAGGAGAAGGGATGGGGCTTACTGGTGTTTTTGCGTGACAGAGGTTCATATAAAAAGATTTTGATCCATAATTTGCTTGGCTTGGGCCAGCTCCAGAAAAGCAGAGGAATTTTGTTCTGTTGCAGGAGTTGGGGGATGGGGAAGTACAGAAACCTGCCCCGCTAAAACACCCAACACAATATGGTTCACATTTTTCTTCCCTCGTACTAAATGTACCATGAATTATCTCGCTTTCCAGTTGAAAGGGAAAACTTTGATTTCATCTCATGTGTAGCAGGGTGGCTGAAATGCAGCACTGAGCTCTGCAGTATGAACTCCACAGACCAAATCTGAATCCATATAGGTCTGACTGCCAGGCCACTCACTCTGCCACTCCACATGTTTCACTCCTTCCTCAGATGTCTCCTGCACTATATAGGTCTTGATCCAAAAGGTAAACAAACCCCATGAAAGAGCGGGTGAGTCAGGAGTCTGCTTGTCTCTGCCTCTTTACTTAATTGTGTTTGCAGCACCACGTAGTGTGCTGATCATTCTCACTTGCCTCTGCTGATGACAGCCAGGGCACAGACTTCCATAAACATAATAAATCACTTTTGATGATAGTGTCTCATCTCACACCATTTATTCTTTTTTCTTTCTTTTCATCAATTGTCAAGGCATTCTACATGGGCAGCCAAATGCAACCTGAGCAGGTTTCTGAGTACAATTCAAACATTATCATCATCATCATCATAATCATCCACTACAATCATCAACAAGCCAGATCACATTTGCGGATTTGTTTTAGAGGTCTATGCGGTGAGCTTTCTGAAGTAGTTTTGTGCTGTACTCTGCTGCTCAGTGTGAGGCCACTCTGCTGCTCTCCCATGGGAATGATCTTCAGAGCTAAGGCTCCGGAGCCAGGGAATTTCAGCGAAGCACCAATGGTTTATTTTTGCAGCCCTCTGTGGTGGTGTCTCAGCCTAGCCTAACCAGCTCAGCCCAGCCTGGCTCTGTGCAGCTCATGGAGCAGTTCAGGAAGGGCCCGTCACTCCAGATGGTAGTTCAGTCCCTGCCAGCGAGAGGGTCTGAAGGCCTGGCTGCTGGCCTAGAACCACAACCTCTGACAGGCTAAAGCCTCGGGCCCTTCTAAACCAGCACAAAGCACCTTTTCAGGGGCCCTCTCTCCTTTTCTCCCTCCTCTCACTGCTCAGCCAGGGGCCAGCCACCTCATGGAGCCTGGGAGGGAGTATATTCACAGTAGAAATGGGCTGAGGTTCAACCTACGGATTCATATGGTCCCAGCTGGGACAGATGGAGAAGACCAGACAGATTTTAATCAGTTTATAAACCATGTATACAGACAAGTTTAGTGTGTAGAGGAGGTAGAAGCACAGCAGCAATGCATTATTGATCAGCATCATATTGATCCAGGACACAGAGTAAGACTTAACTGCAGCAGCTTTAACTCACTCAAGAACCCAAACTCTTTCCTGGAAAATGTGAGAAACGGACAAATGTGTCGGGCCTAGAGGAGATGGATGCTAACCTGCGAGTGAACCCAAAACTCACAGTGTGTCTGAGTTTAAGCCTGCAGCACACCTTGATCTGTTTGCTCCTCTCTGTGCATGTACGAACTACCTCAACCGCAACACTCTGCCCACACCCATCATTGTCTCTGAATGAAAAAAAGTAACAATCCATAATGTTGCAACACTTCACTATTAGCAGGTGGCGGCAAAGCTGAAAAGAGAAAGAGAGGCACAGAGGGAAGAAGCTGTAGAACTAAAGGGCTTTGAGGTAAGTGATTAAGTCAGGAGCTATAATTATCCCGTCTTGCCTGGGCAGGACAGAGCGGGCTCTTGTAGTTCCTGAGCAGATGGGCAGGTATAGAGGCACGTCACTCACTGCACACTTTTATTTAATGACCTCCTTACTGTAGAGAATGAGAAAGAGAGGGAGAAGTTTCCCTTTACCTGCCCCCAAACTTTCAGCAGCACACAATCATTTGAGCCATTCAGGTCAGAGAGGGGTAAGGGGGGGGTGACCAGGAAAAAAAAAAAGGGGGGGGGGGAGAGAGTAGGGAGACGCAAACACAGGCAGAGAAAACCAACAAAACGTTGAAAGCATATTTGAAATTGACAAATCGAGTAGAGGGGGGTGAAGGGAAATGAGCTGTGTTGGCATTCAGAGAAACAGTGGACTTCTTGTTAGCTGGAAAGAGTGATGCAGGTGAAAAGGGGAGGAGGGTCTTGTGGTGATTTATTTCCCATGTGATTTATATCCCCTGTCGGTCACCATGGCATTGTCATGGTGATCATTCGTCATTTAGATTGTGAAAACAGTCCACCTGACAAAAGTAGGCGCCAACATTTGCAGCTGATCATGAATAAACTTTACTCCTGAACTCTGATGGGAAATTTTATTCAGTACATATAATGTCGCTTAGGCCTAGAAATGTTGGGAGAACATCGCGTTATGGTATGTAACCAGGAAAATATTCATCTTATTCAGAATGACTAGAAGTTAAATATTAACATTTTAATGGCTCCTAAGGAAGCAGTTTTGGCTCTGAATCACGCATTTGATGATTCTCTCTTCTGCTTTCACTTTTGGAGACCAAAACAATCCTAACCTCCCTTTTCAATCAATCCTAACCTGTCGTCTTCCACTTCCTGCTCTTCCTCCTCCTGCTCCCTTTCCCCCAGCGTCAGTGTGTGTGTGTGCCCTCCTGCCTGCACAGTTTCAATTAAACATCATTTATGGGCACTTTTTTTTTTTTTAACAAGCGTTTCTTTTATTGGCCTGGGCCTGTGTTTACTCATGACAGTAACAGTGCTGGAGTGGTTAACTGTCCTGTGTGTACATTGCCATATATCTCCATCCAGTCTGTCTCCTGACACGGAGGCCAGAGGAGACAACAGACTCTTTACTGTCTACGACGCACAGCCACCTTTCTGTCCTCCTGTCAGTAATATACTGCACTTCAGTTCAGCTGAACTTGTGTGAGGGAAGAACTGCAGTTTGTCTCTAAACTTGGCCTCTGATTTTGTTGTTTGCTATTATCTACGCATTTAATATGTGATTCTAAAGTACAGTAACTCCAGGGAACATAATAATGTAAATAAACTGCAGGGACTCTCTGCTGTGACTCAGGCTTGGTCAGGTGTCCCTGCAAACACAGCTGTCAACGAAGCATGAGAAAAAACAGATAAAACAGTATGTCAGTATGAACTGTGAATATAAATGGTGTCATGGAATAAGCCAGTATTTATTTAATTGAACTAAAGGGGCACTCCACCAATTTTACCTGTCAAAATCAATTTATTAATCACATGGAGTAGTTGTCAGCTTGTGAAAACAGTTGTATAACGTCTTCTGTGGCTCTGAAGGAGCTTTCTAAAGTTAGAGAAATTTACCCAAGTGAGATTATGTGGGTATCTCAATCAGGGCTTGTGGAAACTGCAAATTTATAACAGAAAGCCTGTGTTACAAAGTGGGGAAAGTTTAAAAGATGCTGGTGTTTACCAGGCAGGGAGGGCCTAGCGATAGACACTATTGAGTTGCATCATGGGAATTGTGGGAGCCTGTGTTTTGGGGGTTTAACCCATATTAGAAACTCAAAGTCTAGATATCTGCATTAATGTTCAATTCAATTCAATTCAGTTTTATTTATATAGCGCCATATCATAACAAAGTTATCTCAGGGCACTTTTTCGAATAGAGCAGGTCTAGACCGACTCTTTATATTTACAGAGACCCAACAGTTCCCACCATGAGCAAGCACTATGCGACAGTGGCAAGGAAAAACTCCCTTTTAACAGGTAGAAACCTCGAGCAGAACCAGGCTCAAGATGTTGAGCACTCTAACTTTATGAAAGTGCAATACTAAATTGCTGGTGCACTGTTTTAAGCTCAGTTACTTATAAAACACAACATTGCCATAGTCACACGCTCGGTCATAAGCCCAGATAAATCTTTGCTGCATGAGGCATGATTTGTTTGTGCAGAGAATAAAAAATCTTGCCATTGGAAAACCTGTTTGACACCTTGGCAGGACATCATTAGCATGCGTCAGGGTTTATGGCGTTTGATGTCACCAGTGACATCATCACTGCAAGACAAGACATTGGGGAATAGGGCTGACCGATGGGGTGAGTGTTGTGATTGGCATCACTGGGCAGGGAACATTATGACTAAGCTCATTTATAGAACACACCCAGGGCTGTAAAACATGCCATGTTAGCCCAATGTAACAAACCTCACCAGTTTAGAGTGCAACATAATTTTGTAATGTGAAATTCTGCGTGTACAGATCAACACTAGCACTGTTCCCCATTTAGTGCAATATTTAACCTACTTAAATCTGATAAACACTATTAAATGGGGCACATTATCCCCCTGTCTACTGCTTAGTCAACAAACAAAAGCAGTCTGAACTCAAAGATGTTAGTTCTGGAGTTCTGGCAATTCTACCCGGCTATCCTCCTCTAAACAATTTAGTTTCAGCTCTTCTTTTTCCACTGATTACACTCCAAGAGCTGTTACCTCAGACATTTAGACATAGCAGAGTCAGCATATAAACTAACTGGAAGTGGAATCTGTGAATTACAACTGCTCAGACACAATTGCGCCATTAGTGAATGTTTAGAAGATCCCACAGGGCAACAAACCACACACGTCCTCGCGCGCGCACGCACAACAGTCCCACACACAAACACACACTCGGCTTGTTTATCCTTCCATGCAGAA
Organism: Macquaria australasica; assembly: GCA_005408345.1. Classification (NCBI taxonomy): domain Eukaryota; kingdom Metazoa; phylum Chordata; class Actinopteri; order Centrarchiformes; family Percichthyidae; genus Macquaria; species Macquaria australasica. The sequence goes on from SEMN01000353.1 coordinate 204,869, forward strand.
CCAGACACGGTGTCTTGCAAGCCCTTAATCAAACACAAGTAGACCCCTCCCTCTCATGAGCACTGACCTAGCGATGAACCATTCATTATCTGCTACTCAATGCAAATGGTAGGTTGAGGAGCGCAGCCTTGACAGATACATACTGATCCCATTGGTCAATGGCAGAGAGTTTAGAGAAATATCTGCTTCATATGCAGGAAATAAAATAATAAGATTAACATGGGGGGGTCTTCAACCCTGAAATGAGATTTTGGTTCCCTTGTAAGAGCCTTGCTTATTGGGCAAAGCTGGTTTGGTGAGGGGAGACAATTATGTTAAGGATTAAGCCGTGGGTACAGCGGTCACTTGTCAGCTATCTTAAACTTTAAGTCACCCTCTAACTACGCCCACCAGCCTCCCACCCTCTGACCCCTTCTCCTCTCCCGGGGTTGGTGGGGTCTTATCTCCAGTGAATGTGGGCTCCTCTGGCTTCACACAAAGCCTCATGTTGACATTCCAGAGGACCGAGCCTTGTGCAAACACACCAGGCCCCACCAGATGGCTAGGCGAGGGAGGACAGGGCTAGGACGAAGGATGCAGAGGAGGACTATAGGAAGGACAGGAAGAAACGGCAGGATCAGAATGAAAATCACCACCAAAATGTCAGGCTACCCCAGTAATTCATCAGCCTGTCACACTGGCAGATGGCTTCCGATTCCATCCTCTGAAAAATCTGTCAAACGTTTCTTGAGCAAAAAGCTGACATTTGTCTCACATTCAATTCAATACATACACTGCTGAACAAAACGTGTTCTTCCTGTGTCCTCCAGCTACTGCCCTGTCTCCTTAAAGTCATTCAAAGCTAATATTTGAGGGTCACAGGGTTAATCTTGAGGGCATTAGGAAACCATGGAGTAAAAAGCTCTCCAAATGAAAAACTCATTTAGGGCTTTGACTGAGCGTGGTGGGTCGTGTTTATCGGTGGAGGGCAAGAAAGTATCACTGCTCCATGAGTCCTCGAGACATTTGTGTAGGGGGGAAATTCATACTGCAGTAAATATATGCCAGCAAACCTGTTTTGCAAACTAACAATAGTAGTTTTTATTTTGGCCAATAAAAGTTAAGAAAAACTATGTGAGGACGTGTAATCATACATTTTAAATTTTAATTTTAATGGATGACTGCAGCATATAAAGAAGATTCATGGATTGTGCAATACAGTATAATCACATTTATAGGGTGATCTAAATCAGTGCTATAAATCACAACATTTTATTAATGATGTAATAATGTGCTGTGTTTTGCTGGAGGAAAAACACCAAAAAAAATAAGGCTTTATTGAGAGTTGTCTGTTTTAAATCAGTTATTTGCCTTCACATGATCACTGACTGATGACTGAGGTCATAGGTAACCCATCTTTATTTACCCCTACATCATTATCAATATGTAAACAGAACTGATCATTTATCTCTTGAAAGAGCTGGCTTTTAGTTAGGACCCATTGCGTCACATTACTGCCATCAGATAAAGTGTATTTGTCTCACATAAATGTGATGGCAGCTCAGAGGGCATTTTGTCAAGATGAAACAAACTAATCCTCTATTTGGTCTCCCTGTAGTTCACCCCTCCCTGCTCCCTGCCTGTCTGTGTGTGCCATCAGCCTACAGCACAATAGACAGCCGTTCTGATAAAAGTGTGCAATAGCCAGTGTGGATATCCGGCTGCCTTTCTCTCCGCTCCCCCCCCCCCCCCCTTTAATGAGGGCATATGGTGCTGTGGTTTATCCTGCCACTCTTTCTTTCCAATCCCCCTCCAATCCTCCAGGGCTGTAGCTGCTTTCTTCCCCCCTATTCTATGGAAAAAGAGGAATGTTTTCTGACTGACTTTCCCTCCAAGCCTCTTTCAGGTTCCGGAGACATGAGGAGACACGTCTATTGGAGGAAGACTTGGAACCGGTGTATGTGTGTGTTTATTCAGAACAAGTTCAAACCTGGTAATAGAGGAGATCAAGATTTATGTTTAAGAACACTTTTTTTTAAGGTTACTTTAAGGTTTAACTAACCTTGCCAAGAACCCATATTGTTGCTCTCAGTTCGCTTGTTTGAGTGTGTATGTCGGCGGCAATGTTGGTCGGTCTGTCAGTTTGTCCACCACTTTGGTCCAGACTTAAATATCTCAACAACTGTTGGGTGGGTTATACAGACATTCATGGTGCTCAGAGCATGAACCCTGCTTACTTTGGTGATGTCTTGACTTTTTATCCAGGGCCACCGGCACCAGCTTACTTACCAGTGAAATATCTCAACATCCACTAGATAGACTGCCACAAAATTTTGTACAGATCCATGGTTCCCAGATGATGCATTGTAATGATTTTCGTGATCCCCTGACTTTTTCTCTAGACATTTGGTTTTGAATTAGATGTATTGGCAACTATTAGACACATTTCCATAAAATTTGATATGGACATGTTCCCCACAGGTTGAATTGTAATCATTTTGGTGATACCATAACTTTTCAAAATTTAAATTTGTACGGGACTTTTTGTTTATGACCAAATCCCTTAAAGAAGAATGGCATTCCCATCAACCCCTGTACTTGTGTTTGGTGCTAATTAACAAATTTTAACATGCTAACACACTAAGATGATGGACATGACTTGCTAAACATCAGCATGTTAGCACGCTGATGTTAACATTTAGCTTAAAGCACCGCTGCCTCACAGAGCTGCTAGCATGGCTGCCGTCTTGCTAATTCTATGCCTTGTATTACATGATCCTGCAACAGAGAAATGTTTATAATGAATACTAATGTGAATTATAGCAGCTGTTGCTTCAGGAGCTCTCCCTAATGCCATGACCTGTTGGGTGGCTCTATCATTGTCGGACTATCTTTTGAGAACATTCTTGCTACGTGGTTGATAAGCAACCGGCATTACTAAAAACGACCACATCCACGGCTGCCACTATCAATCACACTCGCTAATAGATCAACTTTGATTAACTTACATCAGATCAGATAAATCAACCACTCACTCTGCTGAATTGAATCTGTTCTGATAACAGAAAAAAAGGGAAATCAATCACTTAATCAGAGCACCTATTAGTCTGCCAGGAGGGCTAACAAAGACTCTGTCTGATCAAAGTCAGACAGACCGAGACACAGAGCCACACTATCATGACAATGATGAGTTCCCTGTTCATTAACAAAATTGCTTTGACCACTGGCATAAATTCAGTATCTAACTTGATCACATTTACTTTGTGTTTGTGCTGAGCTTAGTAGTTTTGCATGAAGCTTTGGCCTATCAGGACAAGTGAATAAAAACATTACGACACTCCTATCAGAATAAATTAGTCTGAAATACAGAAAAACGTCCTCCTTCCGCTTGTTGAGCCCCTGCAGTTTTGTCCAGTTTCTCTAAATTAATTGCAGATACGGTGGAAAATCCCTCTCCCAGCATAGAAAGTAAAGAATCGAAGCATACAAAGCATTCCAGTAATGACTGCTAAACCATCTCCACCCATATCAGATAATAAAAAAAAGAAATTTAGCTCAGAGGAATGTGCTGTTTAATGATAACAAATCCTTCCAACTTAGAAAAATAATGTGAAGAAAAACGAATGTGGCAAGTTATCTCTGCCATTCACTGCAAAAATGTACAACTTCATACTTACTTTAACTTTAACACCCAACAAAGTCAGAGATTAAGACAAAAATGTATTTTTCCATCTTTTATTTCGCAAATGTGGCATGAACACTTGCAAAAGAACATCTTAAAGTTGGTCCAGTAGAAAAAGACAAAAAACACTTGAATGATTTAATACTTTGTTTTTCAGCTTTCAATTCTGTCAAGTAAATTTGGAGTCTATATTTAGTCTAAATGAGGGAGCGGATTGCAAGTATTAGGTATTTCCAAAATCTTTTTCTTTCAATCATATATAAATATCCAGAAATCAATCTCGTTTCCTAAAGCAAAGCTAAGAAAGAGTAAAATGACTGGATAGAAATGGCATCAACATCTACATAAGAAAGGGATTAGCTGACTATAAAATGTACAGTTTTTAAAATTTAACTTAATATTCACATTCATATATAAAACTTACAAAACCTGGATCTTTCAAACCAACTAAAAATAGCTTTTTTTCTGTTACTGCTGAAAGATCATTTTAAATTATCATAAATTTAATGGATTATTCATGTATTATCAGCATCATTAATGTCATAATTTCTGCCATATTGTTTTTGTTCTTTTTTTTTCCAGACTTTTTTTTTGATTCATCTCAAAAAAACATAAGTCAATAAATTAACATGCTACCTCAGTCCCTGAAAGCCAATACTCTACTGTGTTACTGAGTGAGAGTAAGACAGGTGTTTGTGTATATTAAAGTGTGTATTCATGTCTGTATGTGTGAGTTTGTGTGTGAAGAGAAATATAGGACACAACCTGTTAGCATACCTGCCTCAAACTCAAAATACGGTAGGGAGGGTAGGGGTTATTTAGGAGTCCATACAAAAAATAATTCATTGTAAATATATAATATATATTTATACATATTTGAATATATTTACAAATATACCCAGCACTATACATTATACTGTGTATTTCTTTCTCCAGAATAATTGGGAAGGTTTATCAAGAGAACTGAAAAAAAAAAGAATGCATCAATATTACAAAATAAACAGGAGAGCAGTTTCTATATGTGCTCTCCTTCTATTCCTCTGTTTTGTTAGTTGAAGCTCTGTCTCTCAGTCCGTTTCCTATTTGTCATCCTCTTCTAGTCCCTTGTTTTTTTTAAGTTCACATCGGTCTATACATTCCTCCAGGAGCAAATAACAGTCTTGGAATGCCAGCTACTGGAATGGGATCACCAAACAAGTAACGTCGTCGAGTGTAAAAAAAACCCCAAAACAAAACAAAACCCTCCGGGTACAAACATGAGAACCAAAATAAAAAGTCTGTGTGTTTATATGAAGGGAGAGGAGGAGGAGGGTCCCCAGGGAACATCAGTTCATTCAGTCAGTAAAAAACAGCTTCTGTAGGGTCCCGGTCCTCTCCTTTAAGATCTCATGTGACCATGTAGTGTGTGTGCATGGCAGTATGAGTGTGTGACAGCAGCGCTGCCACCAGCCCAGTCCCGTCTGGGTCCATTAGTCCACCGGGAACCAGAGGGGTGATGGGGGGGCAGGAGGTTGGGAGAGGATTTCGAAGAGGGTGTCTGTGCTACATGTGTTTTGGGACGTTGAGGCGTAAGACTGGGGCAGGTCAAGCTGGGGTAGAGGGGGCGGGTAGGGGCTCATGTTTTGACGTTTCCATTGATGTGCTGGTACTTGGAGAGGCAGGGCTCGTCTGGTAAGGGGTCATGGGAAAACACAGAGTCGTCACCGGAGGAGCAGGAGCTGCGAGTGTCGGGGAAGCTGGGGGAATACTGCTCTGCTGGGGCGCACAGGTCCAGATACTCCTGTAGACGCAGACAACAGAAAGAGAGGGATGGGTGAGATAATTTACACTAAGACACAAGCTCATGTGTTAAAGGGAAAGACGCTTTGCAGGAGTGAGAGGCGAAAGACCTAGAGCAAACAGGAGAACATACATGTAGTGCTGAAACCCAGTCAACAAGAACAGGGACTTTCCAGAGGAGGGTGAGAGAGGTGGAGGAGAAGAGTATCACCTTCATTGTGATATTTATCTAAACCATACCAAATCACCCTGGAAGGATTTATGAAACAAAGCAGAAAAAATAATCTTAAACTGGATACTGTATGAAAATATTTTCAGGAATAATAGGTAATAAATTGAATGTTGGACTGCTTGCTGATTCAGCGGAGCTTGAAGATAGCAGGGTTGACATAGTTGCGGTTTTGGTCCACTACAAAATGGTTTAATGTGGTTGGGGAGATGGGGAAAAGAAGACACGTTTAGACCAGAGAACTGGGGCAGAGATGTAGCACCCTAGCCTTTATAGCATCCCTTCGCATCACTCTCAAGATCAGTCCAAACTAATCTGACATCTGACACTGAAACACCCAACATAAGATGGCTGGAAAAAATAAAGAAGCTGACAACGCTAACCCCCTCCCCAAAGAAAATGAAGATGAAGGAAGATGAAAACCCCAAGAAATCCTGTTATTAATTTTTGACTCGGCCCAGTGTTGTGAAGTTGTTTTTGTCTTTTCATGTCGGCCCTTTTTTCCCCTTCTTGCTTGTCTTTCATGGCTGTTATTGGGACTAGTTGTGAGGAGGAAGAGTTCTTGGGGTTTTCTAGAAAATGAGTGCTGGCTTCCATTTTCCCAGCTCAACACGAGAAGGCTCACATTACTAAAGACCTCCACATCTGCCAGCGGTTTGGGGCAGAGGAAAGGGGGGAAGGAAAAAAAAGGCAAGAAAAAGGCGCTTTATTACATTTCAAAAGTTCAAACTCAAAGTTGGGCTTTTTTGGCATAAATTCATGAAGTTCCAGCTCCAGAGCAGACGAGTCTTGACAGCTTTCCATCGACGGCCTCTTTTCAGGTCGGCACGCAGATATCACACAAGACAGGAAGGGGAATGGAAAGAAACGCAGACTATTATAGGGAGCGAGGTATGGAGGTGATGATTGGGCAACTTCACTGGGCCGTAGCGGCTATGTTGGGCCTGGATCAAATCATCCGGCCATTTTTTCGGTCACCATTTAGGCCTTGTGTCAGCAACGTGGCTGCTAATGCTCCTAAAGCTTTCAGCAACATTCTGCTGAACCCTGTATGCACTGGCAAGAGCATGATTTAGTTTGGACTGAGAAACATGTTACTGTGTGTAGGAATGTATCATATTATTCTATTTTATTGTTATGAAATACCGGACTCCTATTTTCCAGGAAATTATAGGGCTAGTGTAGCACGAATTCTGATCACCCTGATGGCAGGAACTTTATGGAATAAGAATGTGTGTGAAGAAAGCGCTGCACTCACCTCGTTGGTGTTGAGGGTGAGAATGCGATCCAGATCCTCTACTAGCTGCTTGAAGGTGGGTCTCTGGGATGAGATGGCATGCCAGCAATCTTTCATCATCATGTACCTGAGAGAAGAAAAAAAACAGAATCTGTTTATTCAAAGAGAAGAGTGGATTAAGGAAGACAGAACAGAGTAATTCAGGGAAGTGCTGTAGGCACAAGCTCAAGCTGTGCCACTCCTCATCTACCTTGTGTTCAAGTTTCAAAATTTGCCACCTGAAATGATTTATACCTGTGAACTCTGGTGTCTCTATATCAAAGAATAAATTAAGTGTGTTCTCTGACACCATCTCATTTTGAAATTTGAAATTTATTTCGACCTGCAATCACTAGCAACATAACAGAGACCATGTTGATGACCTGCTGCTGATCACAAACATGCCTTCCAGTGTTTTGGATTTTTTAAACACTATAATGTGTGTGTCATGCTCTGCCATTGTGTCTGTCTGGCACTGTATCAGAGCTGTGCCATTGTCCGCTGACTGCAGAGGACTCATTGTGCATGAGGACACTGATAGCAGCCAGTCACAGCTGTGCAGAGGCCCGACAAAAGTGGACACAGAGCCCGGGAGTCATGGATCTGATGGAGACTGGGATGGCATTAGTGTCTGGGCATAAGAGCTAGTGTGTATCTGGGCGACAGTGTGGGTTAGGGAGGATGTAAGTTTGGGAGAAAAAAGCAAAACTAAGACTCTTACAGCTCGTTGGTGCAGTTGCCAGGCTTGTCCATGCGATGTCCCTCTTTGAGCAACTTGAAGAGCTCTTCAACAGGAATACCAGGATAGGGGGAGCCCCCTAGGGTGAAGATCTCCCACATCAGCACCCCAAATGACCAGCTGATAAGACAGAAAAACACAGATATTCATTACAAATATAGCCAAGAAAGACAATGAAACAGCAGTATTCAGAACTCTTTTTAAAATAACATTAGGCCCAATGAGTGTGACTTTTTTTTAACCTTCAGATAATTTACATTTAGTCACTTGGCCAAAGTTTGGAAACAACTTCAACTGTGTGACTGCAGTGGTGTCAATGCCCTCTTTCTGCCGTCCGGTGGCTTGTGGTGCGAACCCGCTCCCAGTGCCACTCTGGCCCTGATCTCAATGATGGCTTTTGTGCCCGGCTGGCCGGTCACACAGACTGGCATTGTCCAGTCACACCACACCAAAACAAACAGCGGACCACCCACAGCACACAAAAGAGGAGGGAGAGGTCCAGAGATGGCTAGTGACTATTAACTATTAACTACTTCCTCATCCTAGAGTCCGGTCGTTAAGTATCAGTGATTCTGTGCCGCTGCTTTCCATCACTGTCACGCTGCATGTTTATATAAGAGATTGTGGATCCACGGTGTCTCAAATGAATCATTCTTGCACTGACAGCATGCTTGATTCATGTCCACACAAAGGCTGTATCATAACACACAGACACGCTTACAAACACTAATGTCCGCGTACGCATTCAGGCAGCCGCAGGCCATGTTAGTGGTCCCACCAGGCAAATAGGCATGGACAGGCAGGTTTGGCGTTTATCAGTTCCTCCATCTGTTTACACAACCAGCCGTGGGTTTGCTCTCTCCTCTATCACTGCGTTGTATCTCTCTACTTGTTGACACACTCATCTCTCCTTTCTGTGCTACTTTGTAACCGTCTCTCGGTGCTTGTCAACCTGTTGCTCTGTGCATATTCGTGTCCACCTGCAACCAACCTTGACTCACCAAATAAACACACAAACCAACATGCTCCGGGTCACTGAACTGACATTCGGCCTAACTAGAGTGTATTTATGTATTCCAACCGGCTAGATACATAAACTACACTTAAACAAATCAACCAATCAGTATAAAAGTGACTCTGTATTAGCAAGATTGATATTCTGGGGTCGTATTCATGCCTCATTACATTCATATCTCAGTTATGTTCTCTGATGCTAAAGTCTATGATATCGATTGAAAGCAACATGAATACAAATGTCAATACTTGTACACGCATCAGTGGATGTGATCAAAATATGAAAATTCAAGGCTCTGAAATGTGGCATAGGAGCAAGAGCTAAAGGAATACATTTGTTTTTCTTTGTATTATTTGGTGAGGGAGGGGTCAGACCCCCCACATTGCCTCCACCAAGCCTGGACATGATGCGGTCTCTCTGGGCTTGAGCCACAACCTTTTACTCTTACCTAAGCCAGCCAGAGCCGAGTCCCCGGGGCCCATTTGTCAAAACAACAAGGGGCGAGTTTCATTGGAATTCATGTATTCATTTAATCTGATGTCATGTATGGATCGTCTACGCTTCTGGTGATGTTTGAGTGTGAGCCCACCACCCACCACCACCCAACGCCTCTCCTCATCTTCCTTTTCCCTTCATACGCTCTGTGAAAAAGCCAATTACTAAAAGTGAGTGATGAAACGTAATTAGCAGTGAGCTGATAGAAAGAACTACAGTAGCCACTTCATGCCTGCAACCCCCTATTCAGCTCCCTGTACTCCCCCAGGTTATTGACTAGTGCTGCGCCATGGAACATGAAGGGCATCATGTGTACGTACACATATTATTTGTGTGCACACACACGTACACACACAAACATGGACAGCAGAGAGACTCTCTATCCAAGTGCTTAACTGGATGAGCGCTATGTTTAGTGTGCTACTGGTGTATGACTCACACACACACACACACACACACACACACACACACACACACAAAATCTCCTTTCCCAGGGGTCAGCATGCAAGGCATTTATCTAATTGCCACATACACTTTCTGCCGCCAGTGTCTGGAGCAGAAACTTCAAACAACGCTGTCAGAACGCATAAGACTCAAACACCAAAAAGAGAGGGACGCTCTTCCTTTGTTCTGTTTTTAGAATGAGCACTCTGGAACTTAAAAAGAGAGAGAGACAGAGACGGGTCAGCAATTCACATACCAGATGAATGAAAATAAGAACGGTGGGGCGAAAGGGGGAGGGGGGGGGGATTATATTGATCATGGAATGGCTCTAAAGCGATGAGCCACATGTTCAAAGTGTTGCTGAATGAGGAGAGGAGAGTGAAGAGGGGATGGCAGGGGGTTAAAGGAGGAGGGTTAAAGGAGGATGAGGCCTGCACTGGAGGGCCGCAGCATTGTTGCGTTCAGACATGTGTGGAGGCCCAAAAGAAGGGGAGACTTCCGAGCCAAGCCGGAGGAGCGAGGGGTGAGTCGGTGGGGGAGGAGGCGCTGGTGGGCTCCGGGCTCCGGGCTCCTTCCAGGGCCCTTTGAAGCCAGTCAGATTAGTAACACAGCATTGGCTACAAGTCTAGCGTGAAATCCTCACTTTTGCCACAGACCGGCCAGCGCTGGACCCCTATAAGGAGCCACCCCCCACCTAACACTCACCAGCGCCGCACCAAAACACCTCGCCCACTCCCTGCTCCTATACTCCTGAAAAACAACCCTCTGAATCTGACGGCTGGGCTCCAAATTAAAGCTTAAAAATAGAAGTGATAGTGTGTTTTACTGTGTGAGAAGGTTTACTTGCATCATGTGTGTAAATGTATTTGTGGTTGTGGGACACAGAAACAGTTTGTTATATACTTACACATCACTCTGGTGTGTGTAGACCCGGTCAAACAGCGCCTCTGGAGCCATCCATTTTACCGGGAGACGACCCTGAGGACACATACAGGTGAGAGGTCAAACAAAAACTACACACGGCCCACCCCTGGATTTTTTCATTTCTGGCCTGATAAGCATGTTTGAATCCATTCACTCTCTGGGAGATCTCATTACTCGTGGAAAGGCCGATACGTGAAAGCAGCCTGGGGAATAAGGCACTAGAGCGACTGTCTGGGAGGAGGATTTCCCAGAGGAACATTTACATTGTTAGAGCAATAGAGCTGATAAACAGGGTCACAGATAAAGGAGAGAGTTTATCTCTATGCGCCATTAAAACACAAGCCGGAAAGCTAAGCACAGCTGACAAGGCAACCTTGGTCAATATCTGTGTTGTAGAGGAATGGCAAGAATAATCTCATCAGACGCTCTAAATGTCTTCTAAATGGAGGGATTACACCTAAATAAATATCCTAATAACAGATTTTTCAGCGACTGTAAATATTAATGGGCAACAAGCTTACTACTACCAAAATCTGAAATATGCAATAAAAATGATAATAAATGTACATATATCAAAAGATTGTATTGTAAGTTTTCATTTATTACATAAAGACACTCTATATTGCTCCTACAATGTATTTTCACAGGGTAATACGATGGTTGTTTCACAGTAATAAGGTCACTGTAAATTGTTCCGTTCCTATCAGATTGAAGAAACAGAAATAAAACAAATGTAGCACTACAATGATGGCTCTGTCTAGATTGGTTTAACGCAAGTGATCATCATTGTCGCTGCTGTCATTGTCTTAATCATCATTACCATCGGCATCATCGCACATTGTTGTTGTTGTTGTTGTTGTCAGCTAGTTCTCAGCATGATTGTGCATGCGATGAAAAGCCATCCATGCATACTAAATGAGGATGTGCAGGCAATGCTGCTCTGCGGTGGGAAAGAAAGACACCACTGGGCCGCTATGGAGCTGTCAATTATGTTTAAGCCGCTCCCCTCTCTCTGTCACTTTGTCTCTCTTTCTGGCTAATTGTATAAGTGTCTATGGAACTAAAAGAACAAGAGGCCGAGGGATAAACAAGGCAGAGTCTCCAGAAGCACTACATTCACAGGCTGCCTGGGAACCTGCAGCTTCTGCCAAGACACCAGCCGAGGGAAAGGGTGAAATAGAAAGATGAGGGAAGGGAGGGAATTAGAGAAAAGAGAGAGACGGGTGGACTAATCTCACACTGCGGCTCTCCAAAACATTCCACTCCCTCAAAGCGCACATCCCTCAATGTGCAGCGTGCCGGTTGAGGACTCACATTGGTTGTCTTTTTATAGTAGTCGATGTTATGGACGTCCCTGGCAAGGCCAAAGTCAGCGATCTTCATGACGTTGCTCTCTGTGACCAGGACGTTCCTGGCTGCCAGGTCTCTGTGAATACACTGGGATGGAGAGAGTGAGAAATGAGGAGGGAGGGGGAAAAAGAGGGGAGGTCACAGAGTGGAAAAAGTGAGGTTAAGGGAAGAATAAGACAGTTACCTCATTCCATAAATACATCAACTCTGAAACAGGTGTATACTTAATTTGGAATGGTGTTAAAATGCTTGTGGTGCATGTAATCATCCAGAAATCTCACACACAGAGGTAGCACTTGACTGCATAACATGACGCCACAATGACTGCGCCATGAACATGCCTGGATAAGTAAAGATTCCTCACATACTTTGCCACATATATGGTCGGAGTTGTTTCTGCGCATCAGCGCACATGTGTAAGCATGTGCATGTGTGTGTGCGTGTGAGACAGTATGCTCTGTCACATTCCAACAGTGAGAGGGAGCGTGAGGCTGCGTTTGGCCAACATGGCCGTACCCCCATTGTGAAAACCTCACAATTCTTCTACACAGAGGGGCTTTTGTCACGGAATGGGAGACAATGCAGGGATTGGGCAGGGGGGTCAGAGGAGTGTTTTTAGGAGACAATATTCCCACAGTGACGCACAAGCAAGCTTCCTACGTAAAACCTTCCTAGATACAACACATCAAATGCTCTGTGTACTGGCACAGAGATCTGTCTAGGGAGCCAGCAGGGGGGGACTGATGTGAGAACAGGACATTTTGTGTGTTTGTGTGTCTCCTGCTCTTACCTTCTGTGATGCTAGGTACTCCATGCCCCGTGCCACCTGATAAGTGCAGGAGACCAGATCTTTGAAAGTAAGCTGCTCGTCTGACACACGGGCGATGTCATAGGAATATTCCATGCCGGGCGGCCGGCGGGCTCGAAGGTACTCCCTAAGGTTGCCTTTGGAGGCGTACTCCACTATCACATAGAGGGGGCCTGCAGCGGAGGAAAGACATTACACATTACATAAGGTCATAAATGATTCCCTTTGAGAGACAGTGACACTGAACAAAAATCAGAGTGCGTTTTTAATGGAATACAGTACATAAAGAAGAGGCACTTCTCGCTTGAATGTTAAGACTTTAAATTTGATGCTTGCCTGACATTTATGTACATCTTGTAAATCATTTTCCACAGGCACTGAAAGGGTGTGCTTAGGTGTGAAAATTGCAAGTGGATTGCATATTACTTCTTTTCAATTTCACACAATCATGGCTCCACTGATCTTCATGAATAGCTTTGAGAAAAAAACAACTTTTTTAAGAGTACTCAGCTTCATCCACACTTCACACCCAATTAAAATACAGCCTCTCCAGATGACATACAAGTGGCTTCTAGCTACCTCCAAAAAGGTAGAACGCCTTGTCCTACTCTACTTGTCTGATGAAACATTTTATGAATTTGTTTGAAGTGTGCAGCAACCTTTAGTACAGCATTATACACAAAGTTAACAAGGCAGATCAAGCTGCTTCGGAATCACCTTAAAAACACAACACTGCACTGAATACTAAACCTACAAATCATACAATCTTCTAAATGGATTACTTGCAAAAAACATTCTGATTCCCTTCTTAAAGCTGTACTTTATGATGTTGTGTCGCGTCCTACTCACCGTCTTGTGTACAGGCCCCCAAAAGATTAATGATGTTCTTATGTTTGCCGATCATCTTCATCATTTCCATCTCTGACACCAGGTCAGACAGGTCTTTCTCAGTTGCGTCATCTAAGAACAGAAGAAGTTGGACTGAAGCTTGTCAGGAAAAACTCAGGAGAACAAAACACACCCTAGTCCTGTCTTCCCTTTAACCCTTGACTCAGGACTCAGTAGCTGCCCTGTGAGACAACACCTTGTTTTGTAGGTGCTTCTGATTAAGTGCGGCTGACAGACAATGTGGGCTAAAATTACAGCAGCGAGGGAAGCTCCTCACACAGACTACAGAGGCATCTTTTCAGTGCCAGGGGGAGGGAGGAGGAGGAATTAAAGACGTTCAAGCTGGATTCATTATCTGCTGCACAGGCTCCTTTTTCATGGGACAGATTGAGCCAGTAGAGGTATCCAGACAGTCAGAATGGCATTGCCTGCATTCCTCTGCACCATTACATTACCTGGAGTCGCTCTAAAGAGCAGATTTCCATTGTCAAGGTTGGTCCACTTGCCTGCTGCTGTACCTGATCTAACTGCCCCCCTCAACCCCAAACCAACCCAGTGCCCCCTCCTGCTGCTTTCGTTAATCATAGCAGTGCCGCTAGTGTGACTTGCCTCTTTGTGTGGGTGCTGACTGAGCTCCAGCCAGCTGCTGCTCTGGGGTCAGGTATGTGACCGCCCCTAACCCTTACCTACCCAACCCGCCTCCCTCTAGCCATCACTCAGCAACCACCAATAACGAATAATAATGACAGCCCCAGGCTCCGCCTTGCACCTTTGCTGAACCCTCACTGGAGCATAAATCACCTATAAAATGTACTCAGGTTGCCCACAAGACATAATGAAGCAGTGTACATCTTATCCCAGTGGTCCAATTTTAAGTACAAGTTAGACGTTTACCATTACAACTTCATTGTGATTGTGCAGCGTCAGGAGACCCACTTACCTTTCAGCATCTTGACAGCAACAGTTACAGCCTCCTTGGGTTTGTCCTTATCGATGCCCAGGGCCTCTGCCATTACAACTTGGCCGAAGCAACCTTCACCTAGGGGCTTGCCCAGGGTCAACCTGCAGCCACCAGACAGCAAACACAGAGGGGGAAACAAGAAAACAGACAGGAAGCTGTTTAGCCGCTGAAACAAACTAAAACTCATCGATTCTGTGGCACCGATTCACTCCCTGTACAGAAATAAGCAGGTTAGATAGAGTGAGAGAGGGAATGAAACCAGGCACCAAGCCAGTTTCTCAACTTCACCCTGTGTTTTTTTTTTTTACTAGATAGCTCTCTCTGTTTCAATCAGATTGTGTCTGTGTGAGTGCTTTATTGGCGCGGTGACTGTAGCCCGTGCCAGGGCAGTAGGTAGGAAGGCAGACATGGCAACGATAATCACCTGATAAAGCCAGGGAGAGGCACTCATTTCTAAACTGTTTACCCTGCCTTGGCATGTTCCAATATACACTCTTTACAAGTCATTACACAGGGCTTAGCTTAGCCCTGACACATTAGCCTGTGACAGATGGAATGCTGGCTTTGTGTTGCCATACAGGTGGGCCTGATTACAATACCAGATGGAAATTTAAGTACTATTTTATTGTAAGCCATGTCACAATGGCTGGTGTGTTCAACTATATTACACAGATTAATATAGTGAAGAAATTATACTCAAATACATGCTCTTTCACAGCTATCCATCAGAGCCACAGCACCTATCTGACCCCTGAACTATCAGTGTACCTTGGTGCTTTTACGTTTGATTGACAGGTGTAGGCCCCACCCCATACAGCCCAGTGTCTGGGCTATGTAAACACTCTTTGCAAAGCCTAGGGCCCGAGGCCGGCGCCCTGCCGTAGTAACACAATCCCCTATCTGTCCACATACTCTCCACGCTCAATGGCAACCATTCTGTCCATCCAGCCACACATAATCAATGTTATTTTTCCTCCATGCAAACCGCAAACATTAGCATTCCTCAGCTTTCTGCAATCCCAACATGATCCCTCAGGCGCTGGGATGACGGGCGAGGAATAAAGACCCAAACAGAGAGGAACACAGAGATTTATTCAGCCTAGACAAAACATCCCATTTGGTGGGTTCATCAATTAAAATCAAAACCTTTCACCAGAATAACTTGCATGCACACAAGAGAGTCTAGCATTACATCAGAAATGTTTTTTTCACTGATGAGTGATGATACAATTTATGATCCAAGCTCCTTTTACAGCCATTTTAACAAAAGACAGGCCTTTATTTTATGGTTTGGGATTTTTCCTTTTCTGTCAAAACCAGAGGCCTCAAGTGGGTATTAAACTATTCTAACCTTTGCTGTCCTATTAAATCCACCCTAAAGCTTATCACTGGCCGCTGCAACTGTGACTAACTGAAACCTCAGCGGTGCTAATACCTCTGGTATGAAACAGAGCAAACACTCCTAGCCCAAACATGCAGATGAAAGCTGCAAGTGCTAACCAGTAATTAGCACAGCTTCATTCCTTACCATCAGAAGTATGTGTGTGACTATGTGTCAGTGAGAGTGTGATGTAGCAGCAACTGTAAGGCATGGGGCAGGGTGCCAAGTTCAGGTCATTTTACTACAGCACCAACAGATCAGTAGCCTTTATCTCAGCCACCACAACCATTATTCACCAGTTAGTCATTATTGCCTGCTGTCTATCAGTGTTAATGGCACTCTTCACCTAGAACAATAGTTATCTGATCATTTAGCGGTTGAGATACAATCAGACAGATGCTCATTGTGTAGTAATCTTGGTGTTATCAGCTACTGTAATGTACCCTGTAAGCTAAAGATGGTTGTATTGGCATTGAGGACAAGAGCCAAGGGTGTAGCGCTGAAAGGTGTAATGCATACTGAGTGTGTTAAATTGAATACCCCTTTCAGATGAAAGTGGCACTGCATAGCAGATCGGCATTTTAAGGGCTTTTTTATCCTTTATGCAGGAGCTGAATCAGATTTACATAACTATGTATTTTGCATTTTGCAAAATGGTTAGACTTGCAATTTGGACTAAGTGATCATTTCTATTTTCAATGCAAGACATCAATCTTCGTGAGTCACTGAAACCAGCAGACTCACTAAATCATATTGCCTTCAAAAAAAATCTGCCATATAGTTTCACTTGTTCCTGATGCAAAATAACTTGTCATGAGTACATAACACACCAGGGAGCAGCCAATACTGGCAGAGAGGACGGTGGACGTCACAGGACAGGGCAGCAAGTGATGGAGCACATAAGAAACAGACAGCCCTCACCTGTCTCTGGAAAACTCCCAGCGTGGATCCTCAGGAAGGTCATACTCAGGGATCGGCTCATCGTGCGCAGAGCTCCGCCGTGTTGTGATGCGTACCAGCGGCGTACTGGAGTTCATGGAAGAGCTCGAGTCTGCCGACACCTATAGGAGGAAAGAGATTGGCTGATCACCATAGTCTGGGTTCATAGGTCAAATAAAGCTCCAAGGCATCACTAGAGGAGTCCGAGTAAATGTGTACATGTGTGATTGACTGTGGTACTTTTATTGACATTACCAGCAATGTTGGTAGGTATGGCACATTAATATGAATATATCCTTAATTTCCATGGTTAATGCTTTAACATTACAGTAGAGTCTGTGTCGAGGCCAGAGATTACATTTCAGTGATTATTATTAAGAAGTGAGCAACAACAGTGATGTTGATGGATGTGTATTAATCATTCAGCCTCGCCACTGTCCCCGGGGCTCATCTCTCCACCCTAACCTTACCTTGACACAGGAACCAGGCTCTCCGCAGAATGTAATCCAACACTTTTTGTACCTTTTGGTTTCCCTTGAGGGAAAAGCATTGCTCACACAGAGAAAAAAAAAATTCTGGCTGCAGTTTCAGGCAGCAGTGCTAACTTGCTCAGAAATGCATGCCTTCTAAATGAGGCTGGAGGTAGATTGTTTAAAATCCCATAACAGTATATACTAAGGTGTGTGGTATTCCTTTTTGTATACAAAATCCAAGTAATAAGTATTTTAAAAAATCTATCAACTATGCAACTTTTATACATTAGCCACCTATATGTATATATGTAAATGATCTAGAGTTTGTTGTCTATCATTGTATTTCTGCAGCATGTCTGCAGTGTGTGTTTTTTCTCCTCTAGGGGTGTTAGATGCCATTAGAACTCTTTATCTACTTTCTGTTACCTGGCGGCGCAGAGGGATCTGCTTGCTCAGTTTGTGGACTGCCGGTTGGCCCCCAAAGTCAGGTTTCTTTGCAGTGTTCCTCATGCGGCACACCACCACGATGCCCACCATGCAGGCGATGAGGAAGACGCCCGCGCAGTATATTGCGATCTCCACATAGTCTGGGGAAAGGGGCCCTGGGGACTTCTCGAGGGCTGAGGAAAATAAAGGGTGAGGTCAGGTGAAGAAAGCTAGAGGAAGACTCTCACTCATCACTCTCACACACACGTACGGGTGACACACAAGCACATCCATTCTCTCCATTTGAATAGACACACATTAGACAGGAATACACAGAGACGGATTCTCTGGAGATGACTCATGCGTAAATGTAATCACCATCGGCAGGCAAACTAAACAGAAATGATTTTGTAGCATCCTCCCCTCTCTCTTCTTCCCAGGGTACCAGCACGCCTACTTTTCTTTTAATCTAACAGGCCTGTACAGGGCTTAACAGTCTCAACAGATTTTAAATCTTGACTCAGCCAGTACAACCAGGCCGGCATATGTCTGCATTCTGTGCTAATGAAGGAGACACGCGAGCACAAACACACACCCACGGACGACGGAACAATACGCGCTTCACTTCAGATCGCAAACAAGGGAGAGTGGTGTCCTTCGTGGTTGTATATGGCCTGGACTTCCTGTTGAGGAAATGAGCTGAGTTTGTGTGTGTCTGTGTGTGTGTGTGTGTGTATGTTACAGAAATGGACTGTTCCATAATGCACAGCCCTCCAGACCACAAACAAGGCTCTTGTGCAGCACAGCCAACCAAGCAGCCCGTCAGCCAGCTGGAGGTGAAGTTATATGTAGGAACCTTTCTCCTGTCTGTCTTGTATCTGCTGGTCCGACAACCACAGCACGCACACAGAAGCCACAGCCTCGAAGGCACCATCAGTGGAGATAGACCACATCAAGGGCAATAAATATTACATATTACTCCCAGAAGAAATGGCTCGCCTGTGATCATTATGCTGTATTGTTTACAGACAAAACAAAACTATCATCTGGTTACAACATTAAGGGAGGGTTGATAACGGTTGTCTGTTGAGGGCTGGACAATCAACTACTCTCATCAATCTTATTTAATGCTCACCTGACTTTCTGATAGAACTTGAGCAGAAACATTCGTCTGTTTAGCCCGGCGTGAACTTGTGCACTGACGCTGAGTTTTATGTATTTGATCCTTTGGTATGCATAATTACAGGCCAGACATACAGCAACGGACGAAAATAGGATAAAATGAGTTGATAAATGGGAACACACAAGAGGACAAACATTCACATGCACGAGTCGTTCACTGTGTAGAAGCGGAGAGGTTTGGCCCTGATAATTGAGAAAGTCAAGCCAACTTGAAGCAAGCGTTGAGCTTTACCTTTCGATCCTTATTTCAAGGAGAAATAAGGATCTCAAAAGAAGCCAATTATCAGAGCCAGGAAAGGGGTGGAGAAACACGTACAGAGAAAAAACTGATTCATTTGACATGCAGACTCAGAACCAAATTGTGGCACTGAAAGATTTTCCCCAAGGAGCAAGAGGGAGATGTAACAGAAGGAAAAGAGAAGGCGGGAGACAAACCCTCCCCTCCTTTAGGAGTCTGGAGACACTTGAGCTGCTCTGGGAGCTTCACTTCCGTCTCAGAGTTATAATAAGTCGTCGGAAAACTACCCCGTTATCTGCTCTGAGCTTTCAACAGCTCGACAATCCAGATAATATTATAGAATATATGCTCCCTGCTCTTATGTTACATCGTCTTAGATGTTGACCGGGCTGGTTCATCGTAGTAATCTAATATTTGAGCTGTGTGCCCCGGACTCCGGAGGGAGGACTTGTCTTCCATAGAGGTCATTGAAATGACATAATCTAACCGTTTCAGAAAAGGCTGAGAGAGAAAAAAAAAAAAAAGGAAAAGAGAGGACAGTATACGAGTGTATATACCTGGAAGCACTGTCAACCAAGCAGTGTGATAGGAGATCCCAATAGAATTACCCGCCAAGCACGTATACTCCCCAGCATGTTCAAATGTTACATTGGGCAAGTAGAGAACTTCTATCTCCTTATCTGTGGTGTTAACACCTGCGGTCTGGGGAGAAGAAGAAGAGGAGGAAGAGGAAAAGGAGAAAGAGAGGGTCAAAGATAAGAGCAGAGGGGGAACGGAAAGCAGAAATGGGAAGGACAAGTCACAGAGAGAGAGAGAAAAAAAAATGAGACCCAAAACACCAAAAGAGAGAAATAACAGGAGCTGGATGGCGTCCATCGTTGAGGTCCCATCTACAGCAAAGGATGTTGGGAGTTGCCATGGGTGAGGAGGAGGAGGCTTCATAAACAAAGACACGGATAGAGCCCAGTATGCCACCAAAACATGAGAAAATAGAACCAATACACCAAAAATAAAAACCCCAAAAGTTCCCATCACCAACAGAACCTTCTAATAGAGGCCTGTCTAATCCACACATTGGACTGGACACATGCACAAACAAACACAGAGAGCATGGAGAACACTGCACTGCAACACCATACACCATCTTGACACAGCTTGCAAGAGAAAGAGAAAGAGATGTGAAGAAAATCTAAGAGAATTGCAAAGTGAGTTGCTAGCTGTGACCATTTCAGTGTCTAGGTATGCAGGTGCTTCCATGGCTGCACCTGTCTCAGCAGTGGAGGGAGCAGCTGAAACACAAGGGTCAGACATTAGGGGAGAGAAGGTCTGTGAGCCCCAGGACCACCAAGAGACCACCAGCAGGACCACCACAGCACAGCAGGTCAGGGACGAAGCCCAGGAAACCACACCAGGGAGAGGGAGGGTAGGTGGGGTCAGGTCTCAGGGGTTACCTGGGATGACTGTCAGCCAGCCCGACTGGCTGGCCTCGCCTATATAATTGGAGACTTTACAGATATACTCTCCAGCATCATCCTCTGTCACGTTGGTGAGGGTGAGCATCTCCACGTCTGAGCTGTTAATGCCTGAACGCTGCAATCCACACATACACATACTTAAGACATGAACATGTAAAATCAGGCAGATAAGTCATATTAATCAGACAGATATGCAAACATCATGACTACAGCTACTGTATTTGGATCTGCAGGAGAGAGCAGGAATCACCACCAAGATCCAGCATGGAAAACACCTATCATTTTATAAGGAAGGAAATATAATGATTAGCTCCTTATATGACTTTTGAAATTCATCCGAGACGCCTGCAACCACTGGCAAAATATCAAGAAAAAAAGTGGGAAGGATTTGCCTCTAATCAAGAGAACAAAATGTAAAAGAGGAAGTGCAGGAACGTACCTTTAACACTCGGACGTAGGGGTGTCCGTCTGGGCCGTAGCGACTGCCGTTCTGAGTGATGTGCTTCAGCCACTGGATGTGAGGTTGGGCGTCGCTGTAGACCTTGCAGACGAAGCGGGCGTCCTCCCCAACGTGTACAGTAGTGTTGGCGGGGAGACCAGCCTGGAGAATAGGTCGGTGAGGGGACCGCTCTGTTGAGAGGAAGGGAAATGTTAGTTTTAGGAGGCTGGTTCATTACTTAACGGATATGTTGACCAACAGGGGAGTGTCTCAAAAACATGGTATTTCCCCTTCTGAATTTATCTTTGCAAAAGCAGAACTTCATGTGCTGTGAGTGTGAATGTTTCCCAGCAACCGTGACAGGTAGAATCATGACTGCGCTGCCTCTTTCTTATCTCAGCATTTATTTTATTCACACAAAATAAAGAGGCGGAGGCATTTCTCACTAAAAGATAATGAACTCAGGTGGAGGAGGACTTCCATAAAGTAGGGTGTATATATATCGCATGTGAGTAGGGGGTTAAGCAAATGTATGTGCCAGTTTTGGAAAGTGAAACACCTTCATAGCACCCCCACATCTCCAGCTATCTGCATTCTTTTACAAGCAAACATTTGGCCTGCGAATCCAAACAGAGCGAGACCTGTTGAACAATGCCCCCTTTCAAACACTACCCGGCCTTCACAACCGCACTGAGGAGCCCACCAACCCCCATGCTGACAGCAACCACCCGCTGCCACCACACACACACACACACACACACACACACACAAAATGACATCACTCTGCCTGGGGCGCTGCATTGCCTTTCCAAAACAAAGCCTTAAGGTAGGTGCAGTGAATTCGTTGTGTGTGTGTGTGTGTGTGTGTGTGTGTGTGTGTGTGTGTGTGTGTGTGTGTGTGTGTGTGTGTGTATGTATAAGGTCGGGGTTGGGGCAGGGGGGATGGTGAGGGTGAGGCTGTGTGATGAAGGGTGGAGACTGGTTTTAAGAAGGAGGGCTAAAAAAGGGAGAAAGAATTAGCAGGGTGAGTGAAGGGAAGAAAAGGGATGAACATATGGAGAGTGCAGAAACTAGGAGGCAGAGACTTCTTCCATATGCCTGTCTGCCTGCCTGTCTTCCTGCTCCATCTTTCTGAAATCTGTCAGATCTGTCAGATGATTCCCACCCCTCCTTCCTCTCTCCCCATCTCCCTCCTCCTTCCTGCGCATTCCTAGGGCTCGCCTTGTTTATTGTCTCTCTCTTTCTTTCCCCCCCTTTTCTGTCCTCCTCCATCTTTCACAGGCCTCCTCACCCTCTCGATCTTTCCCAAACAGAGAGAGGTGATCAACTTAAATCAACAACAGTCTGTCGCCAAACGCTTTTGAAAAATCTACCAAACAGAATAATGTCTGGCATGATATATGTTTACTAAAATAGACTAAAAGGAAAAAAGCAGTCATGCAGAGACAGACATGTTGGCGCGACAAAGAACTTTTGGAGCTGCCATTTAAGAAGAATTAATTCTAACCTTCATTATAGCTGATCCAAATGTTAGCTGGAGCATTTAGAGCTGCACAGCCGACAACTCAGACCAAATGACAGAATGGGTGTTCGGAGCGAGAAAATAGGCCACATCATGATTATGGAGAAACCCCAAAACAATAAAAGTTTGTGGAGCAATTCTTGCTAAAATTAGATAAAGGAATAGTGTGTGTGTGTGTGTGTGTGTGTGTGTGTGTGTGTGTGTGTGTGTGTGTGTGTGTGTGTGTGTGGCCATGGACAAGTGCAGAGAAGTTCCTTTAAGGCCTATCAACCTCACACAAGAAGGCTACACTTTATATATTAAACTAGTGGTTCCCAATCTTTTTTTTTTTTTGGGGGGGGTGACCCTTTTAAAAACACAAAGGAACACAATAAAATAAAACATTCCACTTTAAACTAAAAGAGGTGAAATTATCACGTTTCACCAAAAAGCAAATGTTAGAGAAAACTCCAAAAACAGATGTGTGTCAAAACTTTGTTTTTTCTTCTTTCCTCTCCCATTAATCATCTCATGACCCCTCAGATTTATTTTGTGACCCTTTGGAGGGGCCCCGACCACTAGGTTGGGAACCACTGGACTAAAACACCAAACTGTATCAGAATCAGAATCAGAATCTACTGTATATAAAGTTGTTAAAACTAGCTCCACGTCGAGCTGCTACAACAGTAAAAGGCTGCTTACACACTGATGTATCAATATTGACAATCTAATAATGTCATAAAATATCAATCATAGAGGACATTTTGCTGATGATGCCTATACTTTTACTTAAGTAAGATTTTGAATGAAGGACATGTAACAGGGTATTTTACATTGTTGTATTAATACTTTTACTTACGTAAAGGATCAGAGTACTTTCTCCACCGCTGCATGTATCAAATTGAATGAAAGAGCAGAGCCTGCGGTGCCTTTTTATGTTTTGCTGTGACCAATATGTAGTGACCCGTTTCAGAACTGAATCCATTTATCAATTAAGTCATTAGTGGAGAAATTTGATGGCTGCGGTGGTGGGATAGGGGCGGAAAGAAGCGTGAGGAGACGGACCAGGGGCATTCCTTGGTGTCCCATGCGAGACCGGTGAACTCTGGGTAACCTGGCGGCTTGGCACACAGGGCACAGGATGGCATGGGGCTACCAACAAAGTGCCGCATGGCCACTGGGTGCCACAGTTCTGACTGAAAGAGCCGATGTCATGTGTGTCTGCTCGTGGATGCCCGACTGCGGTCTATTCTCCGGAGGCCAGTTTGAACCAGAAAAGGCTGGTTCCTCTTGGTTTTAATAGCTGATCCTGCAGGTCATTTGGGGGGGGGGGAAGACTGATAAGAACAGCCTTTTCTGTCTCTGTTTCCCCTCCTTTTCTCTTTCTCCCCCTCTCCTCCCTCTGTCCATCCCACTATAACGGAATGAAATGAAGCAAGAGGTTGCAGGGGGCAGTGGCTGCAGAGCCAGACGTGGAGGGGGTTTACTGCTCTGCAATAAAACAGAACAAAAAACAGAAATATGCAGTCTGAAGGAGAGCTTTAGCTAACTCCAGAGGGGAGCAGAGCAGGGGGCCGGAGTTGGGGAGCATGTGTGTGCGTGTGCGGACCTTCATGTGCTTGTGTGCATGTGCCTATACGCTCATTGTGCAAAAACCCTCAGGTATTCAATCTCCATCTGATATAATGAAAATAATACTCCTTATTACCATGGAGACGCTAATCAAAACAGAAGTGTGTAATTACAGTAGGTCGGCTCAGGACAATGGAGATAGTAGGAGAATAATTCTACATAGAGACACTGATGCATGGAGTGACCAGTGGCCCCTAAATGCTCTTCTGTGAATCAAACTGCTGCAGCTGCATGTCTGACCGGATTATCTGTGGATTATTGACCAGCCTTTAGAAGAATAACTGTGTCAGATAAACTTTGATGTGTGCTGACTTCTTGTGTAGCGGTTCGAGTGACACCAAAGGAAAGCAGGTCTGCATCAAATAAAGGGCAAAGTTGCTGTACGCTCTCACACAAACAGACACATGCACACATCGATCTATTATCTTTATCCGTCTCCCCTTGATGTCCCGGCTGTGTATTGATTCTGCAAACTGAGCAGAAAAACACTCATTGCTGTCTGCGCTCCAAAGGTCATAGTGAGGGGTTGACTGAGTTGGGTCTGAACTCGCTGTCATAATGCTGAGGCCAGCACTCTGTGTCCTCAGAGACGGACACTAAACAAACACCCGCTACCAGTTTAAGTCCCCATCATACCTCAGCTGATCTTAAAGGGTCAGTTCACCCAAATCACACAAAAAAATCTTTCCACTTACCTCTTGTGGTATTGAGCCATGCAGATAGTTTCTGTTTTATTAGCCAAGGTTGTGGTGCTCAAATCATGGAAAATTGCATTTAAAAAACTGGACAATAATGTGTTTCTTTCCCAAAACAGTGTCCCTGTTACTTGGGATATTCCACAGACTTCACTGTCAGCAATTTTCTGAGGAAATATTTCTTCAATAAAAAATAGTTCCAGTGGAAAACATTGTTTGTGATTTGGGTGAACTGACCCTTTAAATGGACTTAAAACTAATTATTTGAGTAGGTTTTAGCCTGCCTGGAGTTAAGATGGACAAAATAACCACCAAGTTGGTGATTCAAATATATTAAAACAACTACAATTTGTCTTAAGACTACCTCATACACACACTATAGTTGGACATCATAAACACATAATACTATCATGGAAGTTGGATTTACCTAAATGAATACAAAATTACCCAAATTATATAAATGAATAAAAACTACATTAAAACTGCTGACACATACATCTTTAGCTTCCACACACTTGGCAGCACTCCTTGACCTGCACCTGGATCCAGAGTGCACCTGGGCGATCAAACAGCACACACACACACACACACACACACTTCTCACTGTGAGAACTCTTTCCACTGGCCTCCACCTCTCTCTCCCTCCCTCCTTCCTTCCACCTTTGTTGGCCTCACAGGTGTACTCTGAGTCGGAGTGTGTGTTTTGTGCATGGTACTGACCTACTACGTCCAGGGTGTAGGTGTGGTTGATGGATCCAAACTCATTCTCCACCAGACAGGTGTAGTTGCCCTTGTCCGACGGCACCACGCTCTCCATGATCAGGGTCCAGTGCTGGCTACGCACCTGGGAACGAGAGGCAGGGGTTTCTTGTTATGAGCGGACGGAAACACGCCATAACACTCACTGATACAGAGAAATGCAGGCGACATTAGTAGCAGACATAAAGAGCTAGCGCTAAATGGGATTTGGTAGGAAGAGTGAAAGATGAGAGCTGATGCAGTGTGCTGGAAAACAATATTGAGGCTGATGACAGACTGATTCCACCAAAATGACTCTACAGCGTCAGAATACTTTCTTTATTCCTGCAAATTACGTCACCTGCTGGGAAAAATATCCCAATGTCTTCATTAGTTTTCAGTCGTTCGAAAAGTACATGTCCAAGAGAATTTGATAATATGGAATTTGATACAATTTGTATGTCTAATTATTCCGTCAGTCACCGTTATCTTGGGTAGTAAACCCCACCCTTCTAGTCCAAGCACTTTCAAACACACAGTTATTCATACTTGTTGGCAAAAATAGTTTCACCTGTGTGGAATCCACAGGTGTGAGCTAACAATAGTGTTTCCGTCTGCACACTGAAGAGAGAGTGTGTAGCTACTGCTTGTACAGGTTTACGTTTCACACAATGGAGAGATTATGCCACAGGGCTGGGCTCAGGTACAGCTTTTGTCCAACATTTGTTGACAAAAAGAAAGAAATGAGCTGCCCACAGTGGATCTGACAGCCTGACTGTATCATTTCCGTCACGTCGCGGCTGTTTTTTGTCTACGCCGTAATGAGCCTGCTGAAAGCCAAAGGGAAGCGACATTAGCAGCTACATCAACATAATCTGCTCCTAAACTTTCCTGGCAGGGAGATGTGTTTCCTCATAAACCGTCAGTCATTAACCAGGAGCCTCTGACTCGTTCAGCATCACGGGATCTTTTCATAAATTAATTTCACAACTGTCTGTTTGAACTGTTATTCCACTCCATCAGTACGGCTCTAGCATATACAGTAAATGCTGCTTGTTTTTATGAGACAAGGAGAGGAATTTAGGAGCAAACATAACTAAACTGTAATCCAAATAGACTCCGTCAGAGTGGAGGAATTCTTCACATTAAGACTAGATGTAGGCTTTCAGGCTTTTTTATACAAAGAGGAAATAAAACACAACCACACTATCTTTAGTTTCCCATGACATACAGAATCAGGTATTTTCAGCACATATAAATCAACTCACGCTGTTTATTTCCCAAAACTGGACTAGGGCGAGAGACAAAATGTTAAACAAAGCGCTTTTGTTGGAACCACAGTACTGTGCACAGAAAGTCATACTCGTTTAAGTCTGCTATTGACATGCAATTAAAGTGATGACCACTTTTAACAAGCTGCGCAGCTCATCAAGCTCCTTCAGGTTAAACTTTAACCAGCTCAGCAACAGCAGTGTTTGTGAATCACATTTCATAACAATAGAATCACATGCTAGATTCACATACTAGTCTCCGGCCAAAGCCAGTGGGACCTGTTCTCCCTGATTGAGTTACCTCAGCATTCTCAACTCATTTCAACCCTGACGCTACCTACTTTCTCTATACGTTACTGTCTGGGGGCATTTAACCCTTAAGTCCCGGGCTTAAGTTTCTAATTGTTGGGGGTAAAGGAGCATTTCAAGTTACAGTGAGAGGCTCTGCAAAGTATCCTGGTGAGAGGAGGCGCACGGATGAGCAATTCCAATTTCACACCAGAAACCCTGCCCTCGTTTCCTCTGTCTACTCTCCTCCCGTCTCTCCAGTGAAGGGTGGAAAGGGGGTGAAAGGACAGCCAGGGAATGATTGGAAGAAGGAGGCTTGACGTCCCTTGTAAATACATTCACAACATGGCCAGAAGTACTGTAGCACAGAAAGCAGTAAAAAAAAAAAAAAAACAAGAGAAAGCAGTGAGTTGACATTTGTAATAAAAAGTATGATGTATTACTGTTTATCCTACCTTATACCCTCCCATGCGGTCCTCTTGGCGGAAAGGCTTGCTGTTTTTAAGCCAGCGCAGCTTGGGCCGGGGGTTGCCTCCTGCAGCACAGCGGAACTTGACTGTGTTGGCAGCTGGCACCGCATGCAGCTTCTTCTCCATCTTTGCTGATGAGGTCCAATACGGAGCGCCTACAACCAGAGAACAGTTGGTGTTCAATCAGGGTGAGATTTCCTAATCATGTCCTCAGCATTAACAGTTTGGCTTCAGGGCCTTGGACTGGCTAAGGCAGATATACATGGAAGCGTGACTGCAGAGGAGCCAAACCTAAACCATTCCTAACACTCCCAGAGACCCCCCCACCACCACCACCCCCCAGCAACATAGACTGACCCGCCGTCTGCATAACACAACCCAGAGCCCCACACTCACACAGTTAAATAAAAACACACACTTTCCCTGTAGGCTCGGTGGGGTGTTGCAGAGGAGGGAAAAAACATCAGCTCTGAGGGGAGAATGTGGCTGGGCGTTGCCAAGAGGTTAACTAGACCATCACATTCAATTTCATCTCATTCCACTTAGCAGCTTTTTTTCTCCCTCCACTTCCTCCAATTACCATAGCTCCCCTGTTTATCTGCCTGTCACTTGGCTAGATATGGACGGCAGGGCCAGGGATGCTTATCACCCCTGGAAAATCATTATGTGCAGTCAGGGGAGAAAATGAATGTCACATTTAACGAAGGATTTCAGAGTTCTCCACGCACACTTTTGGTCCTTTTATCAACGCCAAACTGTAACCATTTTTCCTACTGAAATCTGTCACCTTCCTTGTGTTTTGTCCATTCCCGGGTTCCCTCTTTTCTCCCAATTCCTGTATCTCAGTCAGCTGGATTTTCCTCGGAGCCCCCCCACCCGCCCTTTCTCTCTGCACCTGGGAGTGTGATTGCCTAAGCAGATGGGCCTCAGAGGGGAAGAGGAACTCAAAGTCAAACAACAACCCAAACGGTCTTCCACACGATCACTTCCTCTCCATATAGCAGGAGTACACGCAACAGAGGGAATACCCACAGATAAGACAGCTACTGACTTTAGTATGACCCTCAAACATAAGTTTACATCCCAGGAGAATATTTGCTTCAGCACCCTCCCTCCACTCTTTGTCCCGCCTGTCCAATCTGCATACTATCAGACACCTCCCATCATTTTCTCTGGCACGCACAACCGGACAAGTCACGCATACTTGGATAGTAAAGTCAGTAAACAGTGCTCTTCCTTCCTGAATGGATGCATATGGTAAGTGCCCAAACTATAATTAGTCATTCCCCTTTCTCCTTCTTCCTTCTCACTCTCACTATCTGTGCTTCTCTTCCTGCATCTTCACCTCTCAGTCCCCTCCATTTCTCTCCATTCACTCTCCCTGTCATCACGTCCATTCAGACAGAGACAGATTAGATGGAGACTGGCCCATTGCGAGGCTGTCTCTCCGAAATGACCTCTGACCCCAAACTGGCAGCCGGGTCGGAGGATGAGGTTGGGACATGAAAGGTGAGCGATGCTGTTTCCCATGCTCTCCGTCCGGAGGGGCAGCACTTCAAACGAGACGACCCTCAGACCTCTCTCCAGATGAAGCCAAACTCTCACTGGCCTAACTGCTGTGGACTCCAGGAACCCCCGCCTCCCCCAAAGCCCCGTGCATCCGGATCCCCACTCACGGCTGTTTATCCTAAGCTGGCCTGGGGTGAGCTGAGGTTATCTATCTCCTGCACTATGAGTCAAGATTTTTTCCCCCTAAGTTCCTCCGGAGAGCTAAATCCATCAGTGACCAAAAGTAGTATTTCAACATTAAGCTGTGATATCCTCCTCTTTACCATGTATCTGTGCAAGCCGAACAAGGCAACATTGTACAATTAGGACCACCGTTTTTTAGATAATCCAAAATGGTTTATTTAGCTTAAGAGGAAGAGGAAGGTTTTCTCCAACCACAAGAAAACAATTGTTTTTTCTGAAAAACTGAAAATCACCAAATCTGGAGATACATGATTTTCTTTGAACAGTGACGCTATGATAATGAAGTGCTTATTGGTGAAACCTATAACTTTAGATCCTACACATCCCTCATTTTGACACCTAAACCGATACACTACTCTCACCTTTAAAGCCCCCGAAAACATTAAATATTCATTACTAAATGTGCAAACAAGTTTAGAAAAAAAACTTTTTTTTAAGTATTTTTATTGTTGTTATTATTATTATTGGCCTAGCAACATAAGCTAACAACCCAACAACTAATCAGATTTTGATTCAAGGGTTGCAAAATCTTGATTGGTTTACGTGACATCAACTTTTTACAACTGAGTCCCACCCACTTCAAACAAGTGAGTTGAGCTCAGACAAAATAAAAATTCTGAAGTCACTGTTGTGAAATAGCCAAAATTGACCAAACTTTGGCAGAAAATTGCTAGTCATGTAGGACCCCATTACCCATTGTAAGAAGCTGGCTGTGTAAATAGGCCTTTAAAATGTTTTTGTCAAAACTTTTTTCACAACATTATGACTTTTTTCTTGTAACCTTACAACTCTATTTCCATAAAAGTTTGACTATTTTCTAAAAAATTATGTCTTTGTCCTCATACTGCAATATTCTTCTCATAAACTTCAACTTTGCTCTCGTAATATGACTTTTTTCCCCAAAAATTATTATGACTTCAATTTAGAAATCTCTAATTTATTTTCCAACAGTGGCCCTAATCTTCAACTTAAAGTTGCACACTAGAGGCCCCAAATTTAGTTTTTTTTAATAAACTGATTTTTTTCACATTTTTTCAGCATATAACAGGACATCAGTAAAGATCTCACATTTTTTCATTACCAGGAGACAAACTGTTCTTTCTGGGCTGTGCACGAGTGCTTCAGCTGCATGCTTTACGTTTCAAAGTGTTCTGTCACTTATAGTCCTGACTTTAATTATGCTGGTGAGACAGATCTATTCTTCCATGAAAATCCTGACATGTGCGGCTTTAACTAAAGGGGAGGAACAATGAAAATGAGTGATGGTGTAAACAATAATGAGTAAAGTTGGCAACAAGACGGCAACAGGACTGAGCTCGGAAAGCAACGCTCCACGTGGCTCTTTAACTTCATCATGACATCAGTGCTACCCTCCGCCCCTCCGCCCCCCCGCCCCCTACTCTCACCCTTCCCCTAAACACAGCTTCCCTCACAGATCCCTGCAGAGGCGCTTCCATGTCTACTCCAATAACACCACCCACTGCTGACGATGGACAAACACACTGGACTCTCTCCCTTTTTAGCTTTTTTCACCGGCTCATGTTGTTCAATCTTCTACACAAAGTCAAATCAAAATGCTCTGTTTTACGGTGGCCTGATGCCCAACTCACTCTGAGTGCTCCAGAAGAAGAAGAAGGAAAAAAAAAGCCACGAATATAAAGCTACACCCCGCACTCTCCGCTCTCATTCCCTCCTACGCCTACATGCACCCTCCTCCCTCGCTCCAGTCCTCGGCCCGAGGCCAAGGCTCCACGCCATGCTCAGAGAAGTGCTGGTACTGATCCAACAAACCCCCCCTCCTCCTCCCCCTGCCTCTTTTCCCTCTCCTCTTATTCCCCCTTTCTTTTAATAATAATCTTGGTTTTGAATTTTCAGAAACACACACGGCGAGAAAATGCGACTGTACTGCCAGAACAGCTTTCCCTTTGTTTTCAAACAGCTTATTACCACCAGAATGCCTGGATCTTTTCCCTCTCCCCCATTTTTTCCTCTTGCTGAGTTCCTCTCTCCCCCCCATATTTAATGGATTTCAGGCAATTACAGTCAGCCCAAAAGTGGAGGAGGAGGACTCACGGTGAGGCGCAATGCGTGTGGAGAATTTTAACAAGATGTGGAAGCCCTCATCTTTACTTCAGTGAGCGTATGTGTACGTGAACGCATGCATGTGTGCACGTGGGTAAATAACACATTACTACCCCAGATACTCACCAACGCATAGACAAACTTGGGTAAAAACTTTCTCTTTCTCACACACATACACACACTCTCTCTCACACGCACACACACACACACAAGCCCATCAGGTGGGTAACTAAGTCCAGATGGGCGTCTTTCATAATGGATGAGCCCAGCTGACTGGCTGGCTCCATGAGGCCTGACTACCTGAGGGACACTAGCTAAAGGAATGTCAGGAATCTCTCCCTGGACACGCACACACACACACACACACACTCCAAAATCTCAAATGAAGTATAGACCTAGACAGGAATGCTAAGGTATAGAATAGCAGAGATGTGGGTGCAGGGCAGAGCTGACATGAGTTTTGGCACTGCTAACAGCTGTCTCCTCTCAATCCCGAAATATCAGAGAAGATCCATTTTCTCTCCTGCCTTCATCATAATCTGAACTGTGCTAATAAACACTGACAAAGGTAAGTAGATTATTTCACGTAGGGATTAAGTCTCTGTAAGTGTTTGGCTATCACAATCAGCATTCCACAGTCTTGACATTCTGTTAGGGACTTTTCATTATTTTTTTAGACCAGGACATGGCTTAAAACTAATAAGGGATGTAAGATTTTTAGACTTTTTAAGATTTTTGATGTGGGACATGTGCTACTTTAAAATGTTTTTTTTTTAAATGTTTTTGTCAGGTCCAAAAATGTGTATCTTCAGTGTGACATCTGCTGGTTTCACTGAAATCTTACCTATGAGAAACTGTGCGCACTGTTACGTAGCATCATTGAATCATCATACATGAAACAATAGGAACACCATCACAACATGCTGACCCATGCTATAAAGTGAAGGCACACAGGCAAGTTTACACTGTGCGGCTGCACATTTCTTTGCTTTTATTTCCCTGTATTTCCCAAATGCAACTGTAGAAAGTAATATGTGGTTATGCAAATGATATTTTTACAATAGCAGTAGCTTCTAGGAGAATGAGTTGAGTTAACGATAGAAACAAACAGACAGAAAGGGATTGGGGAAAACGGGGTCAGATCAGTGCACCCACAGGCTTCTACTGCCCGCTTTATGTGCCTTGCTCAAGGGCGCCTAATCTATGGGAGTTGGTGAGGAAGGGTAGGGCATCATTAACTCATTCATCCCTCCTTTCGTTCCTCCCATACTCACTTATCTGCTCTCCGTCCGCCCCAGTGTCCTCCGATCGCTCTGTATCGTCCTCATCATCCCCCGACGAGATGGCATCTGCACAGAGTAACCAGGGTTACTGCCACTCTCTCGCAACCCGCATACACGCACATACACTATTGCATGCGAAAATTTTCATGCAGTCACTTTCTCACACACACGCACGAATAAAGAAAATGGGGCGGAGTGGAGCCCTTTTTGGATACATCTGGTCGTATGCTACTGTAGTTGTACACACACACACTCACTGGACCCCAGAGTTGTTCAGAACCAAATTCAGGCTGTTCATCCCTGACCACATCTGCTCCATGGCTACTTCCTGGACTCAACCAAGCTCAGTCCAACCCTAAATCTCCAAACTCCCTGTCCCATCCTGACCTGTCTTCTCCTTGACTCACCTGTGACATTCACTATGAAGCAGACCGTGTCTTTGCCCACGCTGGTGCAGGTGTACAGGCCCGAATCCTTGGCCGTGGCATCACGGATCTGCAGCACCTCCTGCTCTATCAGCGTGCGGTTGTTGGTGCCCAGAGAGCTGCCGTCTTTGGTCCAGGTGATGGTCCCCGTCGGCGGCAGAGGGCAGCTCAGCTTCAGCACCTCCCCCGGGTGCACTGAGCACACCGTGGGCTTAGAAATTTGGTATTTGCTCGATGCGTCTGCAGAGCGAATGGAGGGAGGAGGGGGAAGGGGGTGGGGGGGGGGGCAAAGGACGGATTGGAGGAGGAAGAGGGTGCACAAAAAGGAGGAAAGAAAGGTGGGAGAGGAAGAAACAAGCCATAGTTTAAGAAACAAAAACACCAAATAACCCCTGATGGATGCACCTAAATCAACTTGTGCAGGAGGAGCAATACAGGAAAGAATAGGCCCATTTTTTAAACCGTCACACCAACATGTCGTTACCACAAACTCCCAGTCAGTCATTTGAAATGGAGCCCTTAGAAAATACCACTATTCTGTTATCAAGTGTGCAGTGTGATTGGCATTTATACATTCAGAGCATGCAGTTACGGCCATAGCAGCATGTGTAGAGAAAAAAACAAAACAATTGATGCTTTGCGAGCAGGTGAGAATTGGATATCACTGTGTTGAGAGACAGACCCCCCCCCCCCCTCCCCCCGCCTCTCCACCACCACCCCCCATCCCTTTTAGTGTAGATGCCAAGCAGCCAGTGTGTGTGGGTGAGTAGGAGCAGTACAGACAGATCACTGCAGCCTAAAAAAAGTAATAAAACTCCAGCACGTCTGCCCATCAAGGAGGAAAGCAGCCAGAAAGGTCTAGGACGGAAGCGGTTGTCAGGCAGGGGAAGGGAGAAGAGGGGAGGGGGGTTGGTGGTTGGGGGTTAGGGGGGCGTTCTGTTTTTTGGCTTTTTTCTGGTTTTGACTGGGCACCTAAGCTTCGAAAACCTTGACCTGGCTGTAGCCTGACTCTTCTGTTTTCCATCTCTCTCGTCTTCGTTCTCTTTCATAACATGGCCATGGAGGATCTACAACCCCTGCACAGGATCTGCCGGCCAAGGCAGAGAGCAAGAAACTCCGCACGACTCCAAAGTGCATAAAACCTTCACTTCTGGGAGAAAATCCAAGTCCGCCTGTGAGTGCATGTGTGTACACCGTGTCCTCTGACTTGTACAACTGCATGGAGAGAACGAGGTGAATGTCCAATATATGAAAGGGAACTGGGAGCGTCCGTAGCTGAGACTGCACTTCTACATCAGGACAGATTTCAGACGTATCCATGCAAACTCTGGACTGTGACTGAATATTGAGCAAAAGGGGGAAAACCTGCCTGAAATACAAGCTGGCTTCTGCCATACATACCAAAGCCAATTCCAGTCACCCTGAGGCTCTTGCAGCCGTTAACACACACACACACACACACACACACACACACACACAAACACATGCAGTCATGCACAAATGTGTACATTCACTCAGATCAGACTTAAATAGATCTTGACACTCTTTGCAACCATCCACAGTGAGAAAACACTGGAAGAAATTCCAAGTTGTCTTTATTAGAGTACAAAAATGTCCATAACTGCGTGTGTTTTTTTTTCTTCAGAGGGAACTGAAGGAAAGGAGCAAAAAAAAAGAAGTACTAAAAAGATTTGAGGGGGAAAGTAGCAACAATGGAGTATCATACAAAAAGCCAGTGATGAAGGTATATGTAGTGTTTCACTGAAGGCTGGTTTAATTATAGAGGGAGTGGCACTCCCAGCCTTTCCTGTACCTCAATACACCTTTTCAACAACATTTCACCCCCATTATGTGCCCTGCGTGTGTGTTAAATGTAAAGTATACGCACACACTCCCCTCGACAGGAAGGGAAAGTCATTCCGCCACAATCCAGCGGTCGAGGCATGTGTGCAAGCCTCTAAACGTTCCCCTTGGGCAAGTAGACACACACAGGTACAGTTCCTGGATTGTTTTTCCTTCGATCCGGAAATAATTAACCCCTCCTTCGCCCCCCAGGACTGAGTGTGTGGTCTGATAAGAGGTGGAGCTCCTGTGCTGACTGATGGGAGCTGTCTCCTCTACCTTTTTACGACATGGTTTTCAACACCGGAGGCATTTGCTTTGACATTATTACTGGCTTCAGCTTTTCCTTTATTGTTTAATTTTGGATTTTAGAGATTTAGAGATGCCGTAACTACCAGGACACAAGGCAGTGTAGGTATCTGCTGGGAAGCTAGCGGGTATGGACAACTTCAAGATGGTGGGCCCCTCAATGAGGCTGACGTAGCAACGCAACACCTGGAACCTACATACACACTCACACACACACACACAGGTTGCACTGTCTGTCAGCACATTGAAGAGGAAGGGAGATCACTGCTTCATAGAAAGATAATACTCATACAGACACATGGATGTGTGTGTGTGCGTGTGTGAGTGTGTGTTACACTACAAGGAGAGGTCTGACAAAGAAGGAGAGATGGAAGGAGGGAAAATAAGTGCAGAGGAAAGGAAAGGAAAGGCATCTCTCCAAATGGTGCGTCTGATTAAAGAAAGTGCACGTGTTAGCTCTGCCTTCATCCTTTTCTTATCTCTGCTGTGTCCATCTGTCCCCCTCCATCAACTCCTCCTCCTCCTCCTCCTCCTGCTGCTGCTCCTTCATTTCCCTCTTTCACCTTCCCTTCAGCTTTGCCCTCTCCTTCCCCCTTCCCACACATCTCCACCCCTGCTGACCCCGCTGACCTAACCCTGACCCTTCCCAAACCTGTTGACACCTCCGACATGCCTGATTGTTCATGGGAACCTGTGTCATGTAAACACACGCACGCACACATGGTGAATGCAGCAAGAACCTAAAGGAACCTTGTACACACTGAGAAAATAAAGATACACAGTTGCACCTTAATAAATGCACGTATCATACCGTGCACACCGGGAGAGGCCCAGACACACACTCACACACACCTTGCTCCATTTGTAGAGTTTACAAGAGTCCAGGGATGCATGCTGGGTTGAAGAGTTGACACACTTCACTGCAGATTTTTCATCTCTGCAAAGTTTCATCCCCCTCTGCACCACAGGAGGGGACGGGAAGCCGCTCTATCTTACACACACACACACACACTCACACTTTTTGCTCGATTTCTATCACACAGCTTTCTCCTCTTCCCTCCCTCCATCGTCACTATCATTTTTACCTCGCTTCTCCTCAAGGACATCTCCATTTCAAAACCCATCTCTCTCTCCCTCTCTGACAGCTATTACAAGTGTCTATCAGGTGTGACAGATTCGGGCTGTCCACTCCTCGCTATCTCTTCGTCCTCATTCGCGCCGTCTTGGCTGGCAATAATTAGTCTCGCAGACTGAGTGTCTGCCGCAAAATGCAGCAAGCAATTCTCACCAACGTCCCCTTGACGTCTGCTCGCCTGTCTGTCTTTCTGTCTGTTTCTGTCTGTCTGAGAGCCAAGCAGCAGCGTTGGCAAAGTGGCTAGGGTGGAGTTTACGACTTTCTGTGCCTATTACAACTTCTCAGAGCAGGAAGACAACCTCAAAATATTCAGTTTACAAAGATATAAAAAAGCAGCAAATCCTCACATTGGAGAAGCTGGAACCAGATCAACAGAAAATGTTTGGCATTTTTCACTATTTCTTACTTGAAAAATGACTGAAATTATCGATTGATTATCAAAACAGTTGTTGATTATCTTTCTGGCAATATACTAATCAATGAATCACCTAATTGTTTCAGCTCTAATTTACACATTTACATACATATAAGTGGCACTTTTTCCCAGAAAAGTGAGCAGACAGGAGGCTCAGAGCCTTCCACAAAAACACATTGAGGGATGATGCAAGGCTGATGCAGGAATCCAATCTGTGACTTTTCAGAGACCAAAGCACCACAGCTACTCTAAACAATATATACAGTAGGTGCAACATTATCTAGTAAACATGCGTCCTCATTGAAAACGGTCAAACAAATCTGCAGTAATTCCTTTATGAATTTCATTTTGTTTACTTTTATTAGGAAATTGCATCACTAATTTTCATCAGAGTCTAGTTTCTTAATCAATACATTTTTTATTTTATTCAGTGGTTTTATTCAGTGGTTTTCCTCCTGCACCCTATCCACGCTGGCTCAGACTCCTCTCTGCCTCCTGCTGTACACCGGACAGTCCACTGAGACCTGAGGCACAAGCTGGCACAGGCAGCAGCTCTTCCCAGCCTCTTATCAGACAGGTGTGAGACTGAGCGCTGGAGGTATTTTCTGGCACATCAGCCAAGGCAAATA
Organism: Macquaria australasica; assembly: GCA_005408345.1. Classification (NCBI taxonomy): domain Eukaryota; kingdom Metazoa; phylum Chordata; class Actinopteri; order Centrarchiformes; family Percichthyidae; genus Macquaria; species Macquaria australasica. The sequence continues at coordinate 242,458 of SEMN01000353.1, forward strand.
ACAGTCCACACACACACACACACACACACAAACTCACAATCACCAACATGCTCAAACCTTCAAGATTAACACGGCCAACGGCAGGCTAATAAAGTCGTTGTGTGAAGGCCGTATATTGAGCCCAACTGCCCCCCGGTCACACCACCGGCCGACACACTGCGTTTGTTTAGAGTTCAGTTCCATTGCCATCGCCACAGTCACACACACACACACACACACTCCATGTCATTAACCAGCCAGCTGACACTTTTACACGTTTACAACCACACTCCTACTGTGTAGATAGCACAGTATTACTGATAGGTAATAAGCCTGCAACTCCTTAACATTCCCACCTTCACACACAGAAACACACACCAACATACGACTGCCAACAGACTACAGAAAACTATGATCTTAATTAGCAGTCGACAATCACCATGACTGTTAATGAAATAAAGGCAAATGCTACTCTGTTTAACACAAGCTGACTATGTGTCGTATTAAATAAGGTGCAGCACACAGGTGGAAACTTGATTAAGAGTAGAACTCATGCAGCAAATAAATCTAGAAATGTGCCAAGAAACTTTTCAAGAAAAAAATCCATCCATCCTTTTCTTGCATCTGTCTGAGCATGAAAGACTCATCCTTGACACATAATGTAGCCTTTACTTATTTAACCACTCAACTGTTTCAAAGTGCTTGCCTCCACGCTGATCAGAGCATTTTTTGAAGAACACAGTTTGGCAGGGAGCGCACGAAAGTACAGCCAAACCATAAGCTGACTTTTGTCAGCTGCATTCACATTCAGCCTGCGTTCCAATGTGCCTGGTGCCACACTTATTCCATATTATATGCAAAGAGGGGCCTGAACAGACCACAGAGCAGAGAATATCTATGTTAAAGACACACATGCACACACACCTTCTGTGTTTGGTACCATTGTTATTCAGCTCAGTCAGAGTATTTGAATCACTGTGCAAACGGAGAGTGCCTGGACAAGGTAAACACTCCCATAGATACTGAAGTGGCTACAGGGACAACAATAGGCCTGTTGTGGAGGCCTTAACCAGCGCGCTCGCTCTGCTTCTACTGTTACAGCAGCCACAGGTAAACAAACTAGCAAGGCCACCAGGGGTGCAGACGTGGGCTCTATAGAGACAACACTGATATGCAATCTGATGAATCTACAACAATTACTGCTCCCACACACACAGGCAGCGGTGTGACTGAGGCTACAGGGCAGAGGGGGGTGGAAATCCTAAACATCTCTGTAGGGGGTTGTTATTAGAACAGAGAGGGCGGGACCAGCCAATCTGTCTCCCTAACATCTATGCCCTACAGGTGACACCAGTGCAGCCCATCAGGAGCAGTGACCACAGAAGGAGACCACAACAAACTGGAGCTGTGGACACACTGATTCAATCACACACAGCTGCCTACAAATCTTTGTTTGCCATGTGCAGCAGGGAAACTGATTCAGGATCAGATAAGCAGGCCAGGTTCTCTGTGCCCCGTTGATCCCTCATCATATGACCCCCCCCCCAGGTCTAGCCACTTAATCTCCAGTCACATGACTTCACCGCTGCCCAGCACTCTGTAATCTCTCCATCTAAAGGAGAAGTCAAATATGCACAAATCCTCTTAGACCTTGTATAACTCTCACTCTCCCTGTCTCGCTCCCTCTCTGTCCTCTCTGTGGCCATGCAGCGTAGCATCCAGGCCATGTGGGGCTCGGAGCCCACCGGCTCGGAGCCAAACAGTCTGTGACAGAACAACAAAAACATCAACAGGAGAGGGGAGCTCAGGTGGCCTCTCATCAAGGTAGCTTAGAACGATACCTGACCTCTAGGGCAAAGGGCAAGACAAGGTACAGAGTGTATTTGTGTGTGTGTGTGTGTGTTTATAGAGAGCGAGAGACATGGGAGAGTTGGCTTAAAAAAGTGATGCTCTGTTGTTGGCCTAACTTACAATTAGCATGCTGATTAAAGCCCAGGAACAAAAGGCTTTGGAATGTGAGTTACCATCCATCACAACAACTCTAATTAGCTAGTCTCTGACCAGACTCAGGGACTGGAGACAGAGAATGGAGAAGCTTCAAAAGAAAAGAAAAAAACAAAAAGCCGTCTGCACTATAGAAGACTGCCTTTCACAAAAAGCTTTTCAAAAGTATTTTTTTGGCAAATAAAAAAATATGGCTTTCAAATATTTTTATTCACAAACTTTGCAGAAAACGGAGAGCAGGCAGTTGTGACTCAAAGAAACAAAGCAAAGCCCTGAACTCCAGATCCTAATTTCTCCCTTTCCCTCCCTCTTTGTGCTTCTTCTAAGGCAAGCAGGGCATGAGAGAAATGCCAGGATAAACACTGTCCCACCCTCCTTCACAGCTCTCCCTTGTCCTCCCACACAGGTTCACAAACCTGCCTTTAACACTCAAGTATACTCTAAACTACCACAGACATCGGCAAGAGAAATAAAACAAAAAAGTGTGAATCACACGCCTCACGGTGAGGAAAACAAAAGGCTGGCCATGCTGAAGTTAGTTGTTTCCCTTCAGTTTATTTATTTAAATTCCCCCTAAAATCTTACATGAACTCCATTCTTTCCACTAGTTAGATTTATTGTAAAGTTTAAATGGACAGAAGGGCTCAAAAAACTGTTATCTCTGCAAGAAATGTCTAATACTAACTTGTAAGTGTATAAGTAACAGCAGAAACAGTGAAACTTCAAATCAGAAAATGAATTCCCATGTTATTTTGTTACTGTTCTATCTTCAGTGGATGAAACTTTAGAAATCAAAATATCCCTGTTTTGCTGGAGGCACATTGGATTTTTATCCATTGATGTTTAAGTTAGATAAGGACAAGGATTCTAAGGAAAGGATGCAATAGTTAACTCTAAAGTCAGGTTTAAGGGGGGAAACAAACTTGACAGACCTACACCGCTCCACCTCCCAGGCCCTTCTTTTCTGTCCCTTCCCATCCCCTGCTGCTTACCTTCAGGTTCCAGAGTGGCCTCCTCCTCCTTGGTGGCGGTGAGGGGCGGCCGGGCCACGCTGACGGTCAGTAGGGACAGCAGGACGGCGGCCAGCAGCCAGGCCCACGAGGCCATCCCGTTAGTGGGGGCCAGCGCTCCCCATACCCCCCTTCTCCACCTCCCCCTGGACACTGATCCCATCTGAGGGGGTCCGCCCAACCATCAACTGCTGCCGGGTCGGCCTGTCACTCAGTGGAATTCACCCAATCACCTGGGCTGAGAGGTGAAGGAGAGAGAGAGAGAAGGAGGAAGGGAAGGTGGCAGAGTGAAGATTGAAGAGGTAGACAAAAGTGTGAACAGAGAGGCAGTAAGAAGAGAAAAAAAAAGAAATATGTTAGTGTGGAATAATTACTCATACTTCAAAGAACTTGTTTCGGACCCATTTCTCCTCTTACTTTATTTTGACAAAGTGAGACTAGAAAAATGAAGCGAGAGAAAGCAACAGAGACGCAGTGTTCCAAAATGCTGTCAAACAAGCCATGCCACAGACATACCGAAGCTGTGAGGCACCAGCAGTCAACACACAGCCAACCTGCATCTACCGTTGCTCATCTATAATTATATGCAATGAAATATGTTTTAGAGAAACCAATTAAGACACATTGTAGCTCTGTAAGTCTTTGTATTCACAGTCTAACCTGTTTGATGTTTCCATGAGCCACACAACTGCAATATAGCTGAAAAATCAGACTTCATTTAAGTTTATAAAAATGTAATTTCACACAAATCTGTTGTGGAAAAATGTTTACTCTAGTGTATCATTTTACCATGCTTCCATTTTTTCCTACTAATTATTAATAAAATCTGTTCTTAACAGATGAGTCACAGTATGTTTAGAAAATATCCCTGGCACCAGATAGACAACCGATCAGCCAATGTGGCACCAATTTGGTTTAGTTGGACATCGTTTAATCCCGTGCGCAACAGATGCGCCAAACCTGTTGCCCGCGCTGCTGCATCTGTGTTAATTGTATTCGTAAGGGGCTCTTATTACGTCTCCGTGACTTGATTATGAAACCAGTAGGGTTTTAATTGAAATGCAATAATGCAATATTGGGACACACACACACACCAATCTGTTTAGCCAGACATCTGCGTTTCATCCGTGCTGAAGTGTCTCTGGAGGTTTGGTGAAGTCACGCTTCCCTGCGCTCCTTCTGCTCCAGCTGGACGTATCGATTGGTTTTACCAGCAAAGACACATGTAGTTTGACTTTTAGAGAGGCAACCCGAAAACGTGCAACCTGATTTATCTTTAATTCACCCCTCAGGGGCCGCAATGTGGACGCGCACATGCTGTCGAAGTGAATGCATGAATTTATCCCGACATCTTAACTTTATTAGAGAAATGCACCGGTTTGATTTTTGCAATTAAGGCGAATAATTCTGCACAGTTAGAGCTCAGACGTATGAATTATTAATGAATTGCAAATCAGTGAGTGTAACAAATCCAACATCGGGCTCACCGCTGTCTAAAAACTTCAGCAGGACGAATAGGGACCAGAATTATCCAGAAACCTCCATTTGCTTTACGTCATTTAAAAGTGTGTAATGTCTAGAGCCCAATAAAAATAATATAAAAGTACTGGATTATTCTGCGGCTATCAACTGTAACCACACATAAAGAAAGGAAAGGGTAAAAAGAAAAAAACCGATAAAGATGAAAATGAAATCTAAAAACACACAAAACTAAACAGAAAAAAAGGTTTAAAGAGTTGATATAATGAGCTCTTCGTTAAAAATCTGTTCTTTTAGCATGTTGCTGACGACATGACATTTGGACACATGAGGGACTTTGCTCCATACATGAACGCAGCCTTCATTTAAACCGGGCTCTGAATGAAATTTCTAGGCACTGATTGAATTCCTATTGAAATTCAAATCACTTGGCTTTTCCACAATGGGGGCTCATTTGGAGCTGCTCAGTGATTTAGGGCTCCGGCACCAAGCAGCTAAAAAACAACTGCGGTCACGGGATAATTGGCACCATAAATGCAATGGAGAAAATTAAGCAAAGTAATAAATAACCAGGACACTTGTTAATGGGCCCTAAAGTGATGATGCAAGGTGCTGTATAGCTCTAAAATAAACAAGGATAGATTTCACTGAATTAACTTTAGTGAAAGATGGTAAAAAATTAAAAAATAAAAACATATAAATAACACGCACTGCATTATTTTGTTGGGTGCAAATATAAAAAAAATCTCAAATAACAAACTTTATGAAGAACTTTGCATATTTTACAGACTTCTGAAAAGTCTAAAAAGGGAATTCTTGGTTAGAAAACTCTATAAATTAATCTATAAGAAGTAAAATAGTTCTCTTTTAGTCATGAAGCCGTAAAAAAAAAAGCCATAGCAGCCTACAAACCAAAAACGCACAAAGCACTTCTACTATCACGAAGCCTGTTTGTCATGACAGCCGAAACCTTGACGGATGAGATTCTGAGGAAGCTTTACACGTAAACAGAAAATGCTTACCAGGGAGGAATAAAATCGTGGAGATCTCTGTTTTGGCATGCACAGATAAGGGAGGAGAGAGCATGAGCTGAATCCAGAGGGAGGAATATCTCCAACTCCTCAGTGCACCAAAAAAAAATCTGCGAGGCGCTGCCTTTTTTTCAGTTTACTATTCCACAATCAGCCGGCATCAACTCAGATCAGAGGATATATTCCAACCCCGACTGGCAGCGTAGTCCAATGCCATGCAAAGAAATCCGAGTTTACACGCGTTATCCTTCAAAAACAGCTGTGAAAACCATACCGCTGTCCCCCCGAAACTTTCCTCCCCGTCACCAAGTTTCTTCTAGGGCGCAAAACATGCCCAGTGTTCCCGAGCAGCGCACTTGTCAACTAAATAGAACGTTTGCAGCCACAAAGGAGGTGGAACGGGGTTTAAAAGGTACAAGAGGATAGTTGTCCGATGCAAAATGTCATAAAATCCATCAGTGTGCGTTCCCCTGGTGAAAAGAGCGTCTTTCGCGTCTCTTTCTGCTCTTCCGCCGACAGTCCTCGCACTGTTTCTTAGACGCTTTGTCAGGTTTACTAGGTTTTTTCTCCTCCTTACGTCTCCACACACTGCCCTCCTCCTTCACTCCAGCGGGTGTCATTCCCCCCCAAGCACCCCCAGTGTAATTCGAGCCGCTTCCTGGCCGCAGTGCCTTTGGGCCCTGCCTTCCTCCGCCCATCAAACTGCAGCGCTGCCTGCCTGCCTGCCTGCCTGCTCAAACTGGGTCCAATGCGAGGGCCCCTGCGCCGCTCCGGAGCTGCAAGACCGCAGTAACAACGCCCCTCAGTGGCCAAGCCATGACTGCGGGAGGAGACGCACAAAGCAGCCATACAGTATATTTCAGTATATTTAGATGCTGCAGTGGTGGACGAAGTTTTCAGATCATTTTCTTAAGTGAAAGCAGAAATACCACAATGTAAAATATCATCTATTTCAAGAAAAAGGCATGCATTTAAGACATCAATCAATACAACCAGAGTCAGCCAGCTGCAACTCAGGCTTGTGTCTTGCTCAAGGGCACTTCGGCAATCCCACTAACTACAAACTAACGTCCTCTGCCACCCACTTTTACAAGAAGGGCAGATAGTGAATGAAATCTGTCCTTTGTTATAGCAAAACCTGCACATGGAAATGCATAAAAAATGTAAGCAGGGTGTCATATTCTATAATGAATATATCAACCGCATATCTGAGGTACTTGAACTTTAATTGAGTGTTTCTGTTTGATTTTACTTCTACAGGTTATAGAACTTCTTATAAAGTATGACATATTGTTATAGATTAAAGTACCTAACAGTAGATTAAATAGTTAAAAATTACCTCCACCTTGACCAGTTACACCATTAAAATGCTGCTTACATGCTAATGCATGTAATAATGCATCATAATAATCAAATAATATAATAGCACTACATAACACTGAAAGTGGGCCCTCTTTCTGCATAATGAATGCTTTTAATTTTGATACTTTATATACCTCTTTCTGCTAATACTTTCATACTGCAGACTAAAGTTTTGAATGTAGGTTAAAGATAGAGAAAGAAGGATTTTTTTCTACAATACGGTGCATTGTTGCAGAATTAGGAGTAACTGAAGTTCATAACTTTTCTACAAATGAACAGATCTGTCCATATACCCAGAGAGAGACTGAAGGCTGGCCCCCTGCAGCTCGTCCCCTGCTGCCTCAAGCTGTCTCCTGCATTGGTTCAGGCGTTCAAGTGCTCTGAAAGAGACACAGGGGAGGGTGGAAGACTCTAATCTCCACAGACTTTTTATTTTTGTCTCACTTCCACTGCTGAAGCCCTCTTTTTTTAAACAAGGGAGGGAAAACTCTTCAATTCATCTTGAAAAGAGGCACTAACAAGGCTTTTTTTCCGCAGAGGCAAAGGTTTGGCCTGTGAATGGAGACTTCTACGTCTGTTTTTCTCTCCTCTCCCATCTCTGCCTCCACCAGTAAAGCCATCAGATAACAGTGGAGCTGACAGGTTGGCCAGAAATAAAGAGGGAGCAAGAGGTGAGGAAGGAGAGTTTGACTCATTTTTCAAGGGTGGCACAAAATACCCCCCACTGTTTCTCCCTCTCTGTGTGTCTCTTTCCTCCCACTGCATAAGTCTATTTACAATCACCCAATTTATTTTCTACTGCTCAGGCATCCCACATTTGAAAGAAACCTCATCAAGCAGAGTCTCATGGGTCTTTGACTGAGAACTGGATGGACTCAATACCCCTGCACTGTGGTATCTGTCAACCTGTCATTGTCCCTCTTCATCTCCGATCTTTTCTTCAGTCCTCTTTCTTCCTTAATCCCTCCTGCGCCAGCAGCCAGTGTTTGGAATTGAGGAACAGAGTGAGAGGAAAAGAAAGTGACAAGCTAATAGCTCTCCATCAGCATCTTAGATTAACATATTGATTCCTTGTCATTGTTGATAGAAATCATCAGGAGGGTCATTGGACAGGTTCTCCAATAAGAAGTTATTGGAGAGGTTCTCCAATAGCCGCGTGTTAATGGCGAGAACACCTCTTATTGCTGTGACGATTGAAGCTGTGAGGGATGTTTGAGGCAGAGCCACTCGGCAGTCATTAAGCATGCCTCCTGCTGCTATGCAAATTTAAGATGCTGTTGAAGTGAGCTAATCAACAACTAGCCGTTACTTCCCTTTGTCTGTGGACCAGCTAATTGGTTCACATTAAAGTCCCCCAACACTCCAAAATGCATTTTGCTTATTGTTACTTCACTTGGATGTTTGACTGTCACTGTGCAGAACAATGTGTGTGCAGAGTTTGACACTGGAAGGCTGTTTTCACATTCATCTGCCGATAAGGGAAAGTTTCTCTGTGCTCACCTTCAGGACGTGTCCATACAAACATGATTTTGTGACATCACAACTAGTTTGGAAGCCAATCATGCTCCAGTATTCAACTTACACAAGTGTGATGTGGAAACACACTTTTCAGTGAAGAACACTTTTTAGTTGAACTTTTGAAACAAAAAATATTTGCACATTCATGGATTCAGGATTATTCAGTGAGAGGGGAGTAGATGTGCTTTTTACTATTTCTAACAAGTTCTGTGATTTTTTTTTGTGGAAATTCAAAGCAAAAGTATTTTTATGTTTTAAAACATGTCTGGAGGGCATCTTTAAGCCTCATCACTTTATAGTGATAATATTATACTTGGTGCCAGTAACTTCTACCTTTGGCTCTATGGATGGCAATGTCAGTCTGTTGGCAGGTCTGCCAACCACTTTGGTCCAGACTGAAATATCTCAATGGATGAATTGCCATAAAAGTTTGTACAGACATTCGTGGTGTCCAGAGGATGAATCTTAATGACTCTGGTGATCCCCTGACTTTTCCTCTAGTGCCATCCGATATCAAATGTTAGCATGCTAACACGTTAAACTACGATACCTGCTTAACATCAGCTACAAGCTCAGTCCTGTTTCTTATTCTGGTGTTATGAAGGTGTTTCTAACTTTTCTATTGCAGTTCATGGAGGGTCATGTCATGTCAGACAAGTCTATTTTAAGCAGCCGCAGTCATCACAACACGTCTTCTCAAATCCCAACAGTGCTATATTAGTGATAACATAGGCAATGGTTGTGGTGTACGCCTCTATTGGAGTCAATCAACCATTATACAGTGCTTTTTTACTGCAGTGGCACATAGACAATCCCCTCCCTTACAGTGAACTGGGCCAGAATGGCAAAACCCCTCCCTCTGTATCTCTGAATGCTATAGAAGCCTAACGGAGATATTCACTGTTTAGATTCAGTACAAAACACACTTGTTTTCCTTCAGAAGATCCTTCTTTCTTCTTCCTCAAGGGCGCTGCTGTTAATCATGACTGGCAGTGATATGTTATTATAACTTCACTATGCCAAATCCTAGAGAGACCCCTCCTTTTTATCCCAATATATCACTGACACTGTATAATTAAAACAACAAACGTGGTTGAGTCATATCCTGTGCAAAATATGAAACAAATGCGTAGAGCTGTGTGTGGTGGGGGATGGGAGAGATTGGCGCGAGAAGTAAGAAGTAGACACATGCCTCAGGGTCTAATGTGAACCATATTCTGTAGCTTCTCCGCAGCCATGCGACAATGTAAGAGGACCCTGACAGAAAGTGCGAAATGAAAGTTTAGGTGTTTGGTTAGAGAGAGGGGCAGGAGTCGGTAGAAGCAGTACAAGAAATGTGTTTGAAAATGGCACATTAGTCTGAGCGAAACCTCTTCTTCTCATCATGTGGGCACTCTGGACATCTCCTCCATCTAGGAGGCCAGCTCTTACTGCTGAACCCTCCCACTCCGCCCGACATGAGCCACCTCACACAGCGCAGTCCCTCTGCTTTTAGCTCAGGAGGCATCACCCCATAAGTCAGCGGGCCTTCCTCCTCGCTGTCACTGATACGCCATAATAACCTCGTCCAGACAGCCAGGACTCCGCTGTCCTCTCCTCCCCCTCAGCAGGTAACAGAGAGCAGGGATAGAGGGAGAGGATGGAGCGGGAGTGGAGGGTCAATCATCCAGATTCCTCACATGTTTCCACCTCAGTACTCCAGAGTGTTTGAAATAGCTGGGATGCCTGCAGATTGAGCTTGCAGTGGAGCTCAGCTGAAAGGAGAGCACAAGGAGAAGTTGGTGGGGGAAGTTGATGTTTCCAGCTTGAAATTGGGAGTTTAGTAGTTTCAACTCCTTCAAGCTGCAATGGGAAACAGCAAACAGCAGCACATGATGCAGAAACATGGTGCGCGCTGCAGTGTTGCAGTATAACTCCTGATCAAAATGTCTGCTTTCCCTCCCACCTGACTGGCACCATTACTCCTAATAAAAACAACACAGGACTTTTTCCAGGGAGAAACACAGAGAAATGCTGAGTGGAACTGACAACTTTATACTGCTATATAAAATGAAGAATGAATAGAGCCTTTTCCAGGCATTTTAACAGTGACAAGGCTTTCTCTCTCATTTCTTCATCCTCTGTCTTTGTCTATGTCTCTCTTTTTATTCCACCTTTCCTTTCTCCCTTTTTCCCATGGTTCAATGGTCACACAACACATAAGCATTATGCTCACACACACATACATACAAACACATTACACAGCTCATTTGGTTCAGAGAACAGGTTGCTTCAGTCATTCTGGGTATGACTCATAGGCCTACTTTACAAGTCAGGACTTCAGCCTGTGCTGACATTGTCGAAGTTTGTTTTTGTCCTCAAGCTAACAGTCCTTTAGGAGCTACAACAACAGCTTACTACTCCTCTTTAGTCAACCTACACATCCTGACTATGAGTTGTAACACTTACATCATCGCAAAGCCAGAGATGCATTAGTTCACAGTGACTCAGGGCTCAATATTACTACCAGCAGTAAAGAGCTTGGACAGAAAATACATTAAGTTAGTCCTTGAGTCGCTATTGAAAGTCTTGAGTTAGTTAGTATAGTATAACAGTACCACACACAGAGAACATCAAGTCAGTAAACTACATCAGTAATATCCATTATATAGAAACATCTACCCAAAGTTTGCTAACATTTGCTACCACACTGGTCATACCAGACTACGTAAGGCTGTAGCAACAAAAGCTTTGCGCAATGGTATGTTTTATTGCTTATGATTCATTCTTTTTATTTCTTCTTTAAACATTACGTAATCTCGTTTTTCTCTTTAACAATTTTACAAATGACAATTCACCATTTTACCGGGGGTTGTGTGCTGGACTACTTCTTGGCTCCAGTCTCCAGGAAGTTAATATGCCTGGCGAAGAAATAGTCCCGCACATAACCTCAGATAAATTTGGATAATGTCGTTTTCACACCTCAATTATAGTTAATGAGCTTTAGAGGTGCTCAGTGTTAGATTAGATTAGATTACTTGTTTAAATGTATATAATTGTAAACCTGGTCCTGCTTCCCTTTTGTTGGAGGGAGTTAGACATTAGCGCTGACTGCAGTGATCCCTGCAGTTCCTCTGCCCAGAGCAGCAGGATGTCAGGTTAAACATTACCTGGTGTACAGAGCCGAACTGTTCCTCAGAACTAGCAGCAGCTCTGAGCGGCATCTCACAGGATGTGTGCTTTGTAGTGCCTATAATCTACTGCTCTTACCAGCAGCACTATCCGCTGCTGTGAAGAGAACTGATGCTATCTTTGAGGATGTCCTCATGGGCTCTCTTTTAAGGCAGTGGGGAGTCTGAAAGACTTTCACTGCATTTTGAAGTCAGGTGTTTTCTATTGTGAGTCTTTACGCCATTTGAAGATGAGCACTGCCTGTCATCTCTTTAGAAAGAGCTCGTTGTGGCAGACAATGATAAAGTAAGGACTAAAGAGGGCTGAAGAAACAAACCGAAAGTATTTAGGGTCTCTCTGGAGTGCCCACCTCAGAGAGAGTCATGCATTCCCAGCATGTACACATAGCTTTCATTGTGATTATAGATTGAGGGAGGCCCAGGGAATAAATCACAGGGTCAGTGAATGGGCTGTCTGACCTTTAACCCCCAGGCTGAGAAAAGACTCTGCTCTATGTCCTGGTGTCATCAGCAAGTCATTACCGCCAAGGCTCTCAACACCTCTACCATCTCACACTAACTCACACTGCTGAGCTGCTATTGGACAAGCCCCCTGGCCACAGCACCTAAATCACTGTAGGGCGGCAGTTATAGACTTGACCTTGGCTTGGTGCTGTTTTCCATTCCCCGCTCCCACATTTAACTGTGTTTATTGTTTCTCCGTGTCCCTACTTACTGCTCTGTCCAGTGGCAGGAGCACAAGAAATAGTAAGTTATGGGAGCAGTAAACAATATTGCTCCAACATGTTTTAGTTGGTCCTTTTAGTTGCATCTAACAACTGTAGCCTTAGTAGAGTTCCGAATTATTCTGAAAATATGTCCACTGGCATGACTTGTTCTACTCTGTGCTTATATGGGTATTTGAAAGTAACTGTTTGTCCAGGAGATGTTTAGACATGTGTCAGTGGTCCTTCATGGTGAAGCATGTTTGCCCTTATGTGGTTGACAGAGTTTGTTAAAATGAGACTGAGGCATTGAGGCAAAGCATATGTTTTCATAAGGGACGACGAGGTGAGCTGAGGTTAACTATTTTGACCGTGAACGCCAATCTGAGGCCTAATTTGAGCTGAGCGGTCTCCTGAGAAGTCACCTCCTCACCAGAGCCCTGACCTTTCACCCCCCCCAAGCTGCTTCTGCACTACATCCAGAGAGATGGATAGAGGAAGAGAAGGAAAGTGACTGAGATACTTGTCTTATTAAACATCTCTACACCCTGCATCCTGACAAATAACCCTTGTGCATACATGACAGTACCACAACTCTCAAAATACAAGTTTAAAAAAGCACAAACGTGGATTTCCACTATTTTTTCTCTGTGTTCATCTGTGCATACAGTTCTCCCCACTGTTTACATGGTTTCCCGTACTCAGTAACAGAGGAGAAACTGTGAGCAAGCTGGCTTGACTCAAGGCTTCAGGTTGCAGCATGCCCACCTCCGGAGCACAGACTGACAGATTTACATTGTTGTCTACCACATTGTTCTGCACTTGCAAGTCCTAATCACACTGTTGAGCAATGGCATCCCCTGAAAAACCCATCTCTCAGCATCTACCAGTTTTTATTTCTCCCGCCTTCTTGCCCACGGCAATGGCAGAAACCCTGAGCTGTGCAAAGCGGGGCAGATTAAAAACTCCTACTAGGCCTATAAAATAACCAAGTACCTATGAAGGCACCTGGATAGACTCCTCTGCAGAACTGAATGGCCCTCAAGACAAAAGACCTATTGACTAATTCATTTATATAGAAGATTATGCCTATACCAACTTCAGAGACTTGCCAGGAAAAGTCTTTACAACTCGTTCTTCATGTAAACAGACATGTCTGCCTGAACATGTGGCGACTAATGTACACTTCACTCATGCTCATTGAAAACCTGCACCGTACAAATAAATTAATCAAGCTGAGCGCTACACTTCCTTTCAAAGCTCTTAGCAGTTTGGGTGCCCCGTTAGTGCATATTCCATCAATCATGGTCAAATCACTCTGGAAAAATGGGACGAGGCCAACATGCAGAACTGTTCCAACAGAGCGGCATTTTAGCAAAGAATGATGGAATTGTAAATGAGGTTTGTTTTGAAAAGTACAGTATGGTTACAGAGCAGCAAGGAAATACATCTGTGAGCTGAGATGTAATGTAATGTTTCTAAGTAAAGGATTTCATTTAGTTTAGTTTGTGCCAATTTCTAATGAGGTATGCCTTATAAGGGGGTTTCCAACTAATGGCTTTATTAATGGTTAATAAAATAATAATTTATGAATGCCTTTTAGATTAATAATCAGCCGCCTGAAAGAACTATTTTTGGGTTGCCAGGATGTAAAAATAAACCTTTAGCTGTTGTATATCCTCTTTCATCATAATTTCCTTTGTCTTTTTAGCTAGATCTTTAATTAATCAGGAGCCTACTTATAATTTCTAACTGCATTTATAAGTTATAACTGAAGTAATAAGTTACTTGTATGAACTTGTTCAGTCATAAGTCTTGGTTGACTATAGTTTTGGAAGAACCCTTTATTAATGACTACCTCACTTTCTAATAAACCATCAGTTCTGCGTTTATAAATGTAAGTAAGTCATTAATAAAGGTTCTCACTTTCTAATAATTCATCAAGTCTGCCGTTAAGTGGTTAATAAATGAAATTGCAGATGTTTTCCTGGAAGTAAGGGGTTGAATGCACCTTTAAAGAGCTAGCTTTAAAACGCAAGTTGTGCAGGAAGAGGACATTCACAAAAGTCATTATTAATGGCTTATTACTGATCTGTAAACATTATTAAACTGTTTATTAATCATCAATAAAGCCCTTAGTTCCAATTTATGAAACTTTTATATAGATTTAACATACTATAAATAAAATATGTCTCATTAGAAAGTGGTAATGTTTAGTTTGGGCTTTAGTCTCTTTAATAGCACTGCATGGTTTATGTATAACCATGTACATGAATTTGATCCCATATAATAGGATCAGACGCTAAGGCTTTTAACAAAATAATCTTCTTATAGATTTATAATATAATTAGTTGCCCCCTACGCATACAACAGTTGAAAATGGAAACTATCAACATAAACAACGTGTAACAGAACGGATGTATTCTTGTAACAAGATGATATGCCTCGTCAGTCACAGATAATCCATCATCCTGTGGAATCAGACTGTTTGCTGTAATTAAATGTACAACCAGTGCAGTGCAGCAGTGTGGGAAAACCTCGGCTTGTAATTACTGTAACAGTGAAAGTCAAGGAGACACACCTTGTAAACTGATCTCTGAGAATCCTGATGTTCACACTGAACGCCACTCCCCTGTCCCTTCCCCCGACTGCACAGCTAAACTAGAGCTGGAAGAGTAAGCTCCCCCACACGAAACCCACACAAACACCCATCTCAACCCCGGCCCGGCCGCTCTCTCCCTTGCCTGCCCTACCCAGCACGAGCTGTCACTCCTTTAGTATGTCACCGTAATTCACAGTGACAACAAACAACTGGCTATGCTACACGCTACCCATGATCCCCCACAGAAAACTGAGAGTTGGAAGAAGAGAGGGGGCCGACTGGGACATTTAGGAGGGGACATAGAGAAGAGAAGGAGGGCATAGGGTAGAAAGACTAGAAGCAAAGGGCCAAAGGGGAGGGGAAGCTATTGTCATGTATATAAGCCCATTATCTGTCATATTTGTTTAAAAGCCATTTTAATGTTTCCTTCCACATTATGGCGTCCCGCTGCGTTGCTACAGTGAAAAACCCACAATTAATATTTTGCTATACAGCTGTTGTTATTCGAAAAGGCCACAATGAGGCTGACAATCAATATGGTCCTGTCAGGGGGGTTGATAGGTTGAGGAATAGTAGGCTGGTGACCTCTGACCCCAAAGTAAAAAAAAAAAGACAGAGGTGGAGGGGGGGCAGGTAGTTGAAGTTAACACCCCTTCTCAAATGCAGCGCTTAGTTCGAGGTTTTGTACAAGTGTGAGGAGCATTTTCTTTCCCTGAGAGACCTTAAGTACTTAAAAAGTAGACAAAAAAGCCAGGGAGGAAAATGGAGGGAAATAGGAGCCAAGGGAAGAATACCAATAAGTAGGGAAATAGGAATGAAATGGAAATAAGAGGGAGGGGGAGGCTGGGAGAAGAGAGGGAGAGAAAGAGAAAAAAGGAACATAACCCAAGGTTCAGCCGAAGACAAGGCATAAATCAAAGATGGCGTGAAAACATGGCACCTTTGGGCTCTCTGTTTTGCTTTCCAACCGAGGAGCCAAATTGTTCTCTAGCGGAGCGCAGCCACTTCTGAGGCTTGATGTGCTAATAGTACTGATCAGTTGTTGTTTATCTAGCATTACTCAGAAGAGCCAAATCAATCACTCTGTAAACATTAACCAGGGTGCAGAGAGCTGGAGGGCGGGAAACTCTTTCAGGGAAAAAGAAGGAATTCACTCACGCACGGCAAACAGAGCAACTTCTCAACCAAACTACCCAGAACTGCAAACAGTGCCTGGAGAAAGTCCTTAACCTTTCGATCAGTTTAAAGGAAGTTCCCATAGAATTTCAGGAACTGACCAAATATTTACAAGGTGTGTAACATGCTTTTGACCATGCAACCCTTCCAGTGAATATGATGGCATGAATTCCAGATATCACTGCAAGATATATCTATTTGAACAAGACTTATGCCTACATTATATATTTTAAAAACTATTTTGTTTAAACAAACAAAGACTCCAATAATTCAAACATATTTTTACAAAACGCCCTATAAGTGAAACATAATTCAGTTTGTGAACTGATTTTTTTCACTTGTTATAAGAGCAAGAAGCTCTTAAGAGTACATTTGAGGCTCTATGATTAGTTAAGATTGGATGTCTTGTAAATTACAACATTTCTATGCACACAAATGTGACGGAAATTATGTTTACTAGTGATAACTCATTCAGTGGTAAACTTCCTCCTCAGTCTGCTCATACAGTAGTTGTGTATGTGGTGGTGGCATGTGTGCCATGTGTATTTCATTGGATGCCCTCTGTACTCGACCATCACAGCTCCCAGCCAGTCTAAACAGGGGACTTGTTCACAGAGATGCATACAAGCAAAATGCTCCCATCTGTAACATTTTTCCTGTGGTCAGTAGTGACTGTCAGCTGCCCACAATGATATTGAACAGAAAAGATGTTTAGCTTTGTGGTTATTGTTATTGTTATGTGGGACATCAGATATGTACTTTCTTTAAGACCAGTGTGTGTGTGCCAGTGTGTATGTGTGCAGTGTGTGTTCACAACTGACAGTGTAGAGTATGCATGCTACACAGTAGAGTTCTGCTGAAACTGAAAAAATTGTATGTTAGAGAAGTTCAAAAGGAAACACAATAGAGCATAGTTAACATGTAGAGTATATTTGAGTAGAACAAAGTAGGTATAGTGCAGGGTAGAATACAGTACAGTAGAGTAGAGCAGAAATTAGCAGTCTAAATGCAATTGAGTTAGGATGGCATATAACAGTGCAGAACAGTACAGTACAGTAGAGTGCAAAATAAAGTATAGTAGAGTACAAGACAGTACAATATGATAGAGTAGAGTAAAGGAGGGTAGAATAGAGGAGTCAAGTAGAACACAGTACAGTGCAGTACAGTAGTAAAGAATAAAGTGTGGGAAGGTGGGTGTGACACAGTAGAGTAGAGTAGAGTAGTACACAGTAGAGTAGAGTAGAGTAGAGTAGAGTAGAGTAGAGTAGAGTAGAGTAGTATACAGTAGAGTTGAGTAGTATACAGTAGAGTAGAATAGAGTAGAGTAAACTAGTATACAGTAGAGTAGAGCAGAATAATATACAGTAAAGTAGAGTAGAGTAGTATACAGTAAAGTAGAGTAGAGTAGTATACAGTAGAGTAGAGTAGTATACAGTAAAGTAGAGTAGAGTAGTATATAGTAGAGCAGGGGAGAGTAGAGTGGAGTAGCATACAGTAGAGTGGAGTAGTATACAGTAGAGTAGAGTAGTATATAGTAGAGCAGGGGAGAGTAGAGTAGAGTAGTATACAGTAGAGTAGAGTAGTATACAGTAGAGGAAAGTAGAGAGTAGAGTGGGTCTTTATTATTCCCAGAGGTCAGTGGATCACTCAGTCTACAGTGAAAACAAACAGAGAACACACTGATGACAGATGAGTTGATTTAATTTCTTCTGCCTCACGCTACAAGATGGACAGCGAGCGAGCAGCCACCATCTGGGTGTCAGGCTGCTGGGCTGCTGGGCTGCTGGGTGAACTGTCTGCCTGTGGTGTGGGGGTCTGTCGGGGGGTGTCGGGCCATGTGTCCACTCTGAGGGGGGCACAGGGGTCCTGGTGGGCCTTGTAGCCTGTGACCATGATGCCTGTTCCCCTGACCCAGAGCACCACCCTTCACCCCAAACAAGACGCACGCATCCAAACATACATGTGCACAATACCAGGTCAATGGCCACTTGCTCAATCCATTAACACTCTGTTAGCTTTTATGTGAGCTTACAATGTTATGAAAAGCACGTCCAAAGGATGCAATACAATGGAAAAGCTGGAGACCAGATTCACACTCGCGGTCTGGTAAAAGTTAGTAACGCCAATATACTGTTCAACCACTTAAAAAAATAGCAATTTGCTCTGCTCATCAGTGCTCCCTTTCTTATTTTACAGCCTTAGTTGGAGGTTTCCAGCTTCTAGAGTCCTATAAATCTATGTTAAATCATAATCATCCCTACCTGCATACGTAGGTCCCAACTTCAAACATAGAAACCCATAATCACTGGTGTTTCAAGCTGGATGGGATGAAGAAGAATTGACTTCATTCTATATTGCAAGCCATGAGGCTTTACCAAATAAAGCCCCAAAACACACTACAGACCTCCCATGCCAAACATGTACACACACATAATGCACATTGCAGCAATTAAGACATGTAGAAAAGATGATGCAGCTACAGTTTAATAGGACATCATACTGTAGTAGTGTAGTGTAAAGATCCACTTATTTTTTCAACAGAATCACAATAAGATTACTGTCTGAATCAATGTGTTCTCTCTGTTTTTACTGATTTTTTTCTGTAGATTTTCATGGAATCAATCACAGGCATTTGAGGTAGTAACTACCTCAAGGCCTGCCTACAGTCAGACTGTACGATGTAATGCATTTGTAAATCAATTTTTTTTTTAAAAGGGAGCAAGCAAGTGAAGGTTAAGGAGTATTTTAAGCTACTAAAGAAAGCTTCAAACCTCTCCAATCCTTAAAATTCAGTAATAATGCCAAACTCCAAGACATATATGAAGCAAACAACATGCACGTAACTACAAGTGAATACTATAAGTACATACACACAGAGTTGTAATTGGGCTTTGAGAGTATGAGAGCGGGTGTGGGCCCATCTGTCCCCGGGCTCTGTGTTTGGGGGGCCAGGGGCAGACTGCTGCTGGCATGGAGTCTGAATAGGCCGGCGGCTGAGCTAAGAGAGCTGTGTGCACATGGCCTCCATGGCTAATCTGCTAATGTATTCCAGAGGTCAGGAGGGTTTCGCACCAAATCAATGGAGGGATTTACACAGCTTTCCCCTGGAATGTGCTCCATCCGCACTCTGCTTCGGGGAAAACATCCACCTCTGCTTTGCCAGGCCGTCCAATTTTCCACAGCATTTAACCACAAAAAAGGAAGAGCAAATTTGAAAAAACCACAGAGAGGTGCAGTGAAGCACTCTCTTACCCATCCCTTCTCTTTTACATGTCCACCACAGAAAGTCAGCAGCGACAGCCTCAGTTTGTCCTGCCTCTATGTCCAACCATATACAACCCCTTTGGTATTTAAGAGTTCACTGACACAGAGATGGCTGAGCAGTGATGTAAGATAGGGCCGAGCCTTTACATGCGGGGAAAAGGTGAAAAGACAGCAGGGAGGGAAGAAATAAAGAATGCATAAGAGCAGCGAGGGCCTTCATGTGGATCCACAGTTTTTGAACTGCGTATCCTCTCTAATCCAAACTGACTATAGAGAGGCCTCAGCAGTACCTTACAGGTAAGAGAAGGAGCAGGACTTTGATGCATCAGCTTGAAACCCTTACACCAACTGATCTGTGTACCATCAGCATCTACAGTCTATCTGCTCTTAAAACATAAAGCACTAAGGCTCAAATGCTCCATCTGGACATCTTAAAGATCAACTGAAGAAAATGGTCGCAATGTCAGGCGTGATGCTGTTCAAACCACACAGCACAGAATTGATTCTCTCTGCAGCCAGACCTGCTGAAATGTTCTTGATCAAGCTATTTAACCCTGAACCTGCATCATCGTGTTGGACTTGCAATCCAACCAGAGGGTGAAATGAGAGTTTTCTCCCGTAGTAAATATAAAAGTATGTACAATTTAGCAATATCTAAAGCACACTGTAGAAGATGTTCATGTAGATGTTGTGTGACCCTCCTTCGTCCCTGCAACACTCCTTCTCGTCCATCAGGCTGTGGCTGTAAATAAAAATGTGTTTGCAGCCAGTTTGCCTGATTAGAGAAGTGTTAAAACCACTCAAGACCCGGTTATGCTTGAAACTTTGCAGTTGGTACAAGGTTTTGTATAAATGAAAAAGTCTTTATATGGTTTCTGGAGATGAGATGATAACCCTCAAATTATATTTCTGCTGCAAAATCAAATATCTAGGTGAAGGGTTGTGAGAAATAATTTAAAAAAACAGCATTCAGTTTCAGCTTCAGTCAGTTATTTCAGGTAAATCCTGGGCCTGTAAAAGAGAGCCGTGACCCTGAAACAGACGCCTACAGTGATCACTGGACAAAGGAAAAACAAGAGAGACAGACAGAGAGAGAGAGAGAGAGAGAGAGAGAGAGACGGGGGGGGGGGACAAACAGTAGGAGGGAAAGTGGCTCACTCTACAGCCTAGCACTCACAGTTTCTGATATGAGATCAGGTGAGATATTTCCATCTCCTTATCTGTAGTGTGTCTGTCTGTGTTTTATGCGAATGTGTCAGTCAGGTCTTATGTGCGTAGGAATGCGCCGGGGTTATGCGGCGCTCGATCCCTCCTCTCCTCTCTGTCTCTGGCTGTTGGACCGGGCCTGGCTCAGGTCATAAATAAGCCGGCCTGGATAGAGGAGGACGCCCGAACCCAGACACACAGACCCAGAGCACAGGGGCCCTGGCCTTAAATCCAGACAGCCCAGCTTGGACCAAACCAACCCAGACACACACACACACACACACAAAGAGAGAGAGAGAGAGAGAGAGAGAGAGAACCAGGGCAGATCACTTTCACTGCCCTTAAACTCAGTTATAGAGGTCAGAGGTCAGATTAATATAAATATGTTCAGCTCCATACGCTTTGAAAGGGAGATTGATGTTCAGCTCTACAGGGACTTCTTATGTTATTCTTTCACATATCTGTCTCAGGGTGAGATATGTTTTGTATAACTCCCACATGGAAGGTTGATAAAAAGAAGAGTTCTATGTAAATAGTGGATTTACAGTGTATAGATCTTTAGAGGGATGACCATAAAGGCAGATACTTAAGATCTTTGCAGATGTTTTAATGTGACAAGCAAAGGCCCCGCACTTGACACTCTGCATTACATTGCATGTATCATCCTCATTTCTCTTAAATCACACTGCAAGTATCACATACTTTTCTGAAACTCTTCAAATCGCTGTTATTCTCTCCCCTTCTCTTGTCAAAGCTCCCCCTCCCTCTCGCTAACTCTTGCCATCCTTCTCTATCATCGAGCTGATCTGTCTGCGGCTGCTCGCTTCACTGCTGCAATGCTACATGATCTGTTTACCAATACTGTACTTAGCTGCCGGGTGGAGGGAGAGGAACGACAAAAGACTGTTTTGAGGAGATCAGAATCGACCCACATAGTTAAACTCAAGCTCAGTATCTGACTGCAGCACGAAGGTGACTTGATGATCTCAGGAGAAGGAACATTTGAACACATAGCAGCGCATTTATTTGTGTCATTTAATCTACAAGAGTAGTTTGAAAGAATAGTTTGACATGTTGGGAAATATGCTTATTCTAGAGCTAGATGAAAGAAACGTTACCACTCTTGTGTCTGTGTGGTCAATTTGAAGCCACCGCCAGTGACTGGTTAGCTTAGCTTAGCACAAAGACTGGAAACAGGGGGAAACAGTTAGCCTGGCTCTATCCAAAGGTAACAAAATCTAATAAAATCTTTAACACTGAGTCTTCAAACTGAACTTAATGTACTGAATCACCATGGTTACTGACCGAATCTGTTAAGGTTAAGGTAAGGTTAAAATGAGGGAGGGATTAGCTTCATCCTCCTCTCCAATTCTCCGTCCCAGCACACCAAGTTCACCCACAATTCTCCCTTGCTCATCTTCCCCCCTCCACATGACTCAGCCCCACCCTGCCTCTTGTCCGGGGCCCCATCCTCCTCATTGACATGATCTCTCCATTCATCTGCCAGAGCGTTTCCTGTGCACAGGGTAATGGGGGGTCAGCAGTTTGATAAACCCATAAAAGGCCCCCAAGTTAGCCCATGAAGGCCCTGGATGGCCTCTGTCACCCGTTCCCACAGCCCGCCTGTCTGTCAGCCCCTCTGACTGACAAGCCCCGCCACCCCACACCCTGACGCTTACGCCCACTGCAACTACATCAACCCCCCCTAAAAACCACACACATAAAAAATCATTCAGTCTGGCCTGCCACTCATTAATATGACAGACAAAAGCTTCACACTCACACTCTTGGACCTTGTCAGTCCATCAGTGTGGGATGAGGGGAGGAGAGAGTGTGGGCACAGTGCCCAGTGACTCCACCTCGTCCAGTCATGAACAGGGTCTCTTTCTGTCTTTTCCTCTGGCCCTCCAAACTCTTTGAAAAGGAAGAATGCACCATGCTAAATCTGCCCACAAGGGATGGTGGGTGGTGTGAAAAGACTGACACTGATGCCACCCTCCCCCTGGCACAATGACACAGATGCTCCTGGCAGGAGACTAGGAGCACGGCCCCGTGTCCTACAACATCACAGAATATTTAGTATTTGGTAGAAATTTGGTCACTGAGCATAAGGTTTTTATACTTTTCAGTTCTTATTAGCCAACACAAGTTGGATAAAAAAGTGTTGTCACTTTCAATAATGTCTCAAGGGAGAGATTGAAGATCACACCAGGGAGCGTGTACTGTTGACCAAACTCTTCTGGAGGAGTTTGGGGGTTGTGGAGATTTACTGAGATGTCAGTTCAGTAATTGAGCTATTTACTTACTTTAAATACCCAGATTTGTCTTTTCCCCTATCTAGATTGAAACCAGGACATCTCTGTCTGAAGACCACTTCTCAACCCTTTAACTTACCATTTCCTACATCTATATTAATCCATATTAAACTTTCTATATGTTCCAGGCTACCCTCTGTGTATCTGCAACTTCACAGCATCAACAAAGTGCTATTGTTCAAGGAAGAAGTGGACAGTTAACTCAAAACCTATAAGTCAGCTGTAAAGAAAGTTTTCATCTAACTGTAATGAGGGAAAAACAGAGGTGTGTTGCATGCAAAAAAAAATAAAACTGAACTTTTTGCAGCTATAGTTTAAAGGGAAACGCCACCAATTTTACACATAAAGGTCAATTTACTTCATTGGGTGTACTACTCAGCGGGGGGAAATTATTTTATGATGTCTTGTCTGGAGAAGCTTCGGTCAGTCTTTGTAAATAAGTCAAGTGATGTCATCAGGGTTATCCCAGCTTGGGGTTGGAGACTACAAATTTATAACAGAAAACTGTGTTACAAATTTGGGTTGATAGGATTTAATACACTTGGGCATTCCAGGCAAGGAGGGCCTAATAAATCAATGCTACAGGTTTCGTAATAGAAAATTTGGTAAGTTTTGGGAATATGGGAATGCTTCTAGCTGGGTACATAAAGAACCTGCCCACTTGCATGGGCCAAAGAAATCACTTTGTCTTTTTGGGATTGGAGGTTTGTGAATTGACATTACTGCATTTATGATGTTGTACAAATGCTGCTATATTCCAAGTAATTCAAATAATTCTCATATAAAAAGTTTATTTTACTGTGGATATTAGTTGACCTTGGTTTTCTACAAATTAACTACTTATGTTATGGTTAGGTTACCTTATTATAATATCCAGATCTAAAGAAGAGTGTCTCCACTGTTTTATTTAGAACTGCTGACATTTAAATCTTACCTTGTTCCCAAAAGGATACAGTTACTAGCAATGTTTTCTATCTCTCCCTCTGTCCAGGTTTGCACCATACACCGTGCAGGTTCT
This sequence comes from Macquaria australasica, assembly GCA_005408345.1. Taxonomy (NCBI): domain Eukaryota; kingdom Metazoa; phylum Chordata; class Actinopteri; order Centrarchiformes; family Percichthyidae; genus Macquaria; species Macquaria australasica. The sequence continues at coordinate 266,296 of SEMN01000353.1, forward strand.
TGACTGCAGCCCCATATTTCACCCCCACATTAAGGGCTGGGGGTGGGTATCCCAGCCAGCAAAGGCCGGTCCTGTCTCCAGACACACATCAGTGTGATGGAAAGTCGCCTTAACGGGCCAGAAACTCAGCTCACCCTGTCTAAAGCCAGCTGCTTTAAAGAACCGAAGGAGGAATTAAGAGGAAACTTATGGGAGGGAGAGAGGAGGCTTTCTGTCAGAAGATGAGATAATCTGAAGGGGCAGCCTCGCGCACACACACATATAAACACACACAGGTTAATGCAGTGGAAAAACCACAGCAAGAAAAATGTATTTTGGAAGAGTCGCATGGGTTGTTATCTTAAAAGGATAATGAATAATATAATATGTCTTTCCCTGCGAATGAGAGCGAGTTTCAGTGTCTAGTTTGTGATGGTAATTTCCACAGAGACAACAACCTGGTTCCAGTGTGATGACCAGGGATAATGCAGGTCATGCATGACTGTTCCTGTCTTTGTCTCTTTGTATTTCACTCCATCTGTCTGTCTATGCAATGACACCAATTATTAACATTATTTTTTGTATTGAACATTTTTTAAATAAAAACTCTTTAATCTAATTTGCATTCTACTGCTGTTTTTAATTTTTTATTTTTAAGTCCAGGGGGCACAAAATATCAGTTTTTCTTCATCCATTTCTCAACTTTGTACCTCACCCATACACCCAACCCGACGCTCCTTTCCTCCCTCCTCCCCCCTAGCTGCTGTATCCTGTGTGGTGAAGCTGGCACCAGGCTTTGAGAGCTTTCCTGCACAGACGGTTTTGATTCAAGTGCTGAAGTTTCTTGGGTTCTCTACATGTGTGGCGTAGACCATCTTCTTCCCTGCTCTGTTTACTGAACAGTAAAACCCGGCGGCCACAGACTGACGTGGGCTCACTCTGAGGCTCCTCATTCCCACCAGAAAGGAACCCATTTCATGAAGAATAATACTAATAACGTGACCAGAGCCCAAAACACTTCCTTTCCCGCAGCACTGCAGATCAGGTTTTTGTTATATTATTCTTCATATTACAGTATTGGCTGCCGGAGTGCCTCGTAAACACTAACCTCAAATTATCTAGTGCTTTTTCAAAGTGGTGCACTTGAGAATTTTTCTCAGTCCAAGCTCACACCAACATTAGCATTTATTCTAACCCCAAAAAGGCTGAAACTGTCCCTCTATGCAGCATGCTGGGGTATTTTAGGGGCTTGTAAGTGAATTAGAACTGCCTTGAAAATCCCCTCAGGGGAACAGATGATAGAGGGAACAAACCAGAGAGACGAGTAAGACAACAAGGACAGGAGACAATGAGAAGCAGAAAAAGAGCAAAGAGAAGTATAGGATGTAGATGGTGAGAGAAACTGAGTGAAAGAGATGAATAGAGGAAGAAAAAGAGGAAGGAAAGGCCTGGTTTTCTTTTCCCTAACTCTGGATTCCTGGGTAATGACCGGGCTGTAATGGTACTGAGCCTCAATTCGCCAAATGAAACAAGAGGCCCAGCCAGCCCGATGATGTTTATTTCTCTCCATTTTTCATCTTTTCCTTTTTTTTATTTGTGACATAAAAATCATATACACAGAATCTGCATTTAATTTGTATGGCAGCCCACTGTTTTCTTCCCTTTTTCTCATCTGCTACCCCCTATTCTTTCGTGCACATTCAGCAGAGTCCTCTGGCCAAAGCAGGGATTTGTGGCTTGCTAACCAGCGAAGGGGATATTTTCTGAGAAATTCCCTCTGCCAACAACTTTCTTCATCACGGCCTCATATGCTGACCTGAGAAAACGCCTTTTGAATCACTGCTGAAAGAGACTTTGGTCCATGCTGTCTTTGTTTAGCAGTGACCTAGAGTTGAGCTTGGACGCTTAAGATGATAGAAGAGTGTCAAAGAAAAGAGTAGTGAAATACCTCTATTTAATGTAGCTGTATTTTGACTTGGATGAGTGCTGGTATGAAGGAAAGGCCAGTGAATCCCTGATCATGCATCAGCAAAGTCAGCAATAAATCTGCAGAGAACACTTTAAGCCTGCACAGTCACGCACATTCACTAACCCCAGTAGTGTGGAACAGTTTGAGTTCTGTGAGACTGATCTGCTCTGCGAGCCACCGATGGGCGCCGATCCAGCGGCCACAGTGGCTGGATGAGAGCAGGCCAGGCTGCATGCCACGGGGGATTTCTGGGATCAGTGAATCTCTCCTTCTATCTCCGTATGGCTCAGAGGCTCCGGCCTTTGGAGCGAGCATGATTTCTGGCCACGGTCCTTATTTGGTTCGATTTACGGGCGCCATGTAGCGACCGCAAAGTCAAAACCCAGACATGAAATCTCTCTCTGCGTACACTGTCCAAGCAAACCACATCAACCAAAGCATTTAATACAATTGTGGTTTATATTGATGTATTGGCTGTTACCTGAACTCCCAGCACTTGAGATTTTAAATGGATTTGCATCATTCTCCAGCAAGTTTTTGAGGGTACTCTTACATTTACAAAATTATTTACTGTATTCATTTTGTAAAAACTTAAAATAATAATACAATCTACTCATAATGGTGGAGTCATATTCCCTTTGCAGTGTATTTACATCCTAACTGTGGCAGCTACGAACACACCACCACTTATACTAAATAATATCATAAAGATGGTCATCAAACTGTATATACAGTCCATGAGAAGAAAGTTGGGATAAAGGTGTAGTCCACGAGAGCTACACCTTTATCCCAACTGAAGTCTTTTCCAGACACCATTTAAAAAAAATGCATTGTGCTCCACTACCCCATCCGTCCCCCTTTCCTCATCCATCCACAAATGACAGCTCCACCAGCAGCCGCACCCTCTCCTACTGTTGTCCCGAGCCAGGCAGTTTGACGGCCTGTGCCAGAAATAAAAATATTTGTTCAGTTAAGTGTTTCTGCAAATGGCTCAACAGTCTCATGGGCTGTCGGGCAACTGGAGTTCAGGTGGCCTGGTCCTTAATGATGGACGGATTTCAGTTCCGTCATCTGACTTCTCAGAGAAAGACATCAGTTTCTCCTTCCACGCATGGTTCCTGGACACATCGAGGGTAGCAGAAGATGGCTGAGGTTTCATCCTCCAAACCAAATAGTGGCCCCATGGCATGCAGCGCCTCCCCTCTGAACCCTTAGCTCCCCGGCCCATTGCCTTTATCAGTCCTGTACGGACATCTGACTGCACCAGTTGAGCTGAGACAAGGCGCATGAAACATTTCTGACATTTCTCGAATGTGTGGCTAATCAGGAATGGCTGCTCATGTGTGGAGGATTCTCTAACTGGGGGAGATGGGGAGGAAAAGGGGGAGGTGATGCTGTACAGCTGTATAACACTTTGGGGGTAGAACATACAGTTCTGCAAATGGACTGCCGGTGATTTATATATTTTGATAGGTTTGTAGGCTGTTCACGTCAATATAATTTTATGAAAATATTAGTGTATGGGTCAACCATGCTGTGAGTACATAAATCCACGTACTATTTCTAGTGATATGGTGTAACAAAACCCTTTTTAGCCACTATTGACTATTAAGAACCTACATTGTAAGTACTTAGTTGAACCCTAATCATAAAAACAAGTGTCACTAGTGGAATAAATGGCTTGTTAAGATATTCTAGGCTATTAGGAGTAAAGATTGCACTCTTTATTGGTTAGATTTGAGGGCCAACTGCATTTAGAGCATGAAACGAGGTGGAAACAGGAGGAAAGTGAGATGCTGAGGAAGAGGCGTGTGCAGTCAAAGGAATCTGAACAAGAGTGAAGATTTGCATGCTTGTTGCTTTTACAATGAAAGTAATTATAGAAATTTCATAGAAATTTGCATGGAATATCCACGGAAAATGCATGGCAATACTTGAGTGTGAGATGTATGAAAAAAACTGCACCGTGTACTCTCTACTATGACACCTCTGTCAAGAAAAACACCATTAACGACACAGTGAGGAAAAGGATCCAGTTTTGCTGCTACGACTTCTCTCGCCCCGCTGGAGTTGTGTAGCCTGCGTAGGCCATAAATATCAGAGTTTTTATAATCTTAATTATACAGACATTTTTCTGTTCTCCTCCACGAGCCAGCTCTCCCTCAGACCCAGCAGGTTGCTGTGACAATGCCAAGCACTCCCCTCCACAACAACAGCAGCATTCAACAGGCGAAGATTTAGAGCTCTGCAAATATTGGCTGCGCTGGCTTTCATGGGCCAAGAGTGGGAGGGATAGAAGTTTAGGAGGGGGTTGGTGTTGGTTGTGACTCTCACCTCTACCTGTTTTCTAAACTTCTGGAAAATATATTTCCCACATCCAATAGAAACTGGAGGGGACAGGAGACAGGGTGAGGGAAGTTTCCGTAGTGGAGGTAAATGAGATTGAGCAGCAGGGAGAGAGCAAGAGAAAGAAGATTTAGATTCCACAGAAGAGACAGCGCACATATTGAGAGGTGGGTGGACTCCCACCACTGCCCGAAAGCTTTACTCTATTCACACTGACACATTAGTATTCTAATGCCAGTGGGAATATGTATGACCGCCTCAGAGAGAAAGAGATGCACAGGCCTGTGCCAGAGGAGCAGGAGAAAAGACAAAGGAAGCAGAGCGACAAGAGAGACATTAATGTGGTAAAGACCTGTAGGGAGAGAGAGGGGAGGGAGAGGAGAGAAGCACTAACACATAGAGAGGGGGGCTTATATGATGACAACATTTATCTCCCTGCAGTCATTTTCTGTGTCTCCATGCCTACACAGCAGCACTTTAAGACCTGAGGGGCTCTCTTCTCATGCATGTGCACCCTGATTCACCTTTATAGTCAGACAATGAATTGATAATGATGAATTACAGAAACCAGCTTTTGTTCTACAAAACGTGTTTTCGGATATAGTTTAACCTCATGCGCTCACATCCTTTACTACAAGTAAAGGTCCTGCATTTAAAATACTACTATAGTAGCTAGTTGATGTGGAGCTAGTTTGAGCTACTCTATATACAGTTAGTTTAGTCCAGTGGTTTCCAAATTAGGGGCTGGGCCCCTCCAAAGGGTCACAGGATAAATCTGAAGGGTCGTGACATGATTAATGACATTGGAAAGAAGAAAAAACAAAGTTGTGCGACACAAATTGGTATTAATCTTTTGAAATATTACATTAATTTTTGCTTTTTGTGAAATATTGGGGAGTTTTTCCTCGTTGGGCCTCAAACTAAATTATTATTATTTAAATGAAACCATCTGAGAGGGTTAGAGGGGAAATGTCTCTTTGGTCAAACCACTAACAACTCATAGACATCTGAAACGTGACAAAGAAGCGCCAACTAGACACTGCTTTTTTGTAAGGGGGTAAAAAGTCAGAGAGGTTGGGATCCACTAGTTTAATCTTTAACAGTGCATTGTATTTTAAAAGTCTTTTTTTTTTTTTATGTCAAGCAAAGAACAAGTACCTCAAAATTGTACTTATGTAATAATTCGCCACTGGTGGAAAGGTAGTTATTCCCCATAGACGACTGCACAGAAAACAGCTTATTTACTGTTTGAGGCTCATGAGTGAATAAACTTCAGTCATTTATTATACAAAGCAAGCAACCACCAATATAAATCAAATGCATTAAGAAGAGTCCATTTATGCTTCTGCTCTCTTTAAAGTCCCTTTTATTTCCTCAATAACTGTAACACACTTTGACAGGAGCATCACACATGCAATGAATTTAAACTATTTTGCAAATAAATCAACTGAGCTTAAATAGTTTACTCTTGACTACATACCTGCACCAGTACACTTCAGAATGACTAATCATATGTACACAACAACCTGATGCTTGTGAATATTTTCACCATGTCCAACAGCGAGTTGGATCAACTTGAAGCCCCTTGTCAAAATGCATTTTCTATGCTCCCTTAATAACTCAGGCTAATCACTTTAGCTTTGTCTCTAGGGTCACAATGCCTCCCCTCATGTCCTGTATCCTAGCGAGGAGGCTAGGGAGCGGTGTGGTGACGGTGTGTTGAATTTGGGTGACAGGGCCCCAGTGGGAGTGGGCGCCCCCCTGTCCCTTAGATAATCCCCAGGAGAAAGGGCCTGCATTTAGGGTGCGATACGCTTAATCCAGGGGAGGGGGGGTGCTTGTTCACAAAGGAGCCCGGCACTTCCTCTGGCCTGGGAGCTTCCGCTGGTCCGGGGGGCCTGGCGTGGGTGTCAGTACAAACATGCGCCAATAATACACGTCGGCATTACAATGGAACAAACAGCAGACATATACACACACACACACACACACACACACACACACACACACACACACACAGTGGTGGACAGAGGAGTGAGCTTGGGATAATCAAAAAAACAAACTTGTAAATTCACACTGTCCTTACGGGGAGCCAGTCCAAACAAGCAGCCCACGCACACAGGGACCAGCAGGAGTAAACACAGCACACACACACACTAAATAATGTGGGCAGAGGCAGTGTTTACATTCTGCCCCAGTGTACGATGAAATAAACCTTGTATGTACTGTAGACAGATTGTACAGAGATCAAACAGCTCACTGCCTACAGATAGTTTCATATTTACAAACAGGAAGATGGGGTCATGTAATAGCCCCTTCAGATGTGACACGGAGTCCCGGTTTACTCACACGTACCGTAGATGTGATCAGAGGATGCTGGTGGATGACGCATATGCTTCAGCACCATCCCCTGGCAGCATTTGTGTTCCTACCATAAGGGAAAATGAATATTTAAAAAAAGATAAAATCTGCAAAACTCTTCTTTTCCTAAACACATTTTTCCCTCTTATTTACCACAAAAGCAAATAATACCCACTAAGGCAGCATGTAACATTTAGAGACATTTACGTAAACAGCTGAGGGTTATTATTCCATATTTCTCTGACATGATTCCACACGCAAGTTTGGACCAGACGTTTGGAAAAAGGGAAAACGTCAGGCACGGTGTCTCTTTTTCCTAATTTTCAGACTTGCTTTTCCTTCCCATACTATTTCACGCTGACACATCCTCTTTCCTCTGTGGGTCCCCTGGCATTTTCATCTGGCCACAATTCGTCTGTGGAGAAGCTACAGCAGATTGCAGTGGTGGAGAGGAAGAGGAACGTTTTCGTTGACAGAACAGACATACAAATACTTATTTACTTGAGCTTAAACTGCTGTTACTGCTTACATAACAACTGACACTTTGACTGTTAACAGTGCACACACTTCAACTAACCCTGGCACTACAACTTCAACTGAAATTTCAATTGCTTTCATCTTTTTACATCTCAACTAACATTTAAAGGTCTTTCATCCTTTCCTCTTTAAATAACAGTTTGACTGCTTTCATGGCTTACACGTTGACTGACATTTCAGCTGCTTTCATCTCTGACTCTTCAACTACTTTTAGTGCTTACATGCAAACTCACAATTCAACTGCCTACAGGACTTAAAATTAAAACTGCATTTGCAAATGCTTTCACTTATTACACTTGATTTCACCTGCTTTTGGCTCTTAAAATTCAACAGACACTTCCATTATGCTCACTGCTTCAACCTTAACGGACATTTCCGCTTCTTTAAGTGCTTCAACTTCAACTGCAACTCACATACAACATGTCACGTGCAAATAATTAACATTTTAAGATATTTTACTGAAATTTTCAGTGTAAGCAAGCACACTTAAATTTTCAGTATGAAAGGGTCATACTCGCCTTTCCCAGCTTTTTGGCAGTCTCTTTATTTTCCAGTGTGACGAGCCCCACCCATTTGGTACCAGCACAGCCTAAAATAAACCATAGAAAGCATTTAAACCATCTCTGTGACTCAGGTCTGACATGAAGATAAAGCCTTCTCTCCAGGTCCCCTTTATTCTCTGAATGCTGACCTTTGGCTGAACGGTATTTCAGCAGCAGTGCGTGGTCAGTACAGACCTCATACTTAATAAGAATTATGAGCAGTGACACAATTATATATCAGCGTAATGTCCAAACTCTGCCATGCTGTGTCTTCCAGCATTATGGACTCATTATAAAATAGCTGACCAGTCCAGGCCACTTGTTTTGACAGAAAGAGGTCCACCACAGCACTGGCACGTCTTTATGTGTGGCTTCCACCAAGACTAACTACCCATGACAGTGCCAGGAGTGTGTGTGTGTGTCTGGCGAGTCCACATTAAGTCTGAGGGGAAGCATGCCTAATGTGGGAGAGAAACAGTGAATCCAACATGGCCACTAGCCAGCGTCAGTGTTCCCTTCTTGGAGAATTAGCCTGTCACTCCGTCCTAATTCCCGAGGACACAGGCTGCTCTTAAACCCAGGTTGAGTTTAAACTGGAGAGACTGACTCTCAACTGTTTTCTCAGGATTGGGTGCAGACAGGCAGCCTGGCAGAATGTGTAGCAGGTCAGGCCGCACCAGAGAGCAGAGCTGTCGCACAAATACAAGTCTAGTCCAGGGTCAAGCTGACACTGGTTACACTTTTCGCTGAGTTAGTTGCATGATTGTGTGTCTCTCGGTGAGCATCCAGAAGAACAGGATACTCGCCCTGCTGGGTTAGAGACATCACACATACACAACAGGGCTGACCACCTCAGAAGTACATTTCTGTGTGCAGGAGGATTTAAAAGTATATGTACATGCGGAAAAACTGGCAGTGGGATCATCATGCATGTTTAGTTTCACCTCCAAACTTTACACCATTGTTGTTTGTTTGTTCAGAGTCTGTTGCTGACATCGTGCCTCCACTGTTCATGGGCTTAAGTGCATCTTGTGGACAGCTAGCATGAATTTCTGAAACATTCTGAAGGAATTCTTAATGTTGAGCATGCAGTTGACAAAGACGCTATTATCACACCTTTTCATTTCATATTGTCATCACAATAACAAATTACAAATACTGTATGGAATCAGCTGGGCTTCGATATTAATGAATGCTCACACAAAGGCATTTCGTGATTTATATATACATGACTCTACACAAAAATATTTTTCAATGCACACCACAATATTATGAAATAATAAAGGTTCACAGATGTATTTCTGATGCACATAAAAATAAGTTGCATCACTAACTTAGCAAGCATCTTAATTTGATTACTATCAAGCAAGATTTGAAGTCATAAGGGCTATCTTTTTTTTTATTTCTAAGTGGATTTATCAGTGATGGACATCATAGATTTGAGAGAACCTGGAAAGAGTGAGTCACACTGAGTGTGTATGATGTCTGTGTGTGTTCAGATTTGACTGAATTCGGGCTCTGAGAAGAAGAAAAACAATGAGGCTGTAGGCCTCAAAAAGGCATGTCAGATTTTTACATTTACATTAAATTTAGAACTTAATAACTTAACTAAGTTAAGCTAGTTAACCCCCCCCCCCATTAGCTGAAATCATCCAAAGCACGTTAACTTTACTGTAACTACAGTAGCATTAAGATCCTGACTTGCTGCCATGACCACCATTGCTTCTGTAGTTAAAAGCAAGTATATCCACGTGTTGCTGCTGACACCAACTCAGCCGAGCCCTGCCCTGGCTGAGAGCTGGACTGTTGTTGAAACTCTGTTTGGGGGCGAGAGGCCATTCGCATTTGTGTTCTGCCAGCTCATGTATCCAACACCTGTTGCGTTGCCCAATTCCACAAATCTAACTCAAGCGCTTATCTCTGGGTGTGCATGTGTTTTAGGAGACACAAGCTTACTACTGTATGTGTAAAAATGTACACAGTTGGTGCCAGCATGAGGACTCTTGATTAATTACTGCCCTGTTCCTCAATATCCCGCTGCCAGTGGCTTCAGGGTTGTGTTGCATCATTAGCATGCAAAGGAAAGCAACAAAGTCCAAGCAGCGAATATACAACGCCTTTATTTAGTTTAACCAAAAATAACAGTGTCAATATTAAAAGAAAAGCAAATAAAGCTATAAATGACAACAAACATTAAACACAGTGAGGTCTTTGCTTCACATAAACCCAGTAAAAAAAAATCTTTACAATGTTGCGGTAAATTTAAGTCAGCTTGAAGTTTCGGGATACAATTTAAGCAACTGAAAAACACCTTCAAAATCACTGAACATTCAAAGGAAAACACGCTCTTCAAGTGGCGATGCTGACATGAGTCTAAACCCGTGTCAGTTCAGAGGAGAGCTGTCACCTGTGTGTAGCTAGACGCTACATCAATGCTGAAGCATACAGGATTGAGCATGGTGCAACAAATCAAAGCGATGAATACATGATATCAAAATAACATTCAAGGGACTGGTCCCTGTAGAGAGTCAAACCAAACAAAAGGATGCACAAGAACTAAACAGAGAATGGATGCTGCAGGATTCATTGCTGAATAATACTGAATTTATAAAATACATGTGAATGAGACATAAGTGATGAAAGAGGCCAATGGGTGAATGGGTACATACATATAGTAGATAGTGAGTGGCTTATAATATACTGCATTATTCCAGCTTGTGTAGAGCCAAGCATGGAGAGACTACTGGGAGAGGCAGCAGAAAGCACTTTCACAGACAGTGAAGAGACACACAGACAAAAACAGAAACAGACAGATACTGTTGAAGTGTGTATTTACGTATATTAAAAGGTGCAGTGGTGTGACGCTGTATGTTTAGGCGCGGTAGAGCAAGATCCTTTCAGCACAGTCCTGGCCAACCAAGCCGGCATACTGCTGCACCTCCGCCTCGTCGCTGGAGCCTTTGCGTTTGCGGCAGTAGGCCGCGTAGGGCATGACGGCCCGTCTGTATAGCACCAGAGCCCTGCCCACATCCTTCAGCACCCGAGCATCTCCTGGATACAAACAGGCACACATGAGAACATAATAAGGACCAGTGTAGACACATCAAGCACAATAAACATTGTCCTTATTTTCCCTCATTCTTATGAGTTAACCTCTGAGTGACTTGGCACGGATACACCATTATTCCGAGAAGCTGTTGGAGGAGCACAGAGCATTTTCCCCCCACAGCACTAATTCCCCTATGCCCTAAACCTGGAGTCACGGTGGTGCGTGAGCAGCCTAGTTAGTTGGCCTTGTTTAACGGGGGCCTTGCTCCCTGCTGGCTTGCCAAACTCAGCATTTCATCAGGTCCTGTGTCATACACTGCCAGCTCCCATTAGACCAGTGAAAACACTGCTAATCTCAAAAGTGTGCATGTTCAGCAGCTAAGAATGGTCCACTGGAGAGTTGGATGGAAAAAAGGATTAAAAAAAACAAACAAACAAAAAAAACGATGACCCTCACTCTGACACTAAAACCGCTGCCTCCAGGAGTGAGAGGTTGAGCCAAGCTGCCCACAGCTGGCGCCAGGAGGACATGCAAGGGGTAGCACAGCAGGGAGTATCAACTGAGCCAACCTAATCCAAATATACTGCACATACTGTGTGAATGCAAGTGGGTCTCAAAATCCATCGTGAGCACTAATCATCTTCCCACTCCAGTCAGAACTGAGGAGTCCTTGATTTGCTGTCATTCATTGGAACTTCAATAAGTACCTTATGTCACCCTCTCCCAAATGAAAGACATCCCTGCTCTCCTCACTCTAACTGCCCTCTTAAAATGCTTTTATCCCACTCCTTAGCTCTTAGCTAAGCCCCTTAGCTCGTCTTCTCCGAGCATTCTGCTGTTTCAGCAATTGTAAAATGCCTAAAATGTAAAATTTATATAGTGCCTTCTGAAATGCACATCACCTACACACAGTATTTCATCCAATTGGCCTGTCCCGTCTGTCTGGAGCAATCCTGGTCTGGCCGAGCTGAGAGGAAGCAGATGAAAATAAACTTCGGGGCCGGGATGTTAGACAGGAGTGGACTAGCTAGCCAGGCCCATGGCGACACATCAGTCAAACAGGAGCGAGTTAGATTTGGTATTAATAGAGCTCAGGGCCTCCCACTCGCCACTACCGCTCCCCCCTGACAATACCCATGTGGCTCACAGCTGAGCACCCAGGTGGTACGTATGCGAGTGGTATGTGAGTGCACATATTTCTGTCTTAATTCCTAAAATATTCCCATTGTACTGCCAAATCCCACCTGATCACCTAATAAACTGGGAAAACAAGACAATAGAGAGAAAAACCGCAAAACTGTGATGTAATGCCACAAACAAAGGTCTTTACTCTTGTGCCAGATGTTAAACGGGATCCCCAGTTTACAAAGCACTCAAAAGGCACTCCGGGCTGGATCTTGGCTATTCACGGGCTGGATGTGATCAGAAACTTGTTACGAGCAATATGAGTCAACCGACTTTGCTGCTGTGATCAGTTAAAAAGTTACAGGCCTCGAGTATCACTGACGGACATCAGCACCAAAGGAAACCACTAATGAGACTCAACAATGAGAGAATTCAAATAGTCACGAGGGTTTAGGTAGATATACAGTAAGTGAATGTCCCAGCTATTCACGTACCACTATGTAATCGAACTTGCACAGACACTACCTGAAAAGCAAGCGAGAGGAAAGAAGAGAGCTGTGTATAAACATAAACCCCCGAGGCTCCTTAGCTCTCTCACTCCCCCCCATCTCCATAAAGATATTTTCATATTTCAACAAACCACACTGTGGATTCATATTTTATTTATTAGCCTCATTTCCCTGCTCAGTAATGCCCTAACCACTGTGTCTTTCCCCTTCTCTAAAAACCGCTGAGTCACGTAATTGAAGAATGCTTGATACAAAACTTTTAAATGAAGAAAATCAGCAGTATGTTAAGTCTCACCATGTGGGGAACTGGGTTTCAAAAGATGTAAACATGTTATGCAACTTCCACATGACCATAATTTTGGTCCATGAAGAATTAATGTGTCCTGATGGGATGAAAGTGAAAATATTTAAACGTTCGGTGCTTCCTTAATAACTTAAGCTGCCTTCAGCATCGTCTCTCTAAGCACTATGTGCCTCTTCATGTTCTTTATCAGTGTGACAGCCCACTTACACAAAGTTACACTTTGTCCACTCAAATGTGTGACACTGGTCTAAAGCACCACTGTCCCCTTGTGAAGATATTAAGTAGTGAACACTAACAAAATGGATAGCAGCATGCAGCTTTAAGAAGGTCTATTAACCTCAACTGTAATACTGAGCAGAGGCTCCATCTCTCTTCTCTGTGTTACTCAAGGCAATCCAAACATCCGCTCCTCACATAAACAACTTTCATTTCTTCTTCCCTCACTCCGTCCTCCATCAATCCCCCCCTCTTCATTTTGAGTAGCTCCAGACCCTGTTGCCGTCAGGCCCACCGGACGTTCAGTGGCACGCCGCTCTGAGGTCACAGCTCCTCGGGGTCGGGGTTCAAGGGTCGGGGGGAAGAGGAGTGGTGAGGGTCGGTCGGGGAGTGAGAGGGTCAGATCCGAGGCTAGGGGCCTTGACACCTCGCCACGCTCCCCTCTCTCTTCCCATCCATCTCAAACTTTCAAAACACTTGCTTAACACCAGACGCAGGTCAAAGGCAGGCTATCAGGTTATGACTACTTCCTATGACCCAATGTTGCAAATCCAAAATAGGGCTTACGTTTGAAAAGGAAAAGGCCAAAACGGTGGTGTAGTAAGAAGACTGCTCTTTGACCGGAAGACCTGGGTTCAAGCCCCTGTGTTAGCACGCATCCGTCCAGCTGAAAGCGAGATCCTGAATCTCTGTAGCTGACCATGAATATTGACCTCCACAATAAAGAAAGCAACAAGAGAATTCCTCTGGATTATAAAGGATATTGTCCTTATTATTGTTATTAAAATCAGGGAAAGGTTCTTCCAGAGCGGTAAATGTGCAGCAGATTACCTCCTGCATTATAACACACTAAGAGAGGAGTGGTATCTGTCTCCCCTCCGCTCAGAATGGGAACATTAGTGCAAGTCAGGCTAAAGAGCAGAAAGCCCGGTGAAGAGCAGAAAGCCTGGTGAAGAGCAGAGCAAAGTGGCTCTGACAGTGAGACAAGATATGAAAAGTGTGTACTGTAAAAGCTAGAAATATAGTGGAGAAGGCAGGGGGCTTGGAGGTTATGGGTGGGTGCTCCCCCACCTAATGTTTTGGCTTCACTTTGCACAGCTGAAAGCACAGATACTGAAGACCTTAGAGCCAATCAGCTTGATGAGAAATGAATGTGTGTATTCCTATGAGACATGAAAGAGAGACCAACAGAATGAGAATATTCTATTTCAGCATTTTAGATATTTTATAAATGCCACTTAGTGTAGTGTGTGTATGCAATATTTAACTGCTGGACGCACTTATAGTCCAGGGGGTGACTACCTCTGTCACACATGACACAAGTGTTTATCCTGCTGAATGGGCAATGCCCCTACTTCTTTCTTTGTCAAGCAAACAGTGATTATGAGTGTGTGAGAGATAGTACATATGTGCTGTGTAGAATGTGTGCGTCTATGTGTGTGTGTGTGTGTGTGTGTGTGTGTGTGTGTGTGTGTGTGTGTAATGTACATTTGCGAGAGGCCACAACGAGGCCCTAGGGCCCTCGACGTGTCAGCAACAGGCATGTAATCAATGTGAGCCTGTTTTGGACAGAGTTGTGTAAACTTTAGATTAGCTGTCTTTACACACCTCATTAGGACAGCTCTGTAACCCGGTCACGCTTACAGTCTGAATGCACAACCAGCACCCCAATTTTCATTCACCCCTGGGTGAGGCTCGGAGTTCGAGGCAGGGCCTTACAACAAGCCTGAGTTGGAATTAATGGGGACTTTGCTGGCAGTTTTAGTGAAAACTGAAATTTCTTAAACATAATTTTCTCTCAACTTGTTTTTATCTTTATACATTTTTGGACCAAGAACTTTTGTTCTCTGTTCAGGTTTCAAGAATGGAAAGCTGTATTGTCACCCTGTATACATTTCAGGAGTTGTACTTGACAACAAACGTAAAGGTAGTTGATATGAATCATGTTAGTAATCAACAGAACAAAGTGGAGACATTAGGAGGCTGTACATTGAACCAACTGCTGTTGACAGTCAGCTGATACACTGGCACATTGATTATTTACTGACACATAGCGAAGTCAAGAGTAGACAAACAAAATAGTGTGACACTCATATATTTCATGGAAACATAGTGAGAAATCAGGCCAGAGTACAAAATGTTATAATCGCAGCACACCACAGCAGCTACATAAATGTGAATACCATAGATAGTTACTTCTTAAAGGTTACATAGGATATTCCCACACCATTACATGCAGCCAGGCCTTCCCCAGGACTTAAAAACAGATTGCAACATGTCTTTATTTAGGCCAAAAACAAGCCACACATTGACCAACCGCCAATTAGGACTAGGCCATTGGCCTCAACAGTGTGCCATGCTGCTAACCTGATGATGACACAGTGCAGGCTGACCTGGGGACTGACCACTGGGTGTATTTCTGGAGAAGACAGAAACCTCCACACCACCACTAGCCTGGCACCCCACAGCTTGGCAACAGACCTGAGAGCTAACCGTCGAGACAGCTAGCACTGAAATGTAATGGCACTGCGTTTGGACAGCTAAGCCTGAAATAATGTCCAGACCCGTCCAAGATCAACAGTCCATGCAGGAATGGAGGCACCGCAAGAGCCACAGACACATACACACACACTCACACAAACTCTGGCCACAGTGAGAATTGCTAACTCCGAGACCGCCACTTTGCCCTCAGTAATTTGTGCCTACTCAGGGATTAGTGGTATGACTGACAAGAAAAGGTCAGACCCACCACACTGGCTAAGCTGTTAATGGCAATGTTGTAAATGACCAGCCTACTAATGGTCTTTTAAATGCCCTTATTTCTCCTGGGTGTGGTGAGTCAACAACCAAAGCTAGCCAGGATATCAAAAAAACTGTGAAGAATGCTTATTTCCTTAAGACGTGTTAAGATTTGGATTCTTTAGAGATGGTGCCCATAAACCTTACCTCATCATTCAATCTGACCCCTAGAATAGGGGACAGGGGGAAGGGGGCATTCGTGCCAGAGAACGTTTTTTCTTTGAAGTTCCTCATTTGTGTTAGTTTTTACCTCTCTGCGTGGCACCAAGTCCAAGTATGACCTCACTACAACAAACTCTTAAACTGTCTCTCCACATTGATACATCCCTCTTTTGTCCTCCACCTCCCTGTCAATCTACCTCTCATTTCATGTACTTCTCTCTCTTCTAGTGCCAGCATACAGCCACCAGCCTCCCTACGTTTCTCTTCCCATCTCTATAAAATCATTTTTATCACACGCCCCCTCCTCTCTCCCTCCATCTATTCTTCTATTACTCCCTTTCTTACCCTCCATCTATCAGTCCCAGTCTACTTGACAGTCAATGTCTTGTCCTCTCACATCTTCTATTACTGTCCATCAGTGGCTCTTTCCTATTTGGTGCCTATTTGGCGATGTAGATTAATGGGGAAGAGTAAACAGGAGATGGCTGGCCCCTGTACAAGCACTTGCAATATCCACAGCATGTTTTATGTATGTACGCATGTTTAAACCCAGGCATGCACGATCTCCAGTCATCTCCTATAATAATTCCTTTAATACAGGATGTATCCGTACAGTAAACCTTGTTTTACCTTTTCATTCCGAAGCTGAGCAGTGTTATACTCACTGGACTGTCAGTCTAAATGAGGTGCGAGAGCCATATAATGCAAACAATTTTGGTTTGGTTTTTGTGGGAGCTGAAGGAATTTTACTGCATATTCACCTAAAACAGCAGAGCGGAGTGTTGCACAGTTGTACCTGCATCAGGATCCTGGTTAAAACGAGCATATCGGGAGTTCTCCAGCTGGGGTACGCATCGCTCTATTGGTACCCAGACAAAGGTTTCTGGGCACAGGAGGTCTGAAGGCCGGTACTGCCCCTGGGGAATGAAAAGGGGACAGAGAGAGAGGGTTACACCTCCTGCTAAAAGAATTTATTATTTATTACCGTTTAATCGACCAACAGGAAATGTCAACAATCTTGAAAATTGATTTATTTAAGTGTTTTATCCAGTAAAAATGCCAAACACTTTCACAGCTTCTAGCTATTTTTTTTATATTGTCATAATGTTTTTTTTACTGTTCATGGTTTTTGAACATTATTAACTATTTTCTGGCATTTTATAGACAAATTAATTCATCTGCAAACAGATCAATAATGAAAATAATAATTTGTTGCAGCCCTAGTATACAGCTTTTTAAGAGTCACATTCAAGCACTTTTCAAGCACTTTCAAAGTACCTAAACCAAAATAATCTAAATTGTTACTATAAATGCCAGGGGACAACAAGCAAATATGAAACACTAGATTATGTTGAAAATCAAGTATTTTTCAAGGAGCATATTTGAATTCAAGCATATTCCTAACCTTGAAAACATATCGGTTAAAATTAAGCATTTTCCAAACTTTCAAGACTTTGTACGAACCCTGCTAGTAACACCATTTTCACACTATGCTAGTGACCCTTTAGGGTTAAAGGTTTGTTGTAAACTGACCTCAGGGTCAGGATCAGGGTTGAGACCTGGATCAAACTCTGCTCTGTTAAAGTTCTTTGTTTGAGCCATACGTCTCTGTGTCAGGAGTGTTATGTTGTCTGCAAACACTCCAACATATTGTAATGTGTGCTTGTGAAATGGGAACAAGTCTGTATTTGACCTAACATTTTGGATGGAAAGTAAACCAAGCTGAACAAAAACAGCTGCAGGGCAAAGGGGGAAAAAAATGAGTGAGGAGTTGAATGAACAGAAAGGAGGAGAAAGAGACTTCCTTATCAGAGACCTGTGTTCTATCACATGGCTCCAAACAAACACAAATGGCCGAGATAGCTCTGTAAACAAGCAGGCGCCTCCAACAGGCCCGCTGCACCATCTCAACACACACAATAATATTTATCGTTTTTGAGACATTAAACTGTAGGACAAAGGCTCCAGCATTTCATGAACACACTCTTTATACACAACTGAGGTCAGAAAGTGCTGGATGCTTAAACTTAGAACAAAAAGGAAAAACACAGATGTCATTACGAACTCATAATAAGCAAGACAAAGGAAATACCATCCCTGGAAAACACTGTTGCTACACAAGCGCTATGACCACGACGAATCTGTCAGTGGGCCTATATGGAAAATATGCTGCCTGTTTTTACATGCAGGATAGGATGCCATGAGAATAAAATAGGCTGCTTTACAGCACTGAAAAATGAAAAACAGAAACATTTGGGGGATACACTCATAGTCAGGCTTTGCCCTCAAGGCGGGGTCCTCGTCTGTAGCCACCCTTTTGCTCTGCCCCACAATTAGGGAGCGCAGGAGAAAGGCCAAATATATCACTAAATTCATACATACATACACATACGTCGTGCAAAAAGTGTACAGGCCAAGGCTGAGGTACAGGCTTTAAGGGGAAAAAGCAACTCAGAGTGAAGCAAAAGACGCCAACATGCTTTAAGTGCTTCTGCTAACAGATGGATGGTGGAGGAATGCTATGCATCTGTAGCTGCAATGGACACACACATTGATCGGATGCTCTCCATGTCCCAACAACCTACAGCCTTCTACAACTGTCAGCACAGTCAGCCTGACACTCTCACACTCTGCCTCACCTCTATAGACTCCTTCAACACCGCAGTGGGACACACCTCTACATGCAGAACACACACACACCTGCTCAGCAGCAGAAACACAGTGACACACACACACACACACACACATATATATTTCTCGCTATAGGCCTCTGCATCCTGACTTTCAACCTCAACTCAACCTGGATGCGTAGAGGGCGGGTGGAAGGGAGAAACAGAGGTGTGAATGGAGTAGCTAGTCTTTAAAGAGAGAGAGTGAGAGAGATGGAAGAAGAATGAAAACATGCAAGGACAGACCTTTGGATAAGCTTTTATTCCAGGAAGTTTATTTCACACGGTTTCTGTGTGTTTGTACTTTGTGTCATTGTGTATTTGTAAAATGAAAAAAGTGGATTCCTGATTTCTGAAGGCCTTTGTTTTGTGTCTCCAGTCTGAAATGATATATCCAGTCCTTTGCTGTACTGTTTTAAACAGAAAGAGAGGCCTGTGTAACCAAAATGAGAGACAGAGTCTGGTCATGGCACAGGCACAATTCCTCAATTCTCCCCCTGAAAAGAGAAAAGGATGAAGAGAAGGATGGTGGAGTATGAGATGACACAGCTATTAGTGGTCTGGACAGAGGAGAGAGAAAAGAAGAAAGAAGAAGGGAAAAGAAAAGCTTGGTTTGCCACACATCTGTCAGCTTCTTTTCTTTATTGGACTGAAAGTAAAGACTGAGCTCACCACTGACTTTCTTTATCTTCCCTCTTATTTTTTTCCTTCCCCAGGTTGGCTTGAAGGCCCTGTAATTCACAGCTTACCCCTGCAGCTTCCTTGGCTCTTCTTCAGCCCAGTGTTTTCTGCTCCTGCGTCAGCTTGCTCACAACATCCATCTCTTTATCTAACAGTTACTTATACCAACAGAGAATGCAGTAATGGTCTCCTGAAACTTAGATCTTAGAGAAGACTGATGTGCAGAGTGTAACAGCCAATCTAATAGCTGGCAGTGAAATGGCCTATTCCTACATATCTATGAGCAACAGCAACAGAAGTGATAGTGACTACATGTGAATGACCAGAAAGCCATGTGATTGAACGTGTCCACTAAATTGCGTTAGAGGGCTACCCGACAGATAACCAGGATGAGGCTTTCCAGACGAAGAACATCTTTTTGGTTTGGTCCTCCTCTCTTTAGTGGCTCTGTTCCTCCCTTTCTAAATGCTCAAAGCCTCCCACACAAACCAATCCGTCACCATCCCTCCATCCTTCCCTCCTTTCTGTGCTCGCATGTTCCGACGGATATGGAGGTGATGCCGATGACTGACAACCTCTGAAAGGCTCATTTAGAGAGACAGAAAGAGAGACGGAGGATGAAAAAGTGGAGAAAGAAGGAAACGTAAAAACATAAGCGGGATAGACTTGGCTGCCGTCTGAGGTGTGAGAAATGAGACGCAGGTAGGAGGGGAGACGGGGAAGGGACGAGAGAAAATTAGGTGCAGATGAGTAAAAGGATGGTATTTAACGTGACAGAGACATGGATTGAGGCAAACTGATGGAAGTGATAGGAGCAGTCTGAGTGCCAGGACGGAGGGGCCCAGCAATGAGAGAGGACGTTGGAAGCTGGGGTTGAAGAGGGAGGGCTTGGAAAGAGACAGAAATGGGGGGAAGAGCTAAGCAGACAGAGGGTGAGATGGAGACGAGAGGAAAAACAGACAGATCAAAGGAGAAATAAAGAGCTGCATTCAATAGGGGGAGAAACTTAACAAAATGGAACCTGTACATTTACAAGTGAGAGAATGTGTTTGTTAATTAACGTGCAGAGGTCACTGTTTATAGGGAAGCAATCTTCTTCAGTGCAGGTTTCCCAATGAACTGAACTTTAACAAGATAGAGGGGGAAATTACTCAACCTCATTTGAATAGCAAGCTGCCCCAGTGTAAACAATTACACAGCCTCAATCATCAGAAGTAAATAAACACATATCTCCACAGGGCTTGACATGCAGTTGCACAATACTTTGCAGATCTATTATCACACTGAGCCCCTCGGTGACACAGCATCACTCATTCTTTTCAGGCCACACAGACTTTACGCACATACAGATAGCAGGGGCCCTGCTGTCAGATGGGACTTTATTACCAGCTCAACGACTCAAACACATAACTGTCACGTTGTTCCTCTCCTTCATTGTGCACCCTTTCCCCCATTTCTGTCTTGTTTTCTCACACACCTCAAGATAGGGTGCGATGCCCCAGGCCCATACCTCTGATTTATACGTAAAGCAATTAATCAGACACATAAATCGAGCGCTCCACTGCAGCCAAGGAATCCTCATGAAAACCTACACCTCTTTTGCCTTCTGCTTCTTTTCTTCCTCCCTGCCTGACTATGAGTTTGGTATGTGTAGAGGTGAGACGGCTTTCATCAGCCGAGAGGCCGTCAGCCAAAAGTGTCTTTCACATCTCCAGTTCGTGCAAAATGGTGGACAGGTAAAAACACCAATTCACATCAAATTCACATTCGGAGCTTATTACCAGTTAAATTGTTTATTAAAACATTTATATTTTGCTACTGTAATAACATGTCAGGCCAGTCTTTATCAGAACACATCCTCTGGAGCACAGGAAGTGAAGTGTTTTAGGATCCCGGCAGCAACACAAGTGGTTTGTGTGCAGCAAACAGAAGAAAATCTCTGCAGTTAGCATGAGTAGCAATAGCCACCATGGCTAAATGGACAAATTCAGGCATAACATGTAGAGCTGAAACGGAACGTTTAATCAATTAAGTCACTTAATGCCAAATATTTCTCTGGTTTCAACTTCTCAAATGTGAGGATTTGCTGCTTCTGTTTTATATCATTGTAAATTGAATATATCTGGGTTTTGGACCATTAATCAGAAAGAAAAATAACGATCTGAAGATGTCTACTTCAGGAAATTGTAATGAGCATTTTTCGCTATATTCTGACATTACATCGAACAAGCAATTAATCAATAAATTGAGTAAATAGAAAATGTAGGATGAGCTAAGGCCAGCAGAATTGTATCACTTTAAATCACATTTTTAAATTCAGACCTAACTTGATGTCTTACATATAATTATTCTTACACTTTGTTCTTATGCTCCTTTTGTGTTTCCCCCTGCTTTCTATTACTTTTATGACATTGTCTTTTATTATTACTCCCAATATAATAAACTGCACCAATATGCTAATATGAGGGAGATCTAAGATACTACCACATCTTGAATCAGAGGGAGACTTTTAGAAGATGAGGTCACTCATTGTTTTGCAGTCGCACACTAGTGTCATGGTTCAAAGTGATCCTCTTTTAGGCTTGGTGGAGGAAAGACCAGAAGACAGGAGGTGGACTTGGTGTCCTAGTAAAAGGGTTTCCCTGCCTCCATCTGCATTACTTTACACCACATCTGCTGCTGATTTCCTGCTCATATCTCCAGTGGAGTTTTCACCCACCCTACCCCTAGCTGAGGTGTCCCTTTCTGTGTGTACGCACAAGTCAGGCACTGTGCAGAACGTCTGAATGCAGTCTCAATGAGACTATTCTTGTTAACAGTATCAGTACAGCTCAAATCTCGACAGGAAAGAGCATTAAGTTATACAGTAATCTGCTGGTCCACTGAACACCTACTTCAGTATGAGACATAGCGGCTCCAAGAGTGTGATGTGAGGCTGGTCGCAGAATAGATGAGGTCACTAATGTTAGACTTTGCTCTGTTTGTCTCTGGCAAAAGATATATTATCCAAAAATAACATGCAATCAAAAAGTAGCCTGTTTTATAATATAGGAGGTTGAGCATGAACACAATAGTGAATGGGATATTATGTCAGGATTACGCATTTGTCAGGCACTCTCAGCAGAACATGGACATTTGACCCAAACAGACAAATACGGTCACCATGTCACATTTGTGGTCTCTTGCCACTGCGTTATTCAGCTGGTTGTCACCCAGGACAAGCCTGAACTCGGAGGGTATACAAAGAGGCCTAGTGTGACCCAGAGCCGAGCAGACCTAAGCTAGGCTGGCCTGGGCCAGCATTCTGACCCAGGGTCACATTCAGCCAATCTCAGTCAAAAACCAATAAACACAGGCCCTGATCCCTACATCCATACTCTCTCTCAAACATACAGCTCTAACAATGCACCCCCTCTATCGTCCTAAGACTGTTGAAACACATACATTCTGCCCAGACAAGGGGGCATGGCCAAGGGGCCTCTAGCTGCTGATGGACACACGTAAACAGCGCAACTCACACAAACACACATGCAGCTAGACAAATAACACCAAAAAGTAAGCAGGCATGGACAGAGGGACAGCACCAATGAAAGACATGTCCAAACAAGCTGTGTCTCAGAATAGTGGCCCACACAGATGCACTTGCATCACAGTCTGTGACAATATGTGCATAAAGATTTGCATGTGTGTGTGTGTGTGTGTGTGTTGAGGTCTGTGTGTGAGTGCCCCAAACATGTCTGGGGTCTGTGTTTCGGGAGATTTACGCTAACTGCTGCTGTTTAAATACTCGGGGCCCACCAAGGCCTTTTCACCCTACTCAACACATTACCACAGGACGACCTTCAAATAAAGCATCCAGGCTGGTAAGTCTCCCCCTTGGGCCCCCTAGATAGCCCCCACAATCCCCTCCACCCACCCCACTCTGTCCCAGCATTCCCTCGCCTGGCTATGCGTCACGGCTCCACGGATGACAGGTTAATGAGGAGAAAATATTTTTACAGGATCGCATTTCGACGGAGCCCTGAGAAC
The DNA here is from genome assembly GCA_005408345.1 of Macquaria australasica. Classification (NCBI taxonomy): domain Eukaryota; kingdom Metazoa; phylum Chordata; class Actinopteri; order Centrarchiformes; family Percichthyidae; genus Macquaria; species Macquaria australasica. The sequence goes on from SEMN01000353.1 coordinate 289,573, forward strand.
CAATGGCAGCGCTTTTATGGGCATCAGCTCACAGACTGGGCACTTTTATCTCTTTATCTCCTCTGTTCTTTATGGGCAGGCGAGCTGTTATGCCTGTCTGACACAGACCACAGCTTACTGACTTGCAGTCAGAGCCGCAGCCCCTAATCCATGGTCTTAAAACCCCACCTCAAACTTCTAACTGCAAGACCAAAGCCGAGGCCCTCCACCCACACTCTGAATAAATGTCTAACTGTGTTTATGAGGCAAGCTCATTCTGTCCAGTAGTGCTTATCAAAGATCTGAACGCATTCCCTTGCCAAAAAGGAACCAGGCGTTTCAGACAAAGTGGCGCAGCTGCAGCAGGTTTGAAAACAAATAGTGGTGATGTTAATGGCAAGGCAAACACCTCAGGCTGGCAGCTAGAGGGCTCTGGATCTGCTCAGCATGACACCATCTCCAAACTCTCATTCTCGCCCTTGTGACCTTCACACCTTCCCCTCCTGCCACCCGCACCCCCACAACTCCGTCCTTCCACACGCAGCGAGACTGAATCGTCTGACCCGACCTCTTGAACTCTGCTCCCTCAGACCCTCACCCTGTCAGCGCTCCTCCTAGGGGGTGCCAAGCAGTGGCTGCCCCCAGACTGTGCCGTAGCCTGTTAATGATTTGTTAAAAACACAGCCGTGGCAGGACACAAGGGGGAAAAAAAGAGATGATGAGGCATAAAAGAGAAGAGAAATTATCAAAAACTTTAAACAAATGTTTCTGCTGAGAGGTGCACTGTTGGTGGTCTCCTGTCGAGCTAAATCAAACAAAACTGTTTCTGTCAGAAAGGCTCCAATTTAAGACAGGGGGAGGGGAGGGAGCTGGAAGGCAGCAAAAGGGGTATGCTGTAGCTTATAAATTTCACAGAGAGGGTGAGAATGGGCCTGGTTGGGTTTGATCTTATTTTGATGGGCACAGGTTTTCTAACATGAGGCTTGTTGGAAGGTAATGCAACTGGCATAGTAGAAACATACCTTCTAAAAACCAACTGAATATTACTTCAACTAAGGAAAAGAACACGGAGCAAAAAGAAAGAGAGGGCTAAATTAGAACGGTAAACACATGAGAAAGTCCATCAGTTTCAACATGGAACACTGCACTCACCACAGTAACTTCATACTACCTCTATCTGAGCCGTCGCGCTTTGTGCCTCTGAGCATGCAGATATGACAGTCGTAGAAACAGGATCCTCATCACTGCAAAAATATATATCACTCCTGCCTGCTAGCCCAGTAATAACATAAGACTAAATGAACAAAATGTGACGCCATGTTTTATCTCTGAATGAAATCAGTTGAAAGTTAGTTCAGTCTGATCCCTTCTCTCTCTATCAATCTTTCATCCCAACCTGCATGGTGGCTGGCTTCGTAAAACAGTTGCTGAAAGAAGAACGGAAACAAAAAGAGGGAAAGAAAGAGGGAAAAGGGTTGGATGTACTGTGGCTGGACCTGTAGGACCTGTGAAGCGTAAACCCAGAGTTCCATACAAACACCGCCGTTCACGGTAAACCTTTTCAATCCAACTCATCAAAATCTATCAAAGAGTTATAAACTTTATGCCAAGAGCAAAACATAAACAAAAATACACAAGAAAGGAATGCCCTTATAATCTAACGAATTAAAAAAAAAGAAAAAAGCTGTGTACTGTAGCATGGTACGCAGGGATGGGAGGCCTCTGTGGGAAACACCCACCTCTAGATGCCTCAAACTCACTCACTGTCACTCTTAATCTTCCCAGATGTACAACAAGTGACACACAGAATGTAAGGTCACACATGTACACATAACTTATGAATCTGAATGGGCCCCTTGAGTGAAAATAACATGCATGCAGAGTCCTGATAGCTGTGGCTCGGGGGCCTTTTGGCATGTCACAACCTGCAACTGCGTACCTGGAGAGGAGACGGACTGTTTGAGGGAGAGATTCAGTACATTAATATATACTGCTGGTTACTGATGGCACTGTGATGATTCAGAAAGATGAGTATTGTTTAGGGTTTTTTGGGCCAACTATTTAGGATTGATTTGATTGAACTGAAATTAAATCAGTGAGAAAAGGAATGAAGGGTACGAGAGACCTTTAGTACTGATCACTATTCAACTTTAAAAAACATCTCTGTGTGCAGGTGTGTATTTGTGTGTCCTGAGAAAATGAGGTCCGATGTACATGCCTGTGCTGGGAGGCACTTTGTCATGTCTACTTGATGTCATTAGAACTAAGCTCATGCAGCAGGTGACAGAGAAGCCTGCAGGCACACACTGATTGAGGCAAACATTAGCATAGCAGAAACTGACTGAAACCGACATCAAATTCTTTCATCAGTCGTATCCTAACATACTCTTCCACTCGGCGGCCGACACCTTGATGGATTCATTTCAGGTCCACTGAATTCAAAAGCTTCAGCCATGTGGAAAACTGCTGGCTGTTGCTAGAGAACTGACCGTCTCTCTGACAGTGTTTGTTGTTTGTGGGCGAGGAGGGGTTGAAAGGGAACGGAGGTGCAGCTGCCGCGAAAGGGCTCTTTAAAAGTCATGAAGTACCGCCGGGAAACGAATAATCCTTTTCATCTCGCCTCCTTTTCTCATTTGGCACACATTTTGTCACTCCTTTTTTTTCCTCTCCGTCTGTCCTCTTCCTCCTTCTTTCTTCCTCTCTGTGGAAAATTTAATGGTTTCCTGGGCTCAGAGTGAGACATTCTTTCACTGGGAACAATAATAACAAGAGTAAGAGCCACTTCATGTAACTCTCTCACTCCCTAACCAACTGGGCACAACTGGGTATTCTGTCTCTGTGTGTGTGTGTGTGTGTGTGTGTGTGTGTGTGTGTGTGTGTGTGTGTGTGTGTGTATGCCACACTTGAAAAGTGCTTGATCTGTTAAGACCAGGTACTGCAGACTGGTAAAGCCAAGTGGGTGACCGCCTCGTTTGTTATCATCAAAGTCTGCTTATTCAGTACTTAAAAATAACCGACACGGACAAGTGCTCACACATACACACACCTCTGCAAAGAAATGGAAAATCACTACAACGTGGCACGGATCTTTTACTCCTTGTTCTGTCCACAATAAAAAGTGGAAATTTATCAAATGAATCTAATGAAACTCTGAGTGCATTTTGCGAGCTGCTGAAGCTGGATGGTGGAGTTATTGGAGGACAAGGGAATAAAATATGGTGAGAGCAACGTGGAAGTTGAAATGCAGGGTAAGACACTTGTTTGTGGTTTTAACAGATCAACACGCTAATGCAGATCATGTCAAGAGTTCAACTCAGATACCTTTAAAAAATGTATCACATTTCGCTGCCTCTAGATATGCCTGTAGCAAAATGTCTTGATGGTGCCAGAATTACTTACTTACTAATTACTTACTTACTGAGCATGCAGTGACAGGCTTTTTTGTTAGGGAAGCCCCAAGAAATGTGTGTGCACCCTTGTCACTGAGAATACTCTGAAGGCTGCAGTACTCAAATTTTTTACTTTCCGTGTTTGTTCACATTTGACCACAATCCATCCAAACAAGCAAAAAATATGCTGTTTGACATTGCAAGCTAACATCAACAAGCCAGAGAATTTGGCTCTCAAAGCCACAAAGTCTCAGTTACTCTGTCTCAAGTCACGATAGTGGTTCGTTCAGATGACTTTTAGCTGCACATGAGAGGCAATGTGAAAAGGGCCAAGACCTTTGGTCTCATTTAGCCTCCAACAGCTTCGCCTTCTGCTCTCTACAGCTCAACATCAGAGGGCCTGGGAGGGCCAAAGGACCAGGGACAGGAGCCAGGGGCAGGATGTCACGTCTAACCCTGAACCCACCAGCCAAACCAGCAAGGCTCTGTGGGACGCTCCGTCCCATCTTTGAGAACAAAGGAGAGGGTCTGACACCGGCCAGGCAGCCCCCTGCTCCTGGCTGGACTCCAAGTCTTCTAGGACCCTTTAAGGCTGCTCTACAGGACCATGTCCAGGCTTTGGCACTGCTAAGACGTTTTAAACCACACACATGGAACTGTTCCCCTGGACATGCAGAGATGTGACCTGGCAGAAAGGACTTTCCTCCCAGCTCAGAACTCAAGAATACTCCAAACACAGATAAGAGGCAGTCCCCTCTTAGACTGTAGCCTTACACAGCCAAACCCTTAACACACATGCGGCAGGAGTATATGAGGGGACAGGACATACAAGAATACAGCTCAGGTAGAGGCTTAAGAAAGTGTTACCTTACTACTACTTTTAAAAACTCTCCAGTATGTCTATGAATACTATATAGAGTCACCATAAAAGGCATTTCACAATGCTGCTGGTGTCAGTTACATAAACAATGCAATTCTATTGGTCCTCAGGGACTGACAGTACTGTATGAATAACTGTGTGAAATTCCACAGAGAGGAAACTGGTTTTAGATGTTTTTAGTATTCCTCTCAGCATGTTGAGTTGAGTAAGGCAATCTAAGCTTCCACTGAAATTCAGGCCATGTCCACCACATAAGCATAGATAGATTAGAATCACAGTCACTTCAAGTTGAACGTTTACCTTGCACACAAAGCATTAACAGATTTTCTAAAACTTTGCCGTCCAAATTGAAATTACAAAACAATACATATCAACATGTCTTTTTTCTCCCCTCAGTTTTTACCTCAGTCAACATTGGTAAACAACAATGTTCGTTGTTGTCACCATTTGGTGAGGATAGGAGCATTAATGATAATGACAGCCCAATTTGAAAAGTGTGGTTGGATACTCCACACCCTCACTGAGTATAATGTACTCATTTGAGACTGAGGGTCATAAATGCTGCAGGCTGCCATACTGAGCCCCCTAACCAAATTATTATTTTATAGTCAAGCAGTTGCTGACAGCAAAAACTCAAAAAAACAAAAATACAACCCCTGTATTAGGTAATTGGTAGCATCAAAACACAAAATAGCAATAAGTGACTTCATATTATTTAAGTATTTTCATATTTATCCAAATTTCCAAAAAGCTCAGATTTTGGGTGTGAAAACCACCACCTTAGCATGCACAGAATGCCCCAATGGAGGGTCAAATGGATTTTTAAATGTATCCACATTAGTGTGAATGTGGTCTAAGAAAGTGATGGGTACAGAGAGTTCCCTAAAGAAATGGCAAGGGGAAAGGAGGGGGCAGGTGGGTAAAATGGGGAGAGGGAGTGGTGTTCAAGGGGTTTGAGTGGTGTCCAGCAGGGTTCAAGTGCTGGTGTTTGGGTCCTTAAAGAGGCAAGCAGCAGGACTGAGATCCAGAAACCAGTAAACCTCCAACACAATAACAGTGGAGTTTAGGGGCTCCCCATCTTAGCGACTTGAACAATTCCACAGTATGTCTGTGCATTAATGAACTACTTGGGCTCATATGCAAATCAGACAATGGAATGAGACACTGTGCATGTGCTGAGAGTGTGTTTGAGCGCGGGTGTGTTTCTGTGGGAGTGTGAGAGCCCAAAGGTGGGAACTGGGCAACCTTCTCACCCTTGTTCTGTGTTCCTCCCCAAGGGTAAAAGAGGAAGAAGTGGGGAGGCTGTGAACAAGACACTGCAATGGCAAACACACAAGAACAGATATGGGGGTTGGGGGAGTAAATACCACTGCAGGGGGGGTTTGGTGCTGTGGTAACAGCGTTCACAGACCAACAGCGTGATCAAGATTCAACACACAGACACATAAACAGAGCAAACACACTCACATGCATTCCATACACAGACTCCCAAACTGAGAAAATGGGCAAAGCACAATGCAAACCGCAAAACAAGATGTAAATGGATAAAAAGATGTGGCACTTTGCCATAATCCCCAACAAGACATCATTCTCCCATGGACAAGAACAAGCTCTGGGAACATCTGAATGAAATGACAGAGAAATAGAGGAATTAGTAGATGAATGAGAGAATAAAGGGATGAATGGTAAATCTTGGCCAAATCCAATGGACTTGGAAAGGCTGCTTTCTTCCACCATCCTCCTGAAGTTATAGATCTGAAAGTGGGGTTTGGTGTGAATGTGAGCATGTTGGTGAGTAGTGTGCATGTGCATTCATATACATTATGCATTTGTGTAAATGTTTCCACAGTACATCAACTGTACTCGTGTAAAAATATGCATATACCTGAGCATGTGTGCCACACATTTCTTGCTGCTGAGTTATAGTTGCCGTCACCATTGTGACCTTTCTCTCAACCTTTAATGTCTTCAGCAGCCTCGTCCTCTCTTCCTTGCCTGTACCTCCCTTCTACTCCATTCTTCTATGTCTGTGTCTGTACTGGTATTCACTCCATCAAACGTACTTACATTTCTCCTTGTGTTTATCCCCCTTGCTTGAGGTTTACTGCATAAGAATCAGCTGTTAAGGTTGAATTACTTTTCCATGTGCATTTGAGTACATAATGCATTTGCTTGTTCACGTTATTTTGATAGCAACAAAGGATCCCTGACCTACTTTTGGATTGTTACAAACAATTTATCTTCAAGGTAAATAGGCCACTTTATCCCACTGCTGAACCATTTAATCAACTATTTCCTCCTAACCCATGATATATATATGTCACTAAGCTGGATATACTTATGGACAGCAAACTTCCAAACTGTAATACATGAAAAATTAAAGCAGGTGCCAGGATTCATGTGGGAATGAGAGAGGAAAGCACATAGGTAGGCCCCTGTTGAGGCCTTGCACCTATGATAACAGTAGAAGAGGAAAAAGAGGGGGGGCTGTTCTTCCTCCTCTTTAATGGCAGGCAGTTGGGACATTTAATGCCGCTTAGGAAGATAGAAACCTACACTATGCAAAAGTAATCAGATGAACAAACCACTTTGGTCACTGGCCTGAGAGGCGAGGACCAGTTCAGGGAGGAAGGGATAGATGGAAAGAGAGAGAGAGAGATGTAAATAGTGTGGGAGAGGGATCAACGCATTTCTTGAAATTGACACTGCCTGATGTGCCCATAAAACAGCTGAACTTTACTGCTTTACCGTCTGTCCTCCACACATGATAACGGTCAGTACAGGACAGATAGCTACACCATCTCTCATGCACAGAGAGATAAGAGATGTTGTGGAAGTGAGGCTCAGTGTGAAACATCAAACAGATAGGGCAGAAACATTTGTCTCCTGCAAAATAGGCTTGCACATCAGAATGTTAGTCATATAGTATATCATTATGGCATTTTGGGGAGCAGGGCAAAAACTCACACTTTGAGTGAAATATTATAAACAAAGCATGGAAATACAACATCATTGAGCTTAATGCTGTACATATATTAAAACTGGTTTTCATTAACAGTTTAACAAAAATTAGAATTTCTTAAGGGAGCAGACAGCAGAGGTAAAGGGAAGGGACAGCAGTGTATTACATCAGAGAAAACGTTTGAATGGTGCATGTGATACTGCATTTACACTGTCATACAAACTCACACTAAGGCCATCTAGTGTTGCTGCAGTCCTCTTGCTGTTGCCAAAAGATTGAAATATTTAAATATAACACTAGTATAATAATAATGCATAAGGTGATGTAGAAATGAATTTAGATAGGTATACAATTCAATTTAATCTTTTTAGCATTTGGTTGTTTGTGACAACATCAAAGTAATTTGAGCTATTCATATGGAGATGCTGTTTATGTAAAGGTTTATGTAAAGGTGTTGTACATGTCAAGGTGAGACGATGTATACCTTATACCGCATCTTGGGACAGGAGTGAATGTAAAAGCCCAGGTAGTAGTAGGACAGCTTGGGGGACTGTTTCTGCAGCTGCCTGGTGAAAGCGATCTCCCTGTGGCAGGAAACACACAGACACACCTTTTCAGAGGTACTGTTAAAAAAAAGCTTCATGCTTTCAGCACATATGCATGCAGTTTGGTGTTATTGCTCCTTAAAATGATGGCTCACTCCAGCACCACTTGCTCTTTTTCAGTTGATCCTGGTCAGAGATGCTGCACTGCAGTGCGCATTGTTTTAAATATCACGTTACGTAATCATCTTTGCAATTTACACAGTGACATGGGTCAAAGTTAAATGCATAACATAATTTACTGGTGATATTTTTTTATTATTTGTTTATGAGGGTTTATACAAAATAGGTTGCATTATGTTTAAGCTACAAATGTATGTGCATGCAGTGAGACTTTGTACACTACAGGGACAGACAAACAAATTATCAGCAGTTTGGAGGAGGTTTTCATCACTGAAAACAATAAGCCAGACAAAGTAAAGAGTCATTTAGAATATATTAATTAATATTACAATGCTGTCTTACAGGTTAGTTTATCAACAGCATATAAATGAGGGCATTAAGAAATAAAACTGGTACTAGCAGCTGTGACTAGAGCAGTGCCTGAGGAAGCTGAGGAAGTAAACACCCACACTGAAAAAGGCAGCTTTTCTTGGTCTCATTTCATTACACAAAAACAACTGCCTTCTCTCTATCGGCATTGAGCCCTCGGGCAGAAAAGAAGGTGGTGAAAAAATAGGGAGAGAGCGTGTAAAATAAAGATTTAGAACTTGGAAGATTTATACAGCTTCTTCAAATACAGTAAATGTCTTGCCTGCTTTATTTTTCCCCGATAGTTTCTTCCTTAATTGCATCCTTTTTCTAAAAGCCTATTTTCCCCTTTCCCTCTGCCGTTTCCTTCACTATTCCATAACTAAATTCCAGCTCCTCTTTCTTCTCCCCTTTTGTTTCACTCTTCCTTCCACCCTCTGTGTTTCACTCGCTTAAATGAAGGGGGAGAATTCCCTTTCTTACAATGCTTAAGAGAGAGAGAAAGAGGCCTTAAAATAAAAAAGATGCACTGAAAAATAAGACATGGGACAAAGCAGGCCAAGCCAGGGAGGGGGAGAGAGAGAGAGCAGGAGGAGAATATAAAAGAGGAGGGTCAAGAAAGAGAAAGAGAGGGAGAAGAGAGGTTGCTAGAGCGAGGTGCTAGAAGGTCACCCGCTTGCTGCCAGGTTCCTGGGTTCCCATCCCCTCTCCACAAAAGCGCCCGGCAGGCCTGAATTGGGGGAGGGGGGTCAAGAGAGGCGAGGGGCCCATTCACAAAAAGCCCTGCGCCCCCCCTTCACTTGAGGCCTTCACACCCCCACCTCCACCCCCATGGCAGCAGCTTGAGTCCGCCATTATCCCCTCTTCAGCCATCTGACACTCCAGCACAAGCCAATTACCAAGCCCTCTGCTCCTGCACAGCTTCCTTCATACTGATGTGCATACACACACTCCCCCAGACACAAAAGGCCCATAACATAGTGCATACCACAAGGTGCTTACTGCAGCCTCGCATGCATGCGGAAACATTTCATTTCCACACACTACAAGAATAATGTTGATTAGCCAGATATAAAATGCAGAGTGAACTACGAGTGATGGGAAGCACACAGAAGCTTATTTTACCTGAGGAAATTTGAAATCACACAGTATATGTATGTACTGTACAGTAGGGCTGCCAAGATTAGTCGACTAGTCACGATTACGTCGACTATCAAAATCGTCGACAACTAATTTAATAATCGACGTCGTCGTTCATTTTTTGGATCTTTGTTTTTCTCTCAAAACTGCCACTGTAGCTTCCGCTGCCTTTCTGTCCTTGACGCACATGCGCAGTAGTGGTAATCGGGGTCAGCCGTGATGTCACCGGAGAAGTTGTGCCCAGTATCAACAGTATCGTGGCTAGCCGCAAACGGAGCGTTTTATCAAAAGAAATGAAAAGAATGTGCAATGCAAAATCTGCAAGGCAGAACTTGCCTTCCATGGGAGCACTACAGCGATGCACGAGCATTTGAAAAGAGAGCACGTTGTTGTAGCTGAATCTGAAGAGGGACAGTTAGCTGCTAACATTAACGTCAACAGTGAGCTACTTACTTATATTGACAGCTGTAAACGTTAACATTAACGATTTTCATCAGCCTTAGCACACGTATGTTATGTGTTTGCTGTAACGTTATAACAGTGATGTCATGTTTGAATAGGAAATGTGATAACGCTAATGTTTTATAACGCTACGTTACAGTGCTAAAAAACACGTTCCTCTTCAATGGACAACTTTGTTACCAAGGCAACAACATGCACACCTGGGCAGGTAAATGTCCTGACTGAAGCAATCTGGAACATGTTGGTGACGGACATGAGACCCCTGTCCATGGTTGGCGATGAAGCTGCTACAAGCTGCAAAGTTCATTAAAAGTTGAATGGACTGTCGTCTTAATTGTCTTTATGTTTTAGTTAGCACACACCTTAAACACTTCAAGCTGGAAGCTAATGATATATATAAGAGCAGCTGCATGCTGGTGTGATACGCTGCAATTTAGGTATGATCCGATTAGTCGACTAATCGCAAAAATAATCGATGACTAGTCGATTATCAAAATAATCGTTTGTGGCAGCCCTACTGTATAGGTACAAAAACTACGGATGTCCCGAGCCAGTCTGAGGGTTAAGAATGGGGCCAATCCAGGCCTTTTTTGAAGGTTCAATATTGTCTATGTAAAGCCATCCCTTATTTGTTGGCACACCAGCTGTCAAAAACGCTCCATCGGGATCCCTCAAAAATTTGAACTGTTGCAAGCAAGTTAAACTGAATAGCACACAAAACAGACAAACAGCAGCCTGCAGTTTCAATCAATGATATGAGAGCATGTAGCAGCAAGCAAGCCATGTGAACAGAAGTTGTTATGCAGGTTATATTTATTTTAAAAGCAGATATTTTCAGCTATCCAAAATCTAAATAGTTTTACTTATTTTAACGTAGGCTACATGTCCATTCTGCCATTTTATTACGTACAGAAAAATATACATGTATATCAAAAAAAGATTGGATTGGATGCCGTGTCAGCAAAAACTGAATATTTAAGGATTTGGATCAGGATCAGGGGAACACAACATAATCAGGACATCCCCATAAGAAAGTGATCCAGGTTGGACACCAGCTGTGTTTCCTACACACAGTGCCCCAGGCACCTCATTATGTGCCTCTTTTCTTCTCCTCCTCCACCTCCTCCTGTCCTGGGGCCTGTGGCAGAGGGAGCTACACTCCTGCAGGAAATTTCTCAACATCCCCCTCTCCTGTTTCTACTGCTGAATCACACGTATATACACATACTGATGTACAGAGGACCAAAATACACACAGGGCTGTACTTGTTTTCGTACTTCTGTAATGTCTAACATACATATTTAACCACCATTTATGTAACATAATACAAACTCTACATCTGTTTTCCCAGATGATGTCCAACAAATCAGGGTTCCCACTGAAGTACTAATTCCAAAACTTTCCCCTCGTCTTTCCATAACCTTCCCATGACTTTTTGCTACCAGGAAAAAGCAAAGTTCTGCTACATACTTTATTTTCCTACATGATTATTTAAATGCTGTTTTTTTGTTTTGGAAGGAGTGTACTTGTACATGGTTGAACAGCCCAGGCTCCAATCCAGTTGGGCTTGCTGTGGAGTAGAAACACCATCGAATGTAATGAATGTTTGAACAAGTTTTTTAGTGTGTGTGTGTGTGTGTGTGTGTGTGTGTGTGTGTGTATGGAGGGGGGTGCACATGAATTCTGTACAGTAAGTTTTGGACAGAGTCAGCCAGGCCAAGCATACTAGGGAGTGTCCAGACCCGATCAAAGGCCTGGGCTCTGGTGTCTGTAAACAAGCGGGAGGATTTTAGTCCCGCCGGCTCCCTTCTCCAAGGCCTCCTCCACACACCAAGCACTCAGTGTTACTCTTGGAGTCAGACTCTTAAAATAATAAGTGATGGGGGAACTGTGTGCTTATGATGACCAGGGTGTTCTCTATATGAGCAGAGCCTGTCTGTCCGAACTGCTGGGCTGACTTAGTGTGTGATTACAAGTACACACATGAATGAGCAGTCACAACTCACGTACTAACACCTGTACACACCAACTTTGAAGCCCAGATCACCCAGTCTCCCACATCTGTGCAGAAATATTTTAAAAAGCCTTTCTCACATTACTGGGTTACATTTTACAGGAAACGCCAGATATGTGCGCCTGTAGCGTATGTGTGTGTTCTCTTATTTCACCTTGGCAGAGAGAACTGTCGTCAGCTGAACCGCAAACAGAGTGCTGCCTCAACCAATCAAGTGCAAAGAAAGAGGTATTTTTCCCCGACCTACAGTATTACTTAAAGTATACAGTTCTAAGGAAAGATAAAAAATTTGGGAGGAGCCGAAAAGATCAAGAGTCAGGGAGAGAGCAGGTTAAGAGGAGGGCAAATGTGAGGGAGTGAAGAGGGAGGAAGAATAAAAGAGAACAAAGAAGGGAATGGTCACCATTGAGCGGCACAGCAATTCCTCTCTTGAAAGGAGTTACATGTTGCATTTGACAAATCATTACTCTATTAATTTTAAGACAGAGTAATTCCTGTAAATAATCTGGATGTTGCTAAAGCTCTACTGCCCTCTACATCAGAATTTGCATTGTGTGCCACTGGGTTACATTTGACAGGAAATCTGCTGCAAAAAAAGGAAGGGGAATTCTTGTTTAATAGCAATCTCAGCAAATTGCAACATCCTCTTTGTGACAGGAAGCAACAAAAATATGGTCCTGATTTTATGAACCATGAGCACTGACACTATACCTGACATGCCACAGGGGCTACCAATCATCTCCACCATCATCTAATGTGTTTACGGCAATTATTAGAAGGCTTTCAGAACAACAGAAAAGGCATGATGTGGCTGGTCTAAGTCCTGGCAACCAACCTGAGAGCAGAGTAGGAGCCCGGAGACAGTGAGGCAAAGTCTGGGTGGTAGTACAGGTAGACAGAGGACACGCAGGTAGGCAGGATATCGATCACCCCCACCGCAATGATGCGTCCGTCCAGCCAGTACTGCTGGTGGAAGGAGCCGTAGCCCACCTCGGGCCCATCTGGAGAATATTCAACCTGGGGAAAAACAGTAAGAGAAGGTGGTCACTGGTCAAAACAATAGTAATACTCTTTTGTGCAATATAGTTTGTATGTAAAATATATAAACCACAGTGGAACGAGAATGTGGTATTTATTAGGACTGTTTTTACTTTCTTGAGCAGATGTACTTTCTCTGTCTTATACACACACACACACACCTGTATGATGGTGTACTATAACCCAGGCTTTTCCCTGCCAGGCCTCACGCATTATGTGTGGGGGTGTACAGTAGCCTCACGTTCAGCCTGCTAATGGCTCCCAAATGTGGAGCGAGAGAAGGAGTGGGGGGGGGGTTAGCTGGCCACAGAAACACTCCAGGAGAGGAGTTTTTAATAAAAGACCCTGCATGAGCAAAATCCATTTCACCAGGCGGTGGTGGAGTGTTGCCAAGCTTTGTCCTATATGTCTGTGTCTGCTCTCTCCATGTGGCATGAAAGAATGTGGGTGTAGGTGTACACCCGCGTGTTTGAGTCTACCACATAATAAAACAGTTAAGTGTTTGACACACATTGCGTTTCTCATAGGGATCCGCATGCTGGGTTTTTCAATCAAGCTGCTTGACTGCTTTTCTCAGAGGCTTGAGACTAGAGGCTTGGGGTTAGGGTTAAAAGTCATATCAAGCCAGGGTATTGGTTTATGTTTGTGTGTGTGTGTGTGTGTGTGTGTGTGTGTGTGTGTGTGTGTGTGTGTGTGTGTGTTTCTTCAGTGCACGAGTAACAGGATCCTTCTCCTTCACCAACATTCATCTGGTCCCAGTTAGGTAGCGCAGACGCTGCTAGTTATCACAACACTGAGAGAGCTAGCTCACTAATCCATCGCGCCACTGGGCCCACACTCTGACCAAATTAAACCTGACCAAACAGAAACAAGGCACATACACATACACACACGCTCCCTGCAGCTCCGTGACCCCCAGAGGGCTGAACGTAACTGATGGGGTGACTGTGTGCCACATTCCTCCTTAGCACCACGTAAGGTTTTCTTAAGTAGAGCTGGTAGTAAAAATAATATAATATCCCTCTAGCTCAGGCCCTTGGACACTCAGGTCTGATTACCTGTCTGACTCAATGTATACCAGAGGCCATTTATCTTTGTGTGTGTGTGTGGGTAGTTGGGTGGAAAGGGATGATTAAATTGTCTAAATGCTGCTCCACATCAGAGGACATATGATATGAGATAGAGATGATGTGGGTTTAGCTGCGACTGGGGCAAAAAGGAGGGAAGAATCAAGAAAAAAATGAACAGTTATTTGGAGGGTAGCTGGGGGTGTTGAAGGGTGACAGGCACCACATCTGGAGCAAGTACTGCACTCTATATGTGTGTGTGTGAGTGTGTGTCTGAGATTGGGGGGGAACTGTCCGTCTGTGTAAGCAGGCAGCCTGTTATTTCTTGGCACCAGTTTCCCCAGAAACACTGGAGGCTTTGTCAGAGGCCCCTCTGTGTCATTTAAAAGTTGTAAGTAAAAGGAAAGAGCGAGAGGTGATCAGTGCGTGTAAGAGAGGGAGATTTTTCTTACCCCACCTCGAGTATACATGCTTGACATGAATGTGAATGCCAGTGCAATGGAAGTAATGGCTGTCTGAGTTGGTGTGTTTGTTTGTAAGTTCATACCGTGTTCAAGGCTGATCTTGTCTGACTGACCTGTGTGTCACCTCAGACGACAGCTTAATGGTTGTGTCCTTGCCACTGTGACAACAATCTAAACATTCTCTGGAACACTTCAAACCACCCCAGAGCTTCCCCTGCAGCCCCAAATCACTCTCATATGGCCTAAATACAGGGCCATGAGAGCAGTGGGCTCGACAGAGTGGGGAGGTGGTGTACTGCATGTATGGTTCAACCTGCTTAGAAAGACATTTGGGGAGACTTTTATTGTCAGAAACAGGAACCTAGTATATGATATTGACTTTCAGACACTTTTCTGTGATTGTTTAAAGTTGTTGGCATTTATTAAGTTGCTTATTCTAGCAAATCCCACCCAAAACATAAGCCTGGTCTGGCTCTAATGATGGTAGGAGATGGGAGAGAAAGGAACAGACTGTACAGCGAACTCAGCATTGATGCTCTCACTGATCTCTCTTTAGTAACAGCTCAGAGCTCAGGTACAAGTTGTACCTAAATATAATAAAATATCTTGCTGAATGAGATCATGACTCTATAATAACAAGAACAGTCTGTATTAAGATTTAATGTTAAACATACTTACATGATGCTGTTATGACTATTTAATCCCCAAACAATAAACAGAAAGCCTAACAAATTCATTCCAAATTGTACTTTAGTGGTTTTATTTGTCTCATGTGTGAAATGAAAATGTCCTTCATTGCAGATGATGATGTTTTTCCTGTAATATATCTTTCACAAACAATTCAAAAGGACATTATTGTATGTGGCTGAAAAGTCCGTAGACCAATTTGTGGCCCACAGGATTCTGCTACGTTAAAGTTAGACATACAGGTACACATCAGATCCTGCAGCGTCCTGTCCCCTTTAAACATTCATTTATATGTTTTATGTGTAACACATTGATCCAAAGTCCCAATTTGGGCTCTCAGTGTGATGAAACCCCACAAAGCATCGGATCAAAGCAGATGTTTGGAACATTGAATTCCAGAAACAGAATGGACAAAGACTTGGCTTGTGCTTAGAGAGTTTGGATGTGACAGTTATTAGTTGAAGAACAGATTTTGGAAAATAGTTTATTCCATTTGCTCACAACAATCAGTGAATTACTGTGGGATGAGCATGGTTTCATTTACAGTTTCTTGCTTTTTTAGTTGGTTTTCTTTTCCCTCTGTATTGATTTTTATTTGATGTGTTTTTTATATATTATTTCTATTTGCACTTGTCTTTATTTTCTTGTATTGGATTTCTTGTGCATTTATTCATTAGCCCTTTTTATATGGTTAATAATTAACCATATTATCTTGAAGTAGTACTACAACATGTGTGTTTGTTATTTCAGTGGATAAATAGCACATTCAGTATATTAATTGCTTTTGGGTGGAAATCAAATCAGTGGAGGATGAGTGTTTACCATGTTACCACTTGTTTTTTCAGCTTAACCTCAACTCTGTAAATCTGCAGCACTGAGTTGTTAGACCTACTGTAGCAATGATGCTGTTATGATTCTGGTACTGACCAACAACAGATGTTGAACTAACAAATTTTAAACTCTCCCTCTCCTCCTCCTGCAATCACAAATGTGCATCCACACAAAACCGCGAACATACACAGAGCAAGTTCTGCAAGCAAGACGCAGGTGTAGCACAGCTCACGACATGAGCACCCATTATTGTCAGTATTATGCAAATATACTAATTCCTCCCACGCTGTAAAGGACAAAGTGAGATTTACTTTACCACTTTCACAGAGCTGCTCTGTTGTTTTACAGTAGATACAGCTGGTAGACCTTTCTGTTTTTGGCTTACAGCTGAGGCATGTACAGTGGGGTCTGTGTGTTCACTACTATGGTATGTCAGCTGGTACATTCCCTGCTGATGTGTATCTCTGTTTCTTTACATAAAGAAACTTCTCATTATCTTCCTCCCAGGGAGAGAAAGAGAGACCAAATCACAGAAAGACAGATACAGAGAAAGTTTGGGAGGTGTAGCCATAAAAAGACTTTGTGACTAATTGGCCAACACCTATGTTAATGAATGTTTGCCCCTTGGTTATACACATTAGGAGGCTGTAAAGAAAAATAAATAGAAACAGAATGAGTGCATGAACCCCACCCAGCCCATAAAACCTAGTTTCTCCAGCACAAGCCACTTAGACGTCACCAAGGTCAAGTGCAGTGACAGACACCTGCATGACTGCTGCTCATCATGTTTGCAGGTACTGCCACTGTTTATCAGACAGCACAAATGCATTTATGCGTCTGTTTGTGTGTGTTAATGTATTTTTTTTAAAAACCCAGAGGAATCAGTGACAGCTGGTGTTAATTACCTCTGAGTTTCAGCACGAATCCTCTGCAATTTTGGTGAAATGGAACACAGCAACAAACAAACAAGTCAGACAACCTGGGTCCTAATTAGCTGCAGTTGGATTTGTAAGTATGCCGTTTGCATACATTTGTATAAATGCAGGCTTACATGTGAGCTGATGAACCACACAGTATGCAGGTCCATGTGGTGACTGTCTGTGTGTGTATTTTAATAGCACTTTGATTGGAGACAGATGGAGGCCAACACGCAGAGGTAGCAGAGAGCCATGCATAATAACTCTGAAATGGAGAGCATTTGGAGAGAGACAGGAGAAGACAGGGAGGGAGATCAGAGAAAGAAATAAAAACAAGTTGGGCTAGAGGAGGCCAACTGAATGGAGACGGCTCCCTAAACCAGTCCGAGAGGAGGGGACAGTGAAGGCAGGAAGATATGTGAGGCAGTGTGCCACAGTAAGTGTGTGCACACGTGTGTGTATGTGCGTAGAACTGTGTAATTCAGTGTGCCTGGCCGCCAGCCTTGACGAGGTGATAAAAGCTTGTTTCCTATAAACACTAATGATGTTCATTAGTGAGGACCTGAGGGGGCCCACGGGGCAGCACAGAGTGACTGTGTTTGTGTGTCTCTGTGTCAGTCAGTTTGTGTGTGCTCCTGGACCTCAATCCTATTAAAGTGGCTGTTACAAGTGCCCATCCTGGGTCTAATTGCTGGTGTAATTGTCCTGACCCAACAGGTCCACTGGTGTTTCTGAAGGCTGCAGCTCACCAAGCCTGCTAAGTGCCTGCCTGCACCTACATCTCACTCAGTGACCACAGAGAATACTACAGCTTAACAGTGAATCCTGTTCCAGATGCCATCAATATCCTTCATATTATAACCATCTAATTGTGTAATCATTAAATGGATTACAAGCAAGATTGTATCAATTAATGCACCAGAAGCTGATCAAACTTTCCATGGTGCTTAATTAATTACTTCTTTTTGCTAACTAGGCCGATAGCCATCTGTTAGGCCCCAAATTGATGCCCATGAAGCTGCCTAATCAGCCTGTAATCTGTACCACACCACACAAAGTGAAGAGCAGTGCTATGTCCCACTCTGTCAAGGCCAGAGGAAAGGATTGGTCTGAAGACCTTGTGTTCAACACAGTCGCAACGCAATCTGGACACCACATTTCACCATTTTCCTCCTTCCACACCCCCTTTCACTTAGACAGGGCTAAATTAAAACCCCTCCGATATGAAACAAAAACCTCCTTCCTGAATCCCTTAACCCCTCCTCAATCCAGCTGGAGGGCTCTTGAAGAAAGAGAGCAAAGGTGGTTGGGTAGGTATGTGCTGGATGAGGGGAACTAGTGTACATTTATCCCCTGCTGAGTGTGTTTGATGAAGAACTAAATGCTGAGATGCTGGACATTTTTCAAATCATTATCATCATCTACATGACAGCAATTTCACCAGGAAGGCCTTCTCTTGGCAAATCATTACAGGTAACACATATGGATGAATAGAGACATTTAAAAGGGGTTTTATTAAACTGTCAACAGGCCAAAGGAAATACATACCTCTAGTGGTGAATCACAGAGAAATCTCCGGAACTGTGGAGGGAGGCAGAGGTGGGGAAACAGAGAGAAAAACAGTTAGTTTTTTGAGTCACCAGCTCTTTTGAAAAGGCATAAATGAAAACCAAACATGTCTCCATTGCTGTCCTATATAGTTTATCCCTCCCTGGTTTCTCCTCACTCAGGTGTCACATATCAAACGCAGCCCCCCATTCACAAAGGGGCATAAAAAGAAAGACTGTATTTACACAAATGAAAACGTTTAGCCTATCAACTGAAGCTCACAGTCCAGGGAGGACATAGTGACAGCTTAAATAATCAGCATTGCTGATGTCAAAACAGCCTATCTCTGAACACACTTTAAAATGCACATCAGATATCAATTACTGGGGGACTTAATGTCTGTGGAAACATGAAATCTTTCTTCAATTCTCTCTACTATTTCCTGTGCTCCTTTTTTTTTAGCGCCAGGGTTGAGAGCAGTGTGTTTACAGATGAGCTGACCCGCAGGACTGGAGGACAAAGGTAGCACGCTTCCACGTTCAGGGCCAAAACCATTCTATAATGAGAACCAGCACGGCCACAGTGGAGCAGTGATGGACAGCTTTTGCTTTACTCTGTCTATCTAACCCTCATGCACCACACCACAGTTTCAAGTTCATATTTCACAAGGGAAATGCTACAATCCAGCTGCGTCGTTCATTTGCAGATATGTTCAACTTAGTCTGGTGAGCAGAACAGGGGTCTAGAATAGCACCAAAGTATCCTAAACAAAGCAGAGAGGTTCCAGACAGGACTAAACAAACAAGGAGGGGATATGAATTATATAAAACGGCTCATAAAATAAGAGGTTACATAATGACACTTCTTATTAACCAATGGCTGTTGTTAATAACGTGGCTTTTTTTCTTGTTTTCCCTGGGGTTCTTGGGTTAGCAGGTGGTCAAGCAGATTTAACTGCAGTTTCACACACTGACGCCACAGAGGCTGTTGCTATCGACAGCATATAATTAACAGACTAATAACAGATTTGAATTGAAAGGCTGGTATTTGCAGAGTATATTGGCAAACCAATATATCAATCTAATCCGACTCTTTGCGTGACTTCCTGAAGATTAAACCCAAGCAAATGGAAATTGATAGGCTCCTTAGCTTCTCTGGCACTCATGACTTATTTCTGTCATGACTGCTGGTACTTGAAATAGGACTAGTCTCTCACAGAGTCTCTGTCAATAAATGGATGAACCCAAGTTATCTTGTACATACAGCAGATCTGTACAGACCCATACTGGGAGGGATTTCTGTCTTTCTTTCTTATTAAAACCAATTAGCTCTAAGAGTTACTGGAAATTCCCACACACACACCAACACCCTGTGTTTGTGCGTGAGTGTCTGTGCACAGCAGTACAGCTAGTAATAGTGATGACTGCTGAGAGCATGGTTCACTGGGTGGGACAGTCCTGGCTTAGGTGCAACGCAAAACCCTGCCAGTAGCCTGAACTCATCCAAAAGAGTGTGTGTTTCTCAGTTTGTCTGCCACAGCAGATGTGTGTGTTGGTGACACTAATGCAGTGCTCTCCAACACGGGGGATGTTTTGGAAGAGAGGGGCTGAAGGATGATGCGCTGTCGTCTGTCATTTCTATTTTACCTTTGGCCTGAAGCAAACTGTTTTCACTACCTTTCCAACTCGCCCACTTGAGTTGGACTCTAGTCATAAAAATGACTAAATGCACAAAATATTAGTTAGGTTCCAGTCAGAAAAATAAGTGGATGTTTAAAATCTGAGGATCAAGCTAGAAGACAGCTAGTGTAGAGAACTCAAAAACAAAAGAACAAAAAACAATGCATGCAGTTCTTGCTGAGAGGTGTTGTTGTGAGCTATAAAAGTCTCACAAACTGTGCTCCCTGCAGTGCTGAATACTACAACAAGATGGAACACACTGCCTTTACCCTTGACCCGACCTCACACCAGGATGGAGAGGAGTAGAGGGGAAGAGGGGCCGGAGAGAACTGCTCAGACCCAGAACAAATGATGGTTCTCATCCTACAACTGCTCTTATGTCATTTTTACTTTACATTCTTCTGCTCAAGGCCATTAGGCCAAGTATACCCGCGAAATCTTGACGTGCAGTTACTGCAATAGTCCCTGAGCCTACATCTATCCAGGAAGAGTATGTCAAACTTTAAAGTTTTAGCAGTAGTGAAATAATGGCAACTCACTGCATGCAATTATACAAATTATTTAATTTAAATGTATTAAAATTCTATTACCCTCCTGCTAAACAGAAGGGTATCTTGTACAAATTTTAAACTTTCCATGATCAATGTGGAAATTGTAGTGAATACATCTGTTTAGTCCACAATGATCTTTGCTCATGCAAAAAAATGCTTGTCAAGTTCCTCACCTATGCAATCATGCCAGTAAAGTGTAATTTTCCACTACTAACTTTTCAGTGACTACTGCTCTGCCAGTCAACAAATTACCAACAGCAAAGCCTCCCAATGTGCGATATTGCCGAAGGGCACAAATGAAACCTTTGTTTAAAACTCACAAAAAAAAAAAAAAAAAAAAAAAAAAAAACTAAATAGTTTACCAACAGAACAACAGCTGCAGTTATTAGATGACATCATTTATGGAGGCCATGCTACGACACTGGCTGCTGTGTGTGTGTGTGTGTGTGTGTGTGTGTGTGTGTAACTGAGAATCTCCAATTGACCTTGTAGTAAAATGCTGTATTATTTGATTATACAAGTAAGTGTGTGAACTTGAACGCATTAGAGCCTGTTAATGTATGCAAATGCATACTTGGATGCGTGTGCCATGATGAGTTCTCATAGCTCCGTGCACCTCCCTTCCTCAGTGCCTCCTCCTCCACCTTTACCAGGCACTCATCAGGGGGCTGCTGGGTAATCATACCAAGAGGAACAAGCAGTGGAGCACAGCAGCTTTCCACTGCTGTGTCAACCCTGCTTGGCTGGGTGAGGCCGCTCTCCTGGAGCCTGGCAAGGTTGACCCCTCTCTAGCCACTGACAAACAGACCACATGGCCCTGCCAGGCTGACACAGACACACACACAAACAGACAAACTCATTCACAGACACAGGCTCTGCAGGAGATCGACAGTCTAATGTGGAGGTTCAGTCACTCAGGCATGAAGACAGCAAGGCAACAACCACGTGGATACAATCTCAGCTTCCTCTATCTCTCTCTCTAATACAACAACACATATGTCCGTAAACGGAGTGATGTCCAGAGCAACTTCTGGAACGTTTTCATCCACAACACATGGAGTCCATCACTTCCTCTCTAACTCTCCCTTTCCTATAATAAACACTCATCTGTGTACGATTAGGAGGGCAAGCAGCCGTCTCAAACACACACACACACAAGCTGTCGTGTCTTCACTCACGCACATACAGTAAATATAAACACACACATCTGCCTAATTGCTACTTAGACCTCTCGTCATTGTGCTCTTTACTCGCTCAAATTGCTGCTCTTATTTGAGCGACAAGGTGCCTGTATTCACTCTCTCACATTAAAAAAACAACCCAAACACCGTTTCTTTTTTTCTTCACCAAACTTCTGCTGACTAGATCATTGCTGCACCTAGCTGCAATGCACAGATCAATGGGTAAAAATAAACAAAAGACTTAGAGCTCTGACATAACAGGAAGTGGATCTACAATGGTAAACATGCTGCTTATAGAAAGTTTTATTGAATCTCTCATTATTGTTCATAACCATGTTACAAATAGCTTTCAGATAATCTGTGCCAAAAGTTATTTTCGTCATTCATTTATTCCAGTTTTACTGATACATTTTATTGCCATTTCTCAGCTTTTTCCATATATTTTTTTTTTCCTTTTTTCATGTGTCTTGGTTGAGGTCCTGGCCATCAAGAAGAGTAAATACAGATTTAACAGGATTTGTTTTCCTGAAAATGAATGCCACATGTGCAGGAACTCAGAGTCACGGCTCAGCACAACAGTTAAGACCAGTAAGTGTGAGTTAGAGTGTGTGTGTGTGTGTGTGTGTGTGTGTGTGTGTGTGTGTGTGTGTGTGTGTGTGTGTGTGTGTGTGTGTGTGTGTGTGTGTGTGTGTGTGTGTGCGCGCGCGCACGTTTGTCTAAATAATTGCAAGTATGTGCTTCAACTCCATCAGGAAACCTTGATTGGATGTGGAAGGAATAATGTCTGGCTCCCTTCCAGTCATGGTATAACAGGAAATGCATACATCCTTAAACAAACAAAGACATTCCCCTCTAGGACATCGTACTGTCTAATGGCAGTACAATTTTGGCTGGGTAATTCAACTTGCACACACACACACACAATCTCTCCTATCGCCTGGCTCTGAGCCAGGCTGACGGTATTCCACATTTTGTCCCGAGGTAATAATTTAATGGATTAATAAATACCTCCACAAATACTAAATGACCAAACTTCCTAGGTAGCAGCAGCAGGCATAGAATGGCACGGCACCAAAATGTGCCATCACCACATCGACAATGTGTTTCTCATTTCTTTATGAATGCCACAGGACAATGGGGGGCTCTGAGCTTCTGGGAAGAGAACAGGCCAGTTAACCAGGAGCTTGACGGGCAAGAAAATAAAATCAGCTGTGTTTAGTACTGTGGGCTCAGGAGTGGTTGTGACAGCAGTGAGTCCAACTAAGAGGAATATAATTAAGTCAAATTTGTTTGAGTGGGACTAGGCAAACCAAGGAGAGGACAGCACGCCATCTCCAGTTCTGGCATTAATGTGATACAACAGAACAGCTTTATTTATGGAGGTCGATACCAGGAGGATGGAAGCCTTGTGCGTTGGTCTGTCACTGGTGTCGACCACTAGAACATCATCATGTAGCACAGAAAATGTATGCATGTATGAATTGTACATATTATCATCTTAACTGAACCCTGTCAAAGTGAATATATAGTGTTGTTATAATCTAGAGTCCAGTCCATTTCTCTACATCACTCCCTAAGGTAGAGACGTCAAGGTGAATTACAATGAATGGGCTCTAATTAACCCAACCTTAATTGACCCTTTGCTTTTACACTACACTACATTCAGTCAGTATCCAACCTGGAAAGTCCATCAATAAAAAAAATAACTTTATTTTCTGGCAACCCAACAGACAGCAGAGTTTTTAGATGTTATTCCTCTAGTTCTTGAACCCATCTGATCCCAGTAGTTATAAACCTGAGCTGAATATGTGCACACAAACACACACAAACACACGCTCCCTTTAATAGAGCTAGTGTTATGGCACTAGGAAAGAATCTGCCACAGTCTGCCCAATCTGACAGCTTTTATTATTTATTAATTACCTTACTTTTACAAGCTGGAGAATTCAGTAATTTACCGAGGCTTGCTGGCAGGAGGGTGGAGGAGGAGGTTGTTTTTCCAGCCCTGAGGGACAAAAGGCCCTCTCAAGTTAGTGAGAATGTCCAGCAGTTTACACTTTATTTTCTCCTCTTTTATTTATACATAAAGTGGAGAAACAGAGGTGTGTATATATATATATTTTATAATATCATTTACTGAGTATTCATTTTTAAACTTTTTTTTATACTTGGTTACTGTATTTTTCCCATTCCCATTTATTACTGGACAATACTTCTCATTCACTGCATAAACTAGTAAAGTTTACAGTTACAGCTTACACATTCAAAGATTAACAGAAAAAAACATTTTATTCATTATAATTATTTATCGAGGATCCTCCCAATGGTGTGTACCTGCTCATGTGATGGACCATGGGATAAAATGTTGTTGATCGAGGTGACTAATTTTCAAATTGGGTAACAAATAGTGATTATTTTCATTATCAATTAATCTGTCAATTATTTTAACGATTACTCGATTGACCATTTAGTCTACAAAATCCCAGAAAACACTGAAAAACGGCCGTTACAATTTCCCAAAGTCCAAGGTGATGTCTGTAAAGCGCTCGTTTCACCTGACAGTCCAAAATACAAGAGAATAGCAGCAAGGAGCTGGAACAAGCATGTGCAGTAGTGTCCTACAGTAGGTGCGGAATGATAACCATGCAGTACCTCACTCTCACAACAATCGCTGGGGTCATCACCATGAATGGCCATCTGGTAGCGGGCGTACAGCGCCACCGACTGCTGATAGGACGCTGAGAATTGCGGGTCCTCAAAGCTGACCGGCACTAGCCTCACCTTCAAGCAGAGGGTGTGGAGGGGAAGGAGCAATAAGGTGGAGGGAGGATTTATAAGGGCTGACAATGAATACAAGTACGGTGAGTAGTTAGTAGTTTAAAAAAAAGAAGAAGAGGAAGCATGGGTGCTTTGGAGGAATGAACAGTGCAGGATTCAACAACAGAGGTTTTAAACAGTATTATACAAGTGCTTTGGCATGTTAGAGTTCACATCAGTCTCCTAGTCCGTCGAGGCAAGTTGGTAACACAGCAGGTCTGTTTTGAGTATAGGACTTGATTTAGTGATTTTATCAGATTGTTGTGCAAAAAGGACGCACAGAAAACAATGGGGATTCTAGGAGACTGAAAGTGTGATGTAAAATAATAAGATGTCAGGCAACTTGAGGATGAGGCTAGTGCACTGCCCAGCTTATACCACAGATCGCACGGAGAGGACTGGTAGTTCGAGATTCAACACGGTGTCAGTGTGTGTAAGGTCCAGAGAGGCAGAAATCCAAAATTATGTCTGAAGGGATTATCTCAGCTAGACACATACAGACTCTTCCAACACTGCAGACTCCTTTCAAGAAGGTAAACAAGGCCGAACAGACTGCACGCACGAGGAAAATTAAAATCTCATTACCACTGCTTAATGATGAGAATATGAGGGAACTATCGTGAAGGTAGGGTGATGGGGGGGGGAGGGGGCACGGGACGAGGTAAATGCGTGAAGATCGACAGGGTTCAGCTAACCAACTGCCCCCCAAAAGTGAAACAGCTCAAGACTAACGACCCGGCTGGCCGGCCCAGGGCCAGCTCAGACACCTGGAGAAACACTGCTCTCAACCATGGCGTATGGAAACATTTTCCCCTCCATTTCCTCTCCCTTTGACTCGCGTTCTTATACACATACACCTCTTTAATACTAACACGTTAATTCACTTTTTTTTCATTCATACAGACATTTTGTATTTTTCCCCCCTGATGCTTCAACTGTCTTCCTATTTCCAGAGAGTGATGTTGCAATGTTTAAATGCAAATTATTTATTAATTACAATCTATTTTCAGTCTCATACAGTTTGAAGATACAGTCCTGACTTTTTTGTTCATTATGATTTACACCTATGGAATGAGTCAAATCTGCAAAAAAAAAAAGAATACAAATAATACCCATTACATATTTAAAGTACACACTTCATAATGATTTACTGTTACTCAATTATTAGAGACATTCTGCAAAAACTACCACCTGTGTTGCATTTGTTTAAAATATGAAATCACATCCAGCACTTACAATAAAGAAATTATTCAGGTAATGATCCATTATATGATAGAAAACTAAAAAAAAGGACCAAAATAATATATTCATAAGAGATAAGAGCAAGATAAAATCCTTTTGATGCCTCTGTAGGTACCCAAACTTGTCGACCCCTTCCCTCCCTCCCTGGGTACCCCTAGAGCAGGTTGACCTATGCCCCCCACCCTCTGACCTGGCTCTCGGAGGGTTTGTCAGGAGGGTCCTTGTGAATGGCCATCTGGTAGAGTTTGTACACCTGGTAGGAGGCGTTGAAAGAGGCTTTGAACTGCGGGCTAGGGGGATTGGAGCGCACTAGCCTCACCTTCAAAAAGAATACGGGCAGACAAAGGTTACCATCAAAATGGGAAAAGTACTGAGAATAACATGGTGATTAAAATCCTTAAAAAGGAAGATATCACAAATCAAAGAGAGAAAAAGAGTGTGAAAAGAGTGTGAAGGGAGAGAGAGACTGACACAAACACACCCTCTCCAGGCTGGGCTGACACGCCTACTAAGATTTGAAACCATTTTATAAATAAAATGTAATAATGTCCTAAATTGCCTTGTTGTCACCAGTAGCAGCTGTTGTTCAACATAGCAGTAGCTTGATGGGAAAACAAGAACAATATGAAGAAGGTGTGTTATGTACATCTCCATTGTGACACAAAAATGGCAGGTGTTACTCAAGATAACGAAGAATGTAACAAGCATTTGCTGTGACAGAAAACTTAGAAGTACTCGTAAAAGTCCTCATAAAGAAGAAATAATCATTAGCCTATTTACTTTCTTTTTACTTTTCATATTGTGTATATGAGCCCATTTCCAGTGCTTCACCATGTCGTCTGAGACTGAAGTTTTAATCTTGATCCAGATCATACCAAACATAGAGTGTGCAGAGACTTTTTATCATGTCTGAATGAATGGTAGTTTCAGATTAAGTTCAACTAATAGCCCCTTTTGTTGCTCTTTTATATGTGTGTTATTGTTCTTGCTACTTTTTGATGACTTGCCGTGAGTCTATATTTCTGTCTAGTAGAGCTAGGCCAATAAATTGGCCCGGCCGATATATCAGCCGATATTAACTTATTGCAGATATATCGGTATTTGTGTATATGTGGGCCGATAAGTAACAATTCAGCATTGAAATGCCACAATAGGCTTGATGTAATTTAGACACCATTAGTCACCATTACATTGTTTGTCCACCAGAGAGCACTGACAAGTTTATTTTTCAACTGTGAAATGTCCCACTCAGTATTTATCTTGGTCACAATTATTTTAATAAACAAATCTAAGGGGTCCATATCATTTGCTTGTGTCTGTTACGTGTTTAAAAGAAAAAAATCAATATCATTATAGGATTTTTACCTCCCAAATATCAATATCAGTATCGGCCTTAGAAATCCAATATCGGTCAGACTATAGTGTCTACACTTTACTCTTGAAATGATTATGATGAGCAGGACGCACAATGAAACAAGTCCAAGTTCAGCTAGCCTAGCCCAAGAATTAATGAATTAATCCATACATACACATGAGAGATGCATGCTGTATAAGAACATTCTGCAGTGCTATAAATCCATCTTAACAGGGAGAATCACGAGAAGCTCGTGATAGAAAGACTTGTGGAAAGATAAATCGTCAGAGTGTTGCTAATGTCACACAAACTAAAAGAAGAATTCAACTTCCACATCCTCCGGCCCCATTTAATTAACCATCTCTTCATTTTGAAGCTTTAGTTGGCCACAGAGGCTGTGCCATATGAATCCCATAGATGGACAGGACAGAGGACTTGAACCTGGGGTTTGTTTGAGTTGGACCTAAGTGGGTTTCTCTCATATGACCACTTCGCATCTACATCCTTTAGTCAAACAGAGACGTTGGGCCTCTTACATAAAAGGACGACAATGCTGAAGTTCCATCTTTTTAATTTTGTTCTAAATCTAGACATATATTTTGATAGGCTGAAATCCTTTTGGTGAACCAACACTGCAGCAGATAGTGGACAGCATGGAAATGAAATTTTAACAATTCTCATAACACTCTTGAAATTTAACACCAACAGTCTGATACTTGACCCCTTTAAGAATGTTCAAATAAGCCAACATAATACCAGTGGCTTTTGTCTAACTTCAATTAAAATGAAAAATCATGTTTTTTCAAAGCTTTAGCTGAAAGATTTTCTTGCTCTGACCGTGGATCTCCAAGACCTTACAGTACACCATTATATAGTAATATGATAGAGGAGACAACTGATTGCCGAACCATTGCATGTTAGCAATGGGAGATTTAGAAGAAAGGCAAAGACAAAGACTCTTGAGGGGAAAAGTGGGTGAACAGTTCCACACTTTCCCGAGGTGCCTGAGGGGCTCTGAATCACGTTCTCACACTGACCCCTGGTGGCGGCTAATGGAACTACAGCTGCATTTAAGGCCAGGACAGAGGTAACTGTACATACGGTACATCTAAACTTGTCTTCGCTGTCACTGTGTCTTATCTTTTTGCTATGCATTTTAATTACTTTGAAAGTAATAGGCTCCTTCAAGGTCACAGATGCCAGAGAGAAATGCCAACTGAGCAGTTTCACAGTAAGAGACTATGACAATAACATAGCGAAGTAACCAAATTTCTGTTTCCATTTCCTGTCTACATTCATTTTCAAAAATGTATCCTGCAAAGTATTCTCATCAGTCAAGTAGCGTGATATCTTTAACAGATGTGTTTATGATGAAATTGAGCTGGACTGCATTTAAATGCTCTTGTGTAAACATCTATCTTCTGGTACTGGTGTGAACACCTCTTTAAGCCTGCAGCTGCAGAATCAGCATCAGATAAAATCACTTTACTGCTTATCATCCAAATTGTCCTTTAACAACAAATCTGATGCAGAAGCAGAGTTGTCCCATTTAATAAACAGCTAAATGGGTCAAATAGAGGCATCTCTCAATTATTTGACTTGTAAAAGATATAATTAACCTTCCTTTGCAAAGGATGACCTTGTGTTCATGCCCACTTAGTGAAATTGAATGATAATTGCAGGCAAACTTATTAATCCAATTGAAAAGAGCTGACTGGGAGGAGGTCTTGTCGGTCTAATCTCAAGGGGTATATAGACAAGAGACAGACACTGCCTGGTTCATCACTGCATCTGGCTCAAATCTTGGTCAAGACCAAGAATGACGTTACTCTACCAACCTCAGCTTGAGGCCTTCGCCAGGGATCTTTCTACATCGTTCTGCCCCCTGCCAAAAGTTCATTTCCATGTCCTCTCATACCGGCTGAGCTGGGAGCTGTGGTTTTAATGTCATCAGCAGGGTAACGTGACCCAGTTTGTGCGGTGTGCCTGTCATTTGGTTGAATTCGAACTGGGAAGAGGTGGTTTTTCCACTCTGCTCTGGCCAGCTATCCTCTCCGCACACATAAACACATGGTGAAGTCACTGGAGCTGGGGAAGAGGGCTCTATGAAACCAAAGTTTCAAGCTAACTGAATCCAAACATTATGGAGACAGAAAACTCAACCAAAAACACTATTTCTTAATGATTGCTGGAATCATCACAATAGGCTAATGTTTATTCCAAGTCACGTAAAAAGAGAAAAGCAAGTACCTACTCCATATTTCTCCTCACCTCAAGGCAATGAGAAGAGCTGTCAGGCAATGACTCATTAATGAAATCTTCCAGGGGTTTGGGTTGGTTGGTTTGGGTGGGAGTGGATGGGGTAGGAGAGACAATGGGAGAGACCCCATCAGCTTCATGTCTCATCTGCTCTTTCTGAAGACGTCGCTCCTTCCTCAAGTCTTTGGCCTTCCGGCATGGCGGCCGGCTAGCATCAGCTCCCACCCCTGCACCCCAGAGAAAAGAGAGACGAGGGGGAGGATCGTCAACGAAAACACCTTAATCTTAACATATTTTCATGCAAAAGACATGGCATTGCATTTTCAAATCATTTCCAGGTGAGAATATATGGAAGAAAAAGAGAAATAACTCAGTTACTCCTTTTTGGATGTGGACAACAAGTTCTGCTTTTATGCTGCCTTCAGAATAAGACATAACACAGAAGTAAGAAAGGTGGTAACTTCAAGCGTCTGGTATTGATGATTCTCAAATTTGGGGCAGATTTTGTGAGTATTAGACCATGTTTCTGATGGATTTTCCCTGGCCCCTCTGGGCAATTTGGGCTGCCATGTTTACTTTAGTGTACCCCCTGCCTAGGGAGCCAGTTACAGCAGAGAGCCCTATCGAAGTGTTCTTGTTTCCCTGCCTCACTAATCTTTACGTTACATCTTTGCTTAGGAGGCTATAAAACAATATGGTCTGTGTTAGTTAGCAAGTGTGTATTATAAAGAAACACAAGAAGCAGAAGACATAATTAATCCAAGGGTGTTTTGTCTAATAATGATAATGACAAAGATAACAAAGATCTTGATTAGTTGGTGTGGGCACATGAATGAGTAGCTCTGCTCACCATATCTGCTGAGGTTGTTACTAACAGAACACACATTCATACATTTTCTGTTTTTCTCTCCAGGGTTCGTACTGCTTTTTAAGAGTAAAATTCAAGCACTTTTCAAGCATTTTCAAGGTACCTAAGTCAAACATTTCCAGACTCTCTAAGCCTTTATCATCACATCTAAATTGTTACTATAAATGCAACTGCGAATTCCTTTTTACCCACAGCAATCAATGTATATTGTCACTTTGTTTATTTTAGCAGCTGTTCATATTAATTTTGATTGTATGTACTGATCATGAATTATTTAATGGTTCCTAATTTCCAGAGTAAGGGATCAACAGAGGACTAATCTAGCTAATGACAAGTGAATACAAGAAAAGAACTTTCCTCTATTATGTTGAAAATCAAGCATTTTTCAAGGAGTGTATTCGAATTCAAGCATATTCCTAACCTTGAAAATGTAATGGTTAAAATTAATTAATCATTATTATTATTATTATTATTATTATTATTATTATTTTCCAAACTTTCAAGACTTTGTACGAACCCCGTCTCTCTCAACAAGACTAACATGCACAGACTCTGAAGCAACTGCATCTCTCCCTGTTTCCCTCTCCCTGTCCCGCTCCCCGTCCTCCTCCTCCTCCTCCCTCCACCACCACCTCCTGGGCTCTTGCCAAGCCCTCCAGCTCTCCGGGCATCCCATGTCAACAGTTTACACGCCCACATCCTGTTTGGAGCAATAAGGAAACGAGAGCCATTTCCTGCTTGTCCTATTGCCAGCCGCCACCATCAGCTCACTTACTAACTTTCCCCCTTCGTCGACGTCACAGGGATGAGGGAGGCCTGGTCCTGACGGGGGGGAGAGGGAAACTCTAGCACTGGCCAAGGTTCACTGGCAGCGTTCAGCTTCAGCTGACTCGAGCTACTTTTTCTACTGTAAGGTACAGCTTCTGTCCTGTGAATAGTAAAAATGGACCACAGCAAGAAGTTTATGCAGATTCTGGCTTTTTTCATGATTTATTTTAAAATCATGACATGTAATTTCTAATGTATAGGATGAACTAAAAACTTGAGGACTACAACCACAGCAAAATATTCTAGTATAATGTAACTAAATTTCAATCTAGCTGTGACTTAAGTTTTGTATTAATAACTGCTGTGTTCTTGTGAACAATTTGTTTCACATTGTCACACAAATCTTACTAGTTACTAGATGGAAAATTACCTGGATACCTAGTATCATCTCAATGTCCCTGTGTGCTGTATTGGTCTTTAATGGTAAATAACTGGAGACACTAAAGGGGGGAAGCATTTCTGAGCAAGCCCTCTGATATAAACAAGCAACCCTGGGAGTTAAGAGCATGGTCAAATGGATTTCCTCTGACAAATTAAACACGGCGAGGTCAAGGCAGACTGCTCACACAGACAACAGGAACAGGAGTCACACCGACTCAACCACAAACACATCAACCCTTATCCACTCTGTCCAAGTGCATCTCTTCCCGCTAATTACACACACACGCACACTTTCTCTCTCTCTGTCCGTCTCTCACACACACAGACACAGGTACTCCTGAGGACAGCGCATGCAGCCATGGTGAAGATAAAGTCTGACAGATCAGTTCCTGTGGAAGATAGATGCTCCCGCTCCAGCCGTTCACACTCTCCCACCCGCTTCCCCAAACACACATAAGACTCAAAATCTGCTGAAACTGTCTACAACTGTGACATACTGCTTTCTTGCATGTAAACATGTAGTGACACACAATGTATTTACTGTGGGAGGAGGACGCTGTTATCTGTGAGCAGCCAGTAAAATATTATAGGAAGTATACTCTGAGAAAGTGTAACCACTTTGTTAACTCTGCCTACTTAAAACACACTATACTGCTTCCTGCAACTTACAAACCATCAGCCATCATGCCACCACTTTAACTAATACTATCATCTGCACAAGCACATTGAAGAACACTTTTCTTTAAATTACTTCACTGTGTAATACAATAATTTTAAATCAATATTTTGTTCATTAATTAATATTGCAAAATACTGAAGTCCCTTTCAGCTTACATTACATTTCATTCATACTTGTATGCAAGTTTCACTACTTTTTAGGGATTCCCTAAAAAGCAGAGCCTAGCAGAGCCTAGCACAGCTTTGCAAAACATCCCATATGCACTTCTGTATCTGTTTACCTCTGGCTTCGCATACGCTATATGGCAGATGGGGAGCCATGTTTTCGGAAGCTAGAACTGGAACCTGCCCAAAGCTATAAAGCGCTCCAGTCATAAAACTAGAGGAAGGCTATGTCCAGGTGTTTTCTGTTTGAGGTGAATAAGGGGGGAGTGGAGAACCACTGGCCCAACATAGTAAATCCTCCTTGCTTCCTCTTTGCTAGCCTCTTGAAAAGGCTTGTTATTTCTGTTATTTCTGACAGTCCGAGGAAGAAGAGTGTGGTGCTGCTGACACAGACGTAAGAGCAGAAGGACACTGGCACCGCTGAACGTTTCCTCTGTATGTTTATGTCTGCATCTGGATCGACCTGTGCCAATACCAACCTTTCCTGCTCCAATGTACGTCCTTGCCTTTTGATTAATGAGCGTGGGGCCTGTTCTCATTAGATGTCTGAGAGGGAAAAAAGTGGTTGAGGTCCGAAACATGAACGGTTGTTAGAAGTGCTGCTTCCTGTGTCTAATAGGAGTTTATTATCTCTTCACCATGAGTGTTGTTTATTCATTACTGTGAGTTGGCTGCGAGGATATCCTGGAGAACATGACAGATGAGCCCAAACTAGACACACTCCTGAAAACACAGAAAAAGCACCAGGCTCATTCAACGAGCTGCTCTATTACAGTCCATTACAAGGTGAACAGTGACACCCTCTGGCAAGCAATGGCGCATTATCTACTGTAGAACACCACAGTGGCAGTCTTACAATTAATTGCAGTGAATAGTCATTAAAGCTACTTTTAAAAGTTTTCCCTACTGCAGTTTCAAAGAATACCAGACATCCAAAATAAATAATAAAACAGAAAACAGTAGCAAACAACATTTTGGTAAGATGCAGCAGACCCACAGTCAAAGGCTACCTTGGTCACAGAGACAACATAAATTAGAGCAGCAACACAGAGATGACAATAACTATTGAGTACAAGAAAGTGTGTGGAATCAGGGGGAAAACAACCAAAAGTCACAGGCTAAATTAAGGCTATTATTGTGGCTATTCAAGCAGCCTCTCAAAGCAGATAACCAATCATCATTCAGGGGTCCTGTGTAAAGTCCCGGCTGGCTACTTGAATAGTTTAAGAGGCTACTCAGTTCCGGGATTAATCCATCCATTATCTATACCACTTATCCTTAGAGGGTCGTGGGGGCTGGAGCCGATCTCAGCTGACTTCTTTTGCCACTTAATGACACTAATAATAACAATTAACTGAAGCAGTTTATAGAACAATATTAAGACTGAATGATCATTTAGTCACCGCTTCATTATTCAGTCTGACATGTTCTTGTAGCCATTCTCTTTGCCCTCACCACTCATTAGCTGGCTGATGTATGCAGCTGTTGTAATGTCACTTTCACACTACGGCTGCTTGAACAAGCGTACATTTAGCATAAGCTATCAGAGTTAATGGATTCATGTATGGCTGCAAAAGATGATTATTTTCATGGATTAATCTGCCGATTATTTTCCTGATGAATCGATTCATTGTTTCAACCATAAAATGTAAGAAAAATGATAAGAAAAATGCATGTTATGATTTCCCAAAGCCCAGGGAGATTTGTTTAAATGGTTTGTTTTACTCGACCAACAGTGTAAACCACAAATATTTTCATTTTACTATCAAATTTGAGTAAGAAAAGCATAAAATTCCCACATTTGAGAAGTTGAAACCAGAAAATATTTAGAATTTTTGCTTGAAAAATCACTGAAAAGACATAAGTAATTATAAAAACAAATTTCAATCGACTAATCATTGTAGTTTTAGATTCATGGTTCATCTTCTTTATGAAAAAGGGAGAAAAGTTATTGTTAAATAAGCAAAAACACATGAAGAGCTGAGTCGATAAAGGATAATAATAGCAATAGGTAATGTGTTACATAATAAAGAGTAGCAGTAGTATTACCAGCCAGCTGAAAGGGAATCAGATCTCTTACCTGGTTTAGGAGCTGTGGTTGTTGTTCTCCCATCCGGGACAGACACTGCATCCTTTCTTGATGTTTCTGAGCCAGTAGGAGCGGCATCTGCTACCTCCTTCTGAACTTCTGTGATGGCCAGACACTCTGCTACTTCCTTCTGAACGTCTGTGACTGCAGCGCACTTCACTTCTGAATGACAGACTTTACTCGGTTCCCGTGGAGCTGCTTCTTCACACACCGAGTCCATTGGCTCCCCTACAAGGCACAAAATCAATATTGCTTACACCAGATAGTGTGTACTACAGAGCCACAGTGCCAACACTGTTTTGAGCTTGTGCCCATCTCTAACTGTAGTTGCAACCATGCACTCTCATGCATATGCAGTCCAATAGCCCAGTAGCGTTGACTGCTGACAGCTTTTTTTCCCCTGCATGTACCTTATACCAATACAGAGAAATTTATCAGACAATACACATGCATTAATAACTATTATACAAAAATAAATATGCTCTCACCATCATCCTGTCCTTTTGGTAATTCCCCTTTGGAAATAAATTTGCTCATCTTCTTCAGGATTTTCTTGTGGGATTTGGAAGGCTGGAATTTCACTGCATGACATCTTGACAGAGAGCACAAAAGTAAAAGGTTAGAACAATATATATCAGTATGTATTTCTGCTGTTATACAAATATTTAATAAGTGATTTATTAAATCTATCAAACTACCATGGGTCATCCTCATATGTTCCATGTTTTTCTGGTCTTGTCAGTTCTGAAGATAACTGAAGCATGAATCATAGGAAAAACTTCTGATGTGTAAATATCTTTACCTGATGGTATACTGAGGACAGCATGTCTTGTTCATTATGGGCTTATAGACATATTTCCCACTTCTGAAAAGGAAAGAATGGATAACCTTCACTAAAATACATTCTCAATGATTTGAAATATCCAAAAAGACATTTCTAGAACTACATTAATGACTAAATTCAAAAGGTCCATATGTAAGTAAGCAGGGACTGCGTGAAGGTAGGAGACAGCTACTCGCCTTCTCCATCCTCGGTCTATGAGGTCTTGGTAGTCCTGTACAGTCATGGTGTGAGACCACATCCCTGTAGAAAACAAAATGAACATCATAACTTTAAAACATGTAATTGATTTCATATGATTTTATACTATACTTTTTTCAACATCCATCAGAGCATGCTATCTAACATCTAACTTGAAGGAAATTATATTAGAAACAGGCAGAAAGGGGTCTTGAATTAGCCAAACTCCTTTCAGAACTGAATAAAATAAAGCTCAATTAAAGCATAAAAGAGACAATTATAGATATAATTTTTTAGCCTGAAATAGGAGGCATGTATTCAAGTAAGGAGTGGTATGTCAAGAAGCTGCTCACAGAGTCTGGTGGGAGGTCCACATTTTTGTTTCAGCTTAAATCAGTGTCCCCCAAAGTACATTCCCACAGTGCTTTAAGCCCCCAATGATAACATACAAATGTATTATTTGTGTCCACAGCAGCTTGGATCCTGTTTCCCAGAACTGAGGTCTGAGCCCCCTGTTTTAACTC
The DNA here is from genome assembly GCA_005408345.1 of Macquaria australasica. Lineage (NCBI taxonomy): Eukaryota > Metazoa > Chordata > Actinopteri > Centrarchiformes > Percichthyidae > Macquaria > Macquaria australasica. Next base: position 325,661 of record SEMN01000353.1, read on the forward strand.
CTGACCTTCTCCTCTGCAACCATATACACAGTCTGCACGCGCACACAAGTCTCTATGACGAGACCACTATCAGTTTACATCTAAAACAACCGAGGGAACTCACTGTGTACCAGTTCACACAACACACACTGAATTTGCAACGGAGTGTGATGTTCTAAGTCCCAGGAGAATAGTGTTTAGCCAGAGTCCACAGAGACAACACTGTGTGATCCAGCAGAGCAGGACCACAACGCTGGAGCAGGAAATGACTGGGGCTAGTTCTAAGGCCTGCAGATACAGCAGCAAGACGGCAGGTTTTGGAGATATTGTCATGACTGGACCATCAGTTAAGGGCTTGTCATGGGCGATTTTGAAGGTTTAAACCACATTTTAAAAGTAAACTGTTAAGCTGTTATCCTCCAACTGAAGACACAGAACCAAACAGAACAGAAAAGAAAAAGGCTTATAGAATGAAAGGAGTCCGTCTTGTATTTTTCATTGATAACACTGGCATGAACAAGACTGAAATCAACCAGAGAAAATACAAAGCATACATCTATAATTTAAGATCCTTAGGGAGTTATGTTTAAATACCATAAATGTATGGTCTCACCATACATTTAGTAAGTAATCTCTCAGGGTTTTCCTCAGCAATTACAGAGCTGTCAAGTTGTCATGTGAATTTTAGTACGGAATACCAATTTTAGCATTCTATTTTAAAAAGCACTGAGTTAGGCAGGAAGTCCAAAGTTTAAAAAGGTAATATTCTAGAGTACAAATGAATCATGCCGTGTGAGCTGGACGTGAGTGCAACAGCTGCTGTCATCATGGCACAACAGGGAGTGGCTTTCCATTTGCCTCCACTGAGTCATGACAGACACAGTAACACAGTGGAGGGCAGATGTTGTACTGTGTAGTGTGCATTCGCATTTGCTTTGCATGTAACAACGCTGTTGATAACATCCCTGTACCACTGTCATAGAGGAAAACATTGTCTTACTGAGCACCTGCCTGGAAAAGTTAACAATACAACAGAAACACGGCTCAGATATCTGCTAATCACTCCGTTGATCTGTAGACTGTTCCATATGTCTTCTCAAGAAAACACAAGCACTACAGTAAGAATATAATGTGACAAATTATAGACGAAGAACATGAAAATCAGGTAAGTGTTTGAAAATAATCAACTGGACCTCAGTGGCCTGAAATAATGGATTAATTCCGATAGTTGTAAGTCTTGTGCACTTTAATTTAATCTGTATCCACACAAGGAACCTATAACCTTTTAACACTGTTATTAACCACTTACAAGAATTACACAGGGGGTCTCCCTTCCTAACCAGAACCCGCCATACCACATGATGTAACCTATCCAGATTACCACTCTTATCTTAGTTTGTACAACAGCTCTCGTCTGCGGGCTCTGAGCCCAATCGCTCACTGACTGCATTAGGAACTGCCTGAAGCCTAATTATAGTCCACCTGCGACGCCCCTGCTCACCTCCACTGAATGACACCATTCTGTCCCACACAGAAAATCCCTTCCCATCTTCTTACACAGCTTTTTTTTATAGCTCTGTATCAAAGTCAGAACCTCTAAAATTGCAGTTACATTAACCTTGGTTGCCTTTAAATGACAGCCACTCGACACAACATACAGCATGGCGTCTTTTAGTACCCTTCAAGCTCTGCTCAACTGTCCACTTTCACTTTCAAGAGAAGGTTTATAAACCTTCACAGCATGTGACTGTCTGGTCTGTGTCACCCTTCCTTCCTGTGAACAGATTCATGGAAGAAATGTTCCTGACACTGCAGTCTTCTTATGGGCTAATGAAACTCTACTCCTGAATTAATCTAATATAGCAAGCTTCCCTTATTTTTCATTAAGTTTACAGTTATACAGCAGGCAGTGGGTGGAAAGGTTCCTTCGTGGTCTGCAGCTGTCCAAGACTCACAAATATAGTCTCAGAGCTTTCGCTGACTTTTACAAGTTTCCCACCGATTGCCAAATGACAATCAAACACCTTTTATAATCAAAAGGTATGTGGCTGTGCAGGTCTGACATTTATTTGAAAATCATCCCGACAAACACAAGCGTAAACAAACAATTTTGTTGTTTCCACCTCATTTGCGATAAGGCTGGTGGCATTACAGACATTCTGAGAATTAGGAGAAAATATTAACAGCCTCGATCCACTGGCTGCTTTTGTGTCGTAACATTATCACTTTAAACAAACCAATTCAGGGTTCACTTGGGAGCGAGCCTAGGCTAGGACACCCCTCACAGCTGGATCAGACGGGGAGAGGATTTCCATGCAGCTGACCGGGACTCGTCTCCTTAAACTGAACAAAGACTGAAAACACCCCAGAATTCACTTTAACTACAAAATAATGAATGGGTCATCAATTGTAGCACTGTGTTTTTATCTCAGACGATGCCGCCACAGTTTGTTGAGATTACATACAGTACATACAGCAAACGACAGCCGTCTTGTTTCAGCACGTTGCAAAATCTCTCACATTTAGTCTCGTGTGTTTCCACTCATCTTATATCGCAATCCACACTACAGCCAACACTAAACAAGTATGATACAGTAGTTTGGCTTACGCACCATTCACCCGACGATAATTAGACAGTTATCACATATTAAGATATATTATACGGTCCCCTGCCTCGGTCTGCTCACGGACTGATCGTTAGCTAGCTGGATGCTAGTAGAGATGTTCATAAGTCTAATGCTAAGCTACTAATGTTACAGCCTAACAACCGCCCAGCTCAACAGCGATTCAATAACACCAGCCCGACCTCTCTTTATTCTAATGTGGGCACTCTGTATAACGTACTGGTGTCGTAATGTAAATACAGCGGACATGACTTACTAAAATTGACTGGCATTAGGATCACAGTGCCAACGTTAGCTAGCCCTCTTTCAAAACCCGTTCCTGTTCCAGCAAGTAGACGGAGCTAGGTCGTTAGCATAAGCCAGTTCAGCGATAGCGCTTAGCTGCGTTTCCTCGCTACTTCATTAGACACTTACCATGAGAAAAGTTTCCCTTTTCATTTTTACAGTAACCGCAGCGGTAACCGTCATCCCCGCCAAAATATTCTACTATAGTGCAAGACTTGTTTCCTGCCATTTTTAATATCCAGACAGATGACAGCTGAGTTCGCCCGGTGTCCGGGCGACTACTGCTGGATGTCAAGCCCCGCCCACACCTGATACGTCACCAATGCTGCGTTTCAGCCAAGTGGGAGATTTGAGGGTTTGACGTTCAGCCCTCTCGCATCTGGAAAGTTTTGTTTTTAAGCAACTGTATGTTAGCATTACTGAATATTTAAAAACTGTTACCTTGAATTGTTACCTACTTAAATTAGCCTATGCACTAAATGCATTTGTAAACCAGGGACATTGTGGTGCAGATTTTTCAGTATTAGGGTTGTGACAGATACAACACATCATGAGTAAAGAACTGTACAGCATATTTATTAAATCATCTGTGCAAAGAGGAAGGACAGCAAAATAAATCTGAACCAATATCCTGCACAAACAACACCTACAGTAAATTACAAAAAAGTCCAAGGGAGAGTTTGTATGTAGAAAAATAAATTAGAAAATCACAGATGGGCTAATGATTTTTTCTGCTGCCATACAAATGACTTTACAGAGGAAAGAGCTTTGTCCATGTATACTTTGTGTTTCACCTGTCAAACTGTCACATGCACATAATGGAATTAGTTTATTTTTTGTTTTTTTTACCAGAATAACTTTCCCTCTCACCACTCGTGTAACAACCCGTCATATACGGAGATTTATATTTATCTAAAAAACTGATTCACAGGTTTATGCACAGGTTCACAAAAAAGGCCTCTGTTCTGCACACGGGATTCCTTCACCAACATATTGGATTTACACAGGTGATGAAGCAGCAACTAAAAAATTTAAGTGCTACTGGCAGAAACAAACCTATAAATAAACTCTGTAGACATCAGTTATCTTGACTCCAGTTGATGGCTCTCTGGTTTGGTACCTAACTAAAGCTCCCCTGGGGGACAGGGATGTTTTCATGAAGGTATTTCATACTGCCTTGCTCAGAGAAGTCAGCCACAGTGTGCCCTTCACCTCGAAGGACCCATTTGGTAGTCAGAAGCCCCTCCAAACCCACTGGACCTCTGGCATGTATCCGTGCCGTACTGATGCCAACCTCAGCTCCTGCGAAATAAGTAAAATTAACTCTTCTGTCTCATTTTCAACACAGCGGATGTATATTCTTATATTTTTCCCAGGTGGCATTTAGAAGTAATGCTGATACTGTACATACCTAGGCCAAAGCGGTAGCCATCGGCAAAGCGAGAGCTGGAGTTCCAGAATACACATGCACTGTCCACCTGCTGCAGAAACTGTTCAGCTGTCTCTTCATTTTCTGTAACAATGACATCAGTGTGGGAGCTGCCGTATTTGTGGATGTGGTCCACAGCATCCTGCATGCTGTCTACCACCTCAATGCAGCACTCCAGGTCCCCATACTCTGTCCTCAGGGACTTCACCTCGGATGGGCTGAAAGTTAAATAGGATGCAAACCGAGGGCCTGCGTGGATCTTCACCTGAGAGAAAGCAATGGTACAATGATTTATCAACAGAACAGTGAAATAATCAAAAATTAACAAAAACAATTGTACTTTATTGACCTGAATTATGTACCAAACTAACTCTCCAGAAAGTTTGTTCCTGTTTCTGGAGCTGACACTGTCATCAAAATGTAAAAAACACTTCACCATATTGTGTAATGCTATGTGCAATACTTGTGCCCAAACTGATGGAGTGCATGTTTCTTACATGTTCTGTTCTCAGCATATCAATGATCTGGTCAAATATAGGAGTTCGCAGCAAATCTCTGTGAATAAGGAGGGTCTCCATGGCGTTGCAGGCAGCAGGATAGTCACATTTGGAGTCTCTAACTAGATGAAACATAAGTTAGTATATTCATCCAGCAGTTCTGGGTTACCCCCAACAAGTTAATAACCACAACTCTTGGGCAACATATAAAATCAATTACAACTGCTCTCAAATAAAATATGAAAACAAGATTGTTTTCTACAACTTGCAAAACACTGTATAGCAGAAATGCAAATATCAAAATTCAACCTGCACAGCTAGTGTACACACAGGAGCCACATACCAACATTAATAGCTTTGTCTATGCTGGCATCGTTGTCTATGTAGACGTGACAGACGCCCTCGCTGTGGCCCAGTACAGGAATACCCTTTGCTGCCCTTTGGATGTCCCGGACCAGCTGAGACGAGCCCCTTGGAATGATCAGGTCGATCATCTTGTCCAGTCTGCACAGATCCTCAACTTCTTCACGTGTGCTCACCTACATGTCAAGGTACATTTTAGCATATTGTAATCATGTTAAGACTCAAAGTCTTCAGATAATGTAATGCTTTCAGTTTTTACCAGTTGAATGGCATCTGCCACTCCATGAATGGAAAGTGCTTCCTGAGTGAGTTGATGTAGAATTTTATTGGTGTTGGAAGCTTCTTTACCACCCTTCAGTAGCAAAGCATTTCCACTGGCAATAGCCAGAGCTGACACCTGAAACACAATATGAAATACATGAAAATGTGAGTTTAACTTTGAATGACAAAAGATGCAAAAAGTCTCCCAGACCAGAAACTAATGGTGATTAAGTCTACAGGCCGAGCGTTGGGGTTGACTGACCTGTGGGAGACAATCAGGACGTGATTCAAAGATGACCAGCAGAACACCGATGGGGACAGTGATCTGTTCTAGCTCTAGGTTGTTGGCCACCCTGGTCCTCCTCAGCACCTGACCCACACTATCCCTGGAGGACACAGCAAGCTGACGGAGGCCGATGGCAAGGCTGTTCAGCTTAGCAGTTGACAGACTCAGCCGGTTGATCAGAGGCTGGGAGAAACGACCTGTGAGGAAACAGAATAAACAAATAAAAACACTGACGATGCAATACTCTATAGATCCAGGTAGAGAAAATCTTTTTGATTTCGGCAAGCAGTGGTAGTGAGAACTTTGCTCATCCAGTTACAGAGCAGTCTACACTATGCTGCCCTACAGCACAGGGCACAGAATGACTCCTGCCAAACTTATAAACTTACAAGTACTATGAGTACTATGCATTCATAAGCCTCTTACTGACAACATGGCTGATACACACCAGAGCTAAGATAAATGCAGACCAAAGCTAACAAACAGATGATCGAACCCCCCTTCATGTGCCACTTTCCCTCAGTGAAAGTGCTACAGACAAGTGTTAACCACTGGCAGAGCATGGCATTTGAGTGAGACGATTGCATGCAGCCATGGATTAAGGTGATCAGTGTGTCTTCTCCGTGCCTCTGTACCTGATGCTGTTGCTAACTCCATGTCTCTCTTGTTGGCACTGAGAATCTCATCTTTCTTCTCTGTAAGCAGCTCAGCAAGACAACAGATGATCTCCCCTCTCTGGAAAAACACACACACACACACACACACGTATGATTAACAAATACCAGGATCAAGAGTAATTAAAGATATAAAACTTAATGAGTTTGGCGACCCCTTGCATCCTGTTGTGAAAATTAATCATTTTTTTCTGTTTTATTGTTGATAGGTTTTTAATTTATCATGTGTGCAGAGTGCTACAGAAGAGGTGCTCTCTCCCTATTGTAATCGTCATTTAAATTAATTTAGGACTGACATACTGAGGTCAATATACTGTATTTGGGGGACTTTACCTTCATGAAAACTTGTTGGATTAAATATTAAGAACCCACGCGGACACGGGGAGAACATGCAAACTCCACACAGAAGGGCCCCAGCTGGCCGGCGGGTGCGAACCCAGAACCCTCTTGCTGTGAGGCGACAGTGCTAACCATTGCACCACCGTCAGTGCTAAATAAATTGCAATAAATGCCATTCTACTGTGTCATATGATTCTACTGCAATCAAGCCTGAAAACAATTTGAACCCCATGAGAAAATCCTCATATACTACTACAATTTAGTTAGCCAGACCACACCGAGGGAGCAAAAAACTCACCTGTTCAGGGTGCAGGGAGGACAGAGCCCTGCCTGCATGCCGGGCCATCTCTGTCTGCTGCTCCACAGTTGGACCTGGTGGTGAATAATACACACATCAAATATAAAAATACAAACACAACAAGCAGGTAAAATATTCTTTCCAGATGGTTTTACCCAGTACCTGCAGGTTTCACTTCAGAGAAGAAGGTGCCTACTTTCTTCCCTTCCACAATGTCTGTGATGACGTGGCCTGTGACTTTAGGATTTGTGCCATGGGCAATGACAACAGACGTCCCACCCTGTAGAGCCCAAAGGGCTGCTTTCACCTGATTCAGACAACATGATTGAGTATAATGCAACTTTTCCATCATTTAACCTACTCAGTCCTGTTTACACTTTGAGATGACATATTGTCGGTCATGCTGACCTTGGCTTCCATGCCGCCGATGCCAACTCTGGACTTAGTGCCGTACGTGATGGACTGCTGGTCTCCAGGATAGAATATATCAATAAGCTTGGCATCATCTGTTCCCGGAGGACTGTCGTACAAGCCTGTGGAAGAGATTTCTTTTCTTTTTAATCCTTCACAGATTCGAAGTAGTCACATTGATATTGATATCTCTCATGAAAAACCTGACCAAGAGCTCAGACAGTATACAGAAAGTTTCTATTAACAGATAGATGTACAAGATGTTCATGAATAAAAGCAATACAGCATATTAGTGCTGAAATGATAAGTTGATTAATTAAGATGATTTTGATTCCTGATTACTGTAAACTGTAAAGCAGGGGGACTCACAAGAGACAGGGCAAAAGGAAGAATGGTCAAAATCGGAGCAGATATCCTAAGATATCCTGACTTTTAGTCTCTAGTATGGGAAAAGCTCCAAAAACACAGGATCCTACATTCCCCATGATGTACAGTAGCTCAGAAGCATCTTTCATTAGCCCCGTCTGCCTTCCAAATACCCACTTCTTTGAAACCCCACACTTCCAGTTTGTTACCAAACTGTTTTCACAGGCTGAGTAGTACTCCTCATGACGAGTAAGCTGAACTTCATGTCTAAAACAGGTGGAGTGGCCCCTTAAGTAATTTTTATTATCTATAATTACCTAACAATCATTTATTACAGTTTCTATACACATTTGCATTTTCTCCACTTCATATCACTGCAAACTAAATACTCTTTGCGGTTTGGTTGGTAAGACAAAACAAACTATTTAGAGATATCACTTTGGGTTTGAGGATGACTTACGATGGGTATTTGTGATCAATTTTAATTACATGATTAATTAATAAATAATAAAATAATGAAATGATTAATTGATGATAAAAAAATAACCCTTAGCTGCAGCCCTTTGGAAACATTTAATAACACATAGAGAGAACTAGTGTTAATGCCTTCATGCAAAGTAAATCATATATCATCGTCAAGTTAGTGGTTATTTCTGCACCTTCAACATCAGACAGGGCAATAAGGAGGTCTGCTTTCATTTCAACAGCCAGCCGTGCAGCCAAGCTGTCATTATCTTTGACGCTCATTACCTGAAATACAAACAGAAATTTCAATAAGCCAAAAGGAAAACCACTGTATCTCACATTATACTGGAGAATAACAGCTCATCAGTTGCTACCATGCAACAAAAGCCTCCCAGTCCCATTCAGTTGCAAAACAACATACTGCATGTTCATGTTTTTCCAAATGGAGATAACACAAGCAGGTCTGTGCACAATAAAAATTGGTGGAAATAAGACCACCATACTTTGAATTAGAAGAGAACATTAAAAGCAGCCTTTAGCCAAGAAGTTATACGTTAGTGAGCATGGAAATGTGATGTAATGTTCATTTATGCAATCTACCATCACAATTCTGGACCACGTTTAGCATTCCCAGCATGCCCTGCACACAGTACCCACATTTACCCCCTGCAAGTCACTGCTGGGAACAGGGGGAGGAACAACAGCATCATTGGTGTTGATTATAGGAACTATGTTCATCCGCAGCAGTTCATGGAGCGTGCTGTTCAGGTTGCGACGTTTCTGCTCATCATGAAAATCCAGGTTGGTGACCAGAATCTGCAGACAGAAATGAGAGAAATAGAGAATAAAGTGACATTTAACTCGTTTGCTGTCAGCATTTTATTCTGCGATAAAAGTCGAGTACATACTTGTGCAGTGCAGGTGCTGTACTGGGTGAACATAGCTTCATACAACGCCATCAGACCGCTCTGTCCAGCAGCTGCACATGCCCTTGCCTCCAAAACTGGAACTGACTGAAAAACAGAGATTTCACTGAAGTTAACAAGACTACGGACAAATCTGTTTAATATTTAAACACTTCTCAAAGAGCGGACTGAAATTCCCAGAATTCAAGATTATTATTCACCATCTCTTTGAGTTGGTTCTGTCCAGAATGCAGGGCTTGTCTGACGCTCTGGGACAGCAGGATCTCATGCCTCAGTCTCTGCTTCCCAAACGCCACAGCACCACTGGTGACAATCATCATCTCCCTGCCTTGATTCTGCAGCATGGCCACCTGACAAGACACACACAGATCCCTCCTCAGCCCAGTTTGTTTTTAAGTCCTCCTTGAGCCCACATTATATTATGCTCACATTTACACAGCCATCATCAACAATATTAATGTGGCGTTACCTGCTCTACTATTGAGGCCAGTCGTCCCAGTGCAAGGCCACACTCATCCCGTGTCACCACAGCGCTCCCCAGCTTCACTACAATGCGTTTGGCCTGCTTTAACTCGCTGCGGTGGGCAAAAGACTTCCCATGGGGACGTGGGCGCAAGACTGCAGGGAATAACAAAGTCACATTGTATTACACATCAGCATGCACCAAAGAGTATTATAGCATACAGATGAAAGAGGTGGTGTGAACAGTGTCCCCTTCAGGTATGACAGAGACGTTTGCTGGTTACTTACATTTAGCCTGGGAAAATGTTCTGATGGAGACTGGACAGACATTTGACTGCCGGATTCTGGATGGCAGGCGAGAGCACAAGGCCAGCCTGGCAAACATGGCACTGACACTTGAGGACAGCTGTGATCAACACACAAGCCAGGTTACCATAACAGTGCAATAACCTCATCTGAGATGAGCAGCTTTTGGTTATGATAGACAGGCTGTATGGTTGGCTATCAACACCAAGGCTTATAGTGAAGATAAAATACAATTTAAAAAAAATCAATGAAATCATTCATTTGAACATTCTTTTAGTCTCATTGGAAAGCTTGTGCCATGAGGTTATCAGACCTGTGTTGGTAAAGACAATGAACTTGACACAGTGACCCAGTGAACATGATGTTGTTTGGATTAGTTAACTTAGAAATATTTGATATTTGAAAAATCCAGGGGCTAGGTGCTGTTCACACAGACAAACTCTACCATATGTGAAGCCACTGAAGTTGGATAATAAGGCTAACAGACTGTATCTACGTGTCTACTGTTACTGTCAAAACTAGCTGGCGTTGGCTAGCATTAGCTACTGTAAGCTACCTCACTGCCAAGTTTAGCGGCTATTTTCCACAAAACGGACAGGAGCAGTTTTGTACAAAATGACTCCTTACCTGACAACGTGAAAACCTTTAGAAACCAACCACAACTACACTTGTGAGTGCACTGCAGGAGACACGTAGTCAGCCGGACTGGCGGTGCTTCGCTGCCACATCCACAGCCCACGCTGGTTGGGAAGTGGCGTAAATGAGATACGCACGAACGACGTGTACGTAGGATATCTGGATACGTTCATGCAGTAAGAAACGGACTGTACGTACGCTGAAATAGTTCTTTTGATGGGCGGACACTTAACGTAGCTATGGGAAGTACGAGCACAGGAACAGAGGGTGTAAATACACAACACTGGCACTTCATATTTGACATTTAGTTTCAGCTTTTATTTAAATTGAGAAAACAAACTGATTGCAACAATAACTGTAAATACCTAAATACAAATAACGACATCCCATTGTAAAAGACATACAAATTATTAATTAGTATTTTGCATGTCTTATAATAAAAATATTGATTCAGTTGTACCTTAAACACAACTGCGCTCAGAAAATTCTAACACACCTCTAAAAATGAATTTATCCGAATCAATTAAATGAAATTCAATCACACCATTCAGTCACATATTTGTTTATTAAAATGAACTATCACTGAATATTACTGTAGGCACATTTTGTACAAAATAATCTTAACACAGAGTTAACATTATTTTTCGCAAAGTACTGTTCCCAAAGTCAAGAGGGCACTTTCACATTAAAATGAATTCACTTTGTTTGATTCAATTTTAAATGGCACTGCGTTTAGGGCAAATAATTGGTAATTTAATTCACTTAATCCAGTTTGTTGGAAATGTGCCATTCAATTGTGTGTGGTCTCCTGAGAGTCAATGGCTTGAAACAGCTACTGGAAGACGTCAACTCATCTTTAGTAATGTGACACTGGGGCACATGAGTGGTGTGTGCATGCCAAGAGAGGCCTGTGAAACATTAATGAGCAGGAAGCCCAGGAGCACAGTGCACACTGAGCTGCCATAACAGGTGCAAGCAGAGCTATGGGGACTGTTGAGGACAATTTAAAGTGTCCCGTCTGCCAGGACTTCTTCACAGATCCTGTGACGCTGCCATGCAGACATGACTTCTGTCTCACCTGTATCCAGGCTGTCTGGGAAACAGATGAGTCTGATGAGGGTCCTTTCTTCTGTCCAGAGTGTCAGATATTCCTCCCCTCTGGCCTCACTCTGGAGATAAACACCAGCCTTCAGACCAAAGTAAAGGACTGCACCACTAACAGGACGTCAACAGCAGGGCTACAGACAACAACACCAACCAAATCATCTTCAACTATCCACTGTGACCACTGCATAGAGACACCATCGGTGGCAATAAGGACCTGTCTGACCTGTGATGCCTCACTGTGCCAGGCTCACGCCCTGCTGCACCAGCAGAGGTCTGCTCTGAGGGAGCACACCCTTGTGGAGGTGACGGGGGATCCGCTGTCTCTGAAGTGCAGGGAGCACCGTGATGAGCTCAAGCTCTTCTGTATGGAGGAAAGGGTCCCTGTGTGCTGTCTGTGTGTCCTGGTCGGCATGCACAAGAACCACCAAGCGATCCAACTCCATGAAGCCTGCGCAGACTTCAAGGTGAATATTAGTACTGTTTCCTGAGTTGCTAGTGTGTTTTATTTGTCAGGGTATTTATTTTCTATAGGCCTGTTGTATTTTTGTCTTTAGAGCATGTTAGAGACCACTATGAACCAACTGCTGAAGAGGAGAGGTGAAGCAGAACATGCCATCAAGGACTTGGAGTCACTTTATACACAAACAGTGGTACAGTCAATGTGAAATACTCCTTTTTAATCATATATGTTTCCATTCACAGAATCCCCTCTTGCATGTATTTAAGTAATGTATATATATTTTTTATTTCCTAGAAGTCTGCTGCAGATTTCAGAGAGAGAGTCTCAGACAAGTACAGCAGGATCCGTGTTGTGCTGGATGGCGATGAGCGTCTGATGATGCAGATTATAGACGCAGAGGAGACTCACATGACAGAGTGGCTGGAGGTCCAGAGGGGCAACATGGAGGCTCAGATCAAAGAGATAGACAGCCTCAGAGCCTCCAGCAAATCACTCCTCCAAGAAACAAATGATCTGCGGTTCCTACAGGTAGATAAATGATGGTATTACGACAGTGTGTTATTGTGATCATGTGAACGTCTTGTACAAATGCAGCTAGAACGTTTTCTGTGTTTGCACTGTGTACAATAGTACATGACCTGTTTATTTTCAACAGCAAATCACAGCACAGAATCTTTGGTGAGTATATCGTCACTCTGTTTTTTCCTATCTTAACTGCCTTTTTTGGTATGATATTTGCCTTCTAATGGTTTTCAGTTTTTATTGTAGCGATCCTTTGGATTTAGCACCAATCCAGGAAGTAGACAGAGATCTGTGTGACCCTGAGAAACTAAGAACAGTAGAGAAGCTGGTGGATGACATCACAGTGGCTCTGTCCCAACACTTTCCACGAATGTGGTCATGTTAGTAAAGAATCCAATGTTTTGCAATCTAAAATCAACCCCCACTATCTCTGTAGTTGTGCACTGAATGTAGATTTTTATTTGCAGATCTAAGTTCTCCGACTCTGGACTCCAACACAGCCCATCCGAAAGTGGACATATCCCAGGACAGGAAACAAGTGTACTGGCGAAGGCAGCCTGTCAGTGAAGCTCTGAGCCCTCAGCCGTATGACTCCCAGTACAGTGTCCTGGCTCAGGAGAGTTTTACTACTGGCCGACACTACTGGGAGGTCATTGTCCAGGAGAAACCTTACTGGCTAATAGGTGTGACCACTGGGCCAGTCACTGGTTCAAGTCAGAGTTCCTCCAGCCTGGGTGTGAACAACACATCCTGGTGCATCTACCACGGAGATGGACAGTACCTGGCATGTCATGATACCCAGGAGAAGCAGCTGTCAGTGGGAAAGAAAGTCAGAAAGCTGGGCATACTGGCAAATCTCCAGAAGGGGGAGCTGTCATTCTACAATGCTGATTCTATGACCCTGCTTCACTCTTTCTGTGTGCAGTGCACAGAGCCTCTCTACCCCATGTTAAACCCATGCATTGATGTGAATGGACAGAACAGGCAGCCTCTTACCTTGTTTTCAATTAAGGACCCCTGGGACTGGCATGTAAACACAACTGGGGGTAAAGAGTGAACTTAGAGGACAAAATTACATGACGTTGTGAACATGCACTGATCAAACTCTGTATTTGTTCCCATGTTTATTCCATTTTTGCATGCTCTAAAATATGTGTGGCTGTCAAAATTATATGACCATGATCAGTTTCCCTGCCTGGATCTGTCCCAGGTAAAACTAAAACTAGGATCAATGAATTTACCTACATCTGTATTTAAGAGAAGTTACAGCTAGAGCTAAGATAGTTGATGAACATGCATTTCTCATTACCAGCAGCAATGGGAGAGAGAGCATGGCTTAAAATACTGTATTATATTATTGTGATCCTATAATGCTGATGTTTTATAGAAAGCTGATAAGTAAGGAATATAGCTGAGAAGATATATTTTAACTTTTTAAGTCTAGTCTGTAGTCGTATAGTCGTTTCTGTATTACCTTTTCAGTGTCTGCAGTTGTCATGTACAGTAAATATTTTATCAAACAGCACTTTTGTCCTGTGGTAAAGTCTATTTGTCCGGTCAGCAGCTTAGCAGCTCTCATGTTTGACTTGATGTAGTTCAGGAAGTAAATGACCCGTGTGTAAATTACTGGCTTGTTCTCTGTACAACTGTCCCCTCAGCTCACCAGACCATGGAGGACATGCGCGCCTTCATTCTCACATGTCAGTGACCCTACAGAGTTGCTGCCCTGCAGCAAACAAAATGCGTAGTGAGGCCAAATAACATGAACAGTGACACTGTATTTCTACAAAGCACAAGAGATTTAACTCTATTTTCAAAGAGCACAGTATGGTTTTCCTCTGTGTACATAAATACCTACATTCTGAAGAGAGTACAGTTTAAAAAAATCCATATCCATCTGTCTGCTCATTTTCTGTATCTCTATTTTCTTTAACCTGACATGAGTTGGTCCCTTGGTGGTAGCAGGCACAAATCATCTGTCACCCAAGACATTTTCATAGACTCATTTTGTGGCTCATCAACAGAATAACAGACATAATCAACTTTTAAAAAAGTGGTGAGAAAATGAGAAACTATAACCATATTTCATTTTGAGCAGTCATTTCTGTGTACTTGTTTATTAAAAGGCATATTCATGAAAACCAGGATGACAGGCAGCTAATACATATGTAACCATTTATGGTTGTACGCACATTCCAGCACTGTGATTCTCTTTATCCTGATCAGGGGTGTAACTATGAGACCTGCCACCCTTAAGCCTGATGAGGACATACAGTAAAGACATGAGGCACTGAACAGCATAGAACAAGAGATACTCAAGATTGAAGTAAACAATAAGAGGAATCATTTATCAGCATAGTGTAAATATCTCCTCACTAGTTTAGGACATTTACTGTTAAGGCTATGCCATCGCTGATGTATTTGACCCCATTTCTCCAACAAAGTACTGAGTTTTTTTCTTACATTCATCTCCAATCCCACTACAATTATAATGTAATTCCAGTTGAGGGACCACTGAGAAATACTGTGCTTGATTAATAAGAAAATATCACACTTTTTCCATTAAAAGGCTCAGGGAAGTCACATTTTAAATTTAATGTGTCTTTTCCTTTTCCCAACGCATCATTTTTAATATGAGCTTTTGAATTGCCTTGTGTTGAATAAGAGTAAAGCTTCCGGGGAAAACCAAGGAAATATGACATTTAGATATACCTAAACATATATACCAGGTACAACTGCACAAAACCCAAAAGCTAAATCATGATGAGTAAGTAAGGGTTCCATACATAACCCTTAGCTACACTGGCTGGCATGTTGCTGAGTAACAGCGGTTGCTTATGGAGATGCTGCTCGAGTCTTTGACTTGATCCAGTCCAGGAAGTGTGTGACCCGTGTGTAGACCCCAGGCTTGTTCTTACTTCCACATTGGTCTCCCCAACTCACCAGACCATAAATAATATGGGTATTGTCCTGCTTACAAGTCAGTGGTCCTCCAGAGTCACCCTGAAACAAGAGCAAACGGCTGAGCAGATACCAAATGCACTGCTGCACACAGCTATTTCAAGAACTTACCTCAGATAAGTTAGTCATGCAGATATTTTGAATGATAGCATGCACTTAACTGTCAAGTTTCCTCTACTAACCTGGCAGGAATCCACCCCTCCCTGCAGGTAGCCAGCACAGAACATAGTATTATCCAGGACTCTGCCATAAACAGTGGGTTCAGAGCACTTTTGCTGGTTGATCAGCAGTACATTGGCCTCCAGCAGGTGGCTGGAACCAAAGTTAGCTGCAGAGATGAGGTGGAAAAATAAGATTTTACCAAATCTAACAACAAATACAACAAAGTTGTTATAAACAAAGTTGTCTACAATTTCAGTTGTTGTATTCAAATAAAGATTCAAGGTTTACAGGGTCCTTTAAACTAAGAATGCCACTAAAACAAACCAACAGATCTGAAAATGATGCTTATATTTTGCGGCTCAATATGCGAAAGTGGCCTTACATTCCTCAGTGGCACCCCATCCAGAAATGATACACTCCTTCCCATCAAGCAGTGGGGCATCAGGCAGACAGACTGTCTTCACAAACTGGGTCTCATTGGCACAAACTCCATCCGTGCCGTTCAGCCTCAACAAGGCTTTGGAAACGCAGTTTGGAAAAAATTCACAACAAAATCAAAAATTAAATGATAAGGTTCTTCATTTCTTGTATTTTTACGTCACAATCTCATTAATTCTACTTTTTTACTATTTTTAAAGTTTACTTCATGGACATTTCATCAATCATATCATTACAAATGGTACTATCTGACTCTCTGCCTAATTGGTGACACTCTCACATCCCATCCTTAGTTAACTAAAAAGGATCAAGATACAGAGGTTAGATGCTGTCAGTAAGATATTTGTGTTATGATCTGTCCCCCTTTTAATATTGTTGGTAAAATCAGTTCTTATTTTATATAAAATGAGAGAGAGAGATGGATCACCTATGTCGTTGTAAACAGCTTTAGGAGTCTCCCTGTAGTTCTCATGTACAATAGCTTGATCAACTTTTATGGTTTGCTCTGAGGGTTCCTCCGTATTCAGTGTCAGACTCCCCATAACCACCTGCATGTCCTTCCTTTGATCACTGTTCAAACACAAATAACACACACGATTAAGTCCACTTGTGAAACCTATTTCATAATCAGCCAATGTCTGGTGTTTTTTCAGATCTGTAGTCATTATGATTGTGCTTACATGCAGTGTCCAGCTGTCAGTACCCAACAGCTCGCAATGAGAACTCCTCCACAGATGTGTCTGAATGGCTGGTTGGAGTTCTTTGGTCTCACTTGCAAGGACACCTGCCAAGGTATAGCCCCAGGAGCGACCTTCAGACCCCCAAAGATTCGGGTAATGGCCTTTTTTGGCTGAGGCATCCCACAGGTGGAGAACTGTGCTGGTGGAGAGGTGGCACCAGAGATGAAAGGAACATCAGTGGTCACAGAAGAAGGTTGTGGAGCCTGGCTGGGCATCTCAGTCGTTGGGGGTGTGGAAATTGTTGGCTTGGTGGTTGCTGCAGGTTCAGGTTTTGTAGGTTCAGGTTTTGTAGGTTCAGGTTTTGTAGGTTCAAGTTTTGTAGGTTCAGGTTTTGTAGGTTCAGGTTTTGTAGGTTGGGGCCTGGGAGCAGTGGGTTCAGGGTCTGTGGGGACACCTGAAAACATGCACAATAAGATAGCAAAGAGATAACAACTGGTTTTGTTGACTGCACTCATAATCAGAAAGTTGTCTGAAGCTTTAGAGCCGACCTGTCGGTGAGGGACACTTTGTTACATCACAGTAGTCCCACAGCAACTTGTGGCCTCTTCTGAGGAAACACCAGGGCTTCTTTTCTCCGTCTGGATTTCTGTGTCATAGAAAATGTGTGAGTGAGCATCTTCTTGTAGATGTCCTCTGCTGTTTGAATGCGCTTATTTATTTTCTCCTGACCTGCAGAAGTTGTGAGGCCCAAGTCCATCTTCGTTCTCGAAGGACTTGAAGGGATAAACTCCTTTCTCCAGGATGAAGTGAGAGTTCCAGTAGAGGCATTCATCACCGTCATCTGTCTCACTCACATTGCCACGGTATGACTCTCCATCATCCACATAGCAGTCATTTGGACCTAAGAAATATACCACACTCAGTCAGTTTATGAGTTATGATGATGCATATATTGGATTGACAAAGGGAAAACAGTAATGTAAGGTGTAGTATTTACCAACATGGCAGAAATGTCCTTTGTACCCTGGAGGGCACTGGCAGTCAAAGTCAGTACCATCGTTGGTGCATGTTCCACCATTCCTACATGGATTAGGCTCACACAGTGAAACTTTGGAGAAAAACAGTTAACAGTGAAAGCTTGCTTTCAGGAACCACTCAAACTTGTGGAAAAGACTTATTCTGTCTTGTCTGGACATAGAAATACTCCTTACAAGTCCTGCAGTGTGGAGGCTGGAAGGGCTCCTTGCATTTGCACTCATAGAACGGGGAAGTTGAGGTCAGCACACATTCACCACGCCCGCATCTACCTCTCCTACAAACTTTTGGACCTGAGATCATAACACAATAGTTTTAATTCATTTTTGCTCATTATATATTGTGGATATATGTCTAGTCTGCAATCCAACAACAGCATGGGAAAAGGGAATTCTTTTCAAACCTTTCTCGCATCTCTTTCCCTTGTAAGGTGTGGGGCAATTACATTTGATTTTTCTCTTCCCTTTCTGCTCACATACTCCATTGTTGCGGCAAGGGTTTGGGTTGCATTGGCCTGGGAAATGAGAAAAGTTAACATGGGTGATGTAAGCTTTAAGTTAGAGCTTTCCAATGCTATTGGAAAGGTAATAATAGCGCTATTATGCCACGGGAAAACATGTGACATTACACAGATTGGTATAAGTAGTTTGACAGAATACCTGAGTGTTAACTCTCTCACCTTCTGGCTCTTGAAGTTCAAAAAGCCAGTCTGAATTACTTTGGTCATCGTCATCATCATCCTCACCAGCTCCCTCTATGATCTCAAAGAATATGTCTAAAACAATGTTTTTCCTTTATTAGATATAAAGCATTGTTGTGTGGCTCTCTCTCTCTTACCTTACAAAACCTGCAAATATTTTAGATTTAATAGGGATATTCAGTTGTTTACAGTGCAGCACTGTGAGGACTTACAGTATACTAAATGCCAGATATAGTTCTATATATGTTATAAAACGAATAAAAAGAAGCACTTACCTTCAATTATGTCCTTAAATCTCCCTTTTGCTGTGCCTTGTTTAAGATGCTTAGATCCCCCTTGCTCATGATCGTGATGGTCACGATGATGGTCATGATGATGGTCATGATGCTGTTTTTTTTCCTTTTTATGTTTCAGCTGAATAATAATTTGACAGCACCACATAAGAGTCATAATAATAAAAAAAATTGCAGTTGCTCAGTAGAATTTTGTTGATATTTGACAGTTCAAAATCACCATGACAGAAAAATGTTTTAGTGAATTCATCGTTTTAAGCAGAAGCATGGACAACAAGCTCTACTGCATTTTATTCACAGCAGAATGCTTTATCAAACATTACAACATTGTAAATAAGAGCCACTACATTTGCTTATTGCTACACAATTGCTGTATAATATATAGAGTGAATACATACTTCAGCAGGTATGAGGAGCACCGCTAAAAAGAGGCAAAGGCAGAGGAGCTTTAGGTGCATGATGGCAGTGGATCAGAAGACATCCAGGAGAGTAAAATGAGAGTGCACTGTCTGGCAGATCACTCACACTTTTCTAAACATTTGTGTAAGCACACTAACCTTTGATTCACTGGGGGTGGCTGGCATCCATCCCTCTTGCTGAGTCAGTTTTATTGATTTTAGCTGTGCTCTTGGATAGTTTTCATTTGTTTTTTTGTTTATTTTAGGAATAAAAGGCAGAACACCGCTCATGTTACCAAACACTTATAATGAACAAATAAATGGTGCAAAATCAAGATCACTGTCTCGGCCACCCTTGAAACATTTTTCATATTGAAATTCATTCAAATGAATTTTGATCAAATAGGATAAGTGTGCACTCAGATGCAACACAAGGGCTCAGAGGGCATATTTGCAGAATCAATTGTTTGTTTGAATGAAGACTTTGGATCCACATACACTAGGTGCATATTAGGATACATCACCATTTTTTTGTTGCTTTTTTTATACATTTACAAAATGAGTAAAGTGTAATACTTATAGCACAATTGTTTGCTTAATCAAGTAGAACAATATCAGTAACTTTTATGACCTCCAAGTAAAACTGAAATCTTACATTGACAGCATATTGAGAAACTTATTGTTTTATACATGCATATTGAGTTTACATATTCTCTCTTTGTGACAAAGAGAATATGTAAACTCAACATGCATAAAACACTGTTTTCATGGTCCCTTTTCTTAGTTTAAAGAGCTTATAGATGGGCCACGCTGCTTCTAATATTTCTGTACCTTTCGTCTGACAGTTCAATACACATATACGGTACAGGCACTGAATGAAATGTGTAGTGTTCTCCTATAACATGAGTCCTGGTAAGGAACTATCTTCCTACTAGAAATTTTTTATCACATTGTGCATCTATGTCATCTGAAATATACTACATTATTTCAAAGAGGAGCAATTCAGTATAGCAAGGTTACCACTTTCTCATAATGCACCCTTTATAAATCCTTTATTAACATTAATAAAGAATAAACTAATGCTTTATAGCATGACACTTGCTTTATCTTTTTAGCAAACTCTTTCATTAAGAAGACACTCCCGGACCTTGGTGATAAAGGTTTGCAGAGCATCTGGTCCTAAATCCATTTATTAACAGCTGTTTACCATCCACCAAGTCTTATTTTAGACAAACCCTAGCATTTATAAAATGGATTGTCACCATTTATAACTGTATTGCTACCAAATGGAAATGATAAACACCAGCCAGACAGATATTTCACAACCTGGCAACTTCGACTTTGACTTCTGACTGATCTATAAAGCATTAGTTGGTGATTTTAAGCCATAGCAATGTTGGTCTGTTGGTATGTCGGTCTGTCCACCACTTTGGTCCAGACAGAAATATCTCAAATATTGGATGGATTGCCATGGAATAATGTACAGATATCCGTGGTGCACAGAGGATGAATCCACTTGACTTTGGTGATTCTCCGCCTTTTCCTCTAGAGCCACCTGCAGGTCAATGTTTTCCCTTATCCGGTGAAATATCTCAACATCTACTGGATGGATTGGCACCAAATTTTGTGTAGACATTCATGGCTCCCAGAGGAACAATCCTACTTTTACTATAGCACCATGAGGTTGTCATTTGTGATTTATGTGAAATGTCTCAACATCTATTGGATGGCTTTCCATGAAATTTGGCATAGACGTTCATGTCCCCATCAGGATGAACTGTAATAACTTTGGGGCTGCACTGACTTCTCATAGCACCTACATGGAAATGAGGCTGACATTCTCATCAGCCTCGGCTGTACTTTGTGTTTATTGCTCATTAGCAAAAGTTAGCTAACATGCTAAACTATGATTGTGAACATGGTAAACATTACACCTGCTTAACATCAGCATGTTAGCGTTATCAAAGCGCCAGTGTGTACAGCCTCACAGAGCCGCTAGCATGGCTGTAGACTCTAAGTCTTGTTTAATTATTAATAAAGCCATTAGTTACAACATATAAACCCTTATAACTGGTGCATTATCAGAAAGAAGTGCCCCAGCAAGGAATTACTAAAAGCTTTTCTGTGGAGCTGCTAATCAGAGATCACTGGTAGGAGATGGAGCATTGCAGATTACAATGGGCTTAGAATTGATGCCATTGTGGTCATGACCAGGACACAGGGCCAGGTGGAGGCAGTCTGAGAAGGTTCCTGTACAGAAGGAGAACAGTGGCATCATGTTCTCTGCCTCGAGAAACGTCACCAATCCTGCAGGGAAATTACACAAAACACCAATCCGACAGAAGCGTTTTGTAAAAGGCAGCTGATGGGGCACCCCTCCGTGCCAGGCTGTGTACTCCCCATCAAAGAACTCCACACACCAGGACTCGTCCCCCCGGCCCAGCCAGCAGTCCTCAGTGGTGCCCTTGCGGGGAATGGTGGGATAGGTGACACCCAGCTCCCAGTAAGTCTTCCCAGTCACATCAATCTCCCAGTAGTGGCGACCAAAGCTGAGGCCTTGCAAGCTGATGACATTGAGGGTAGTGTCAAAGCGTCCAGGGAGGTCAGGGAGTTGCTGCCAGGTGTCTGTATAGGTGGCACTGTCACCTTGGGGGGAGATGATCAGCTTTGGGTGGGCCGTGTCTGGATCCAGACACACCTCACTGGAATCTAGAGACACACATTTAACAAATATTATACAGACAAATCTACATGTTAAAGAGGTCAAGTTGCGGTTATAGACACTATAGAAAAAAATGTGTGAACTGACAACTCTTGATGAGTTTCTTGATTATAGGGGTCTGTGAGGAGATAAGCAGAAGCATGTTGTTGGTGAGGCTGAGGATCTGGTCAGCTTTAACTTCGTCCAGGCTCACACTGCTCGGGTCTGTCCTGTTTAGTAGATCCATCACTCTGGAGGAGGCAGACCATAGTAAGAAACATCAGGTGCTGCTTGAAGTTTTTATTATTATTATTATTATTATTATTATTCCTTATGATTTGACCCAAACCTGTCCGCTGTATCCGTGTCTTGCTGCTCAGGGTATGAAAAGAAAGACTGCAGAAAAGCAGAATAAGCAGATTAAATGAATTTTGAAAGCAAAATGTTTTATATGTTTTATAATGTTTTATAATTTTTAGTTCCCATACACAAATGAGAAGGTAAATATGAACTTTCAAATCATATTTGGTTCACTGGATTTTGATACCATCAAGTTTAATCACCATTGTATCAGGCTCTGTGTCCGTCTGCTCCAGTGCCACAGTGAGTCTGGCCAGGCCCTGCTCTATCTCCTGGATCAGAGAACAGTTCCTTTCCATCAGCCCATCCAGGGCGGAGACAGCAGCCCGCTCCTCCATCTCCAGGTGGGACAGGGTAATCCTCAGGTCCTCGTCCAGGACGGACTGGATCTCCTGATATTTCCGGATGATGTGCTCTCTTATCACTGAGGACCTTTTCTGAGTCAGGCAGAAGCATTTATCAGTTTATTATACTGCCTGATCACAGGTGTAATTATAGTAATTATAGTGTTTTTGTTGCTGGATAACTGATTAAATGTTTCATTTTCAAATTTAATGCCACAATAATGACAGAAAGATTATAAATCACTGGCTAGCCTGAATAAACAACTTACTGTGATCTCTGATTGCCGTGCTGCCAGTTTTTTCAGTCTGTATTTCACTGCTTCCCTTTGCTTCTTTAGACACTCTTGGTGCTTTTCTAATGTCTCCTGTAGAAAGGGTTGCACACACATTCAGCACAGCTCATTTCAACACCAGTCAGTTGTTTGTGGTGAAGTGCAGAAAGCAGAAGCAGTTCATCATGAGACTTGATTTAGAAAGCAACAAAGCAGAGATAGACTGCCAGGATTGTGTTTACTGTAACAACCATCATGTCTATAGTCTTTCTCTTCGACTGTTTATTAAAAGGCATACCATATTTTCTGCATAATTTCCTGTAGCAGCACTGAAGGCTTTGCTGTGTTGCTGCCACCTAATCAAGCTGAAAATTATGCCCACTGATCTCCTCATTGCCATTACATGACTGCAGTGTTGTGACCCCAAAGGCAAGCATCTGTCTTCCATATTATATATATCATATAGTGTCTGTGTTTGTCAGTGTTGCCTTCTCCAGGAGGAAAATTCTGATTGTTGCGTTCACAATCATTCACATTTGCCCCACAGTAATTCCCCCTATGAGTGAATGAGGCTACACTGCAGCTTTCACACGCATTCACTGTACAAGTGATGCATTATCTGATTCCTAAGAGTGACACTATTTGACTTGTGCAGTTCATATTACAGAGCCAACAAGGTCAAAGGAAATTATTTTTGTCATTTTAAGGATGTTCCTGCATTTTTTACTACAAACTTCTTCATGCTTTATACCACTGTTGACATTTTCCAAAGCACACCATGGATTTCTACATAAAGACAAAAGCCCCCCTCCACCCACAGATACATTTTGCCTATTGTTACCTCACTTAGCTGCTTCACTGTGCAGAATGGTGTATGTGCAGAGTTTGACACTAGAAGGTTGTTTTGACGCTCATCTGGTGGAGGAAAGTTTCTCTGTGCTCACCTTAAATCTCAGTTTAAGACGCGTGCGTACGAGCAGGATTTTGTGACGTCACAACTTGTTTGGAAGCCAATCGTGTTCCAGTATGCAACTTACGCACGTGTGATGTGAAAACTCGAAACCTCTAGTGCTGAGAATGGACTTTTCAGTGAAGTCCAGTAGTTAACTTTTAAAATGAACAGTACTTCCATATTTATTATTTATATCAGGATTTCTCAGTGAGGGTAAAGGAGAAGATGCAATTTTAAGGATTTTTAACTGGTTTATTGCACTTTTTTTGTGGAAAAATCATATCAGACAAACATTATTATCTCAAGCAGAGTTATTTATATGTCTTAAAAGGAGTCTGGAGGGGATCTTAAACTGTGTTTCTCCTGTCATCCAGGGAGCCACTGTTCAGTAAATTTCAGTATAGTATCAAAAATTAAAATTGGAGAGACTTTAAACTTTGCTTAGTGTAAGTTATACATTCGGTTGAAAATTAGTTTCCTTTCTTTCTTTTTTTACATTATCTGGGGGTAATCAATATCAAGCATTGTCTTGAAAAGTCTTTAGGGTAATGCTTCACAGTAATGTTCAGGTGAGAGGCTCTGACATTTGATATTTAACAGTGGCATAAAGTAGTTAGGATGGGCCCCAGTGCGCTATTATGATGGGCCCTAGTGCACACTAGTTACTAGTTATGAAACACACACACCAGCCTGTGTATAAATATTTGACCAAAAATGTGTTGGATTGTACAGCTGAATTAGTTACTTGGGCTATTGTATTAGAATTAAAATAAGCATATAATTTTGTTATAGATTGCTACTGACTAAAAAAAGAAAAGAAAAAGAAAACCATGACGGAGAAGGGTTTGCCTTTTCACCTTTTAATAATATTTAATTTAATGTGACTTCTTCTTTGAACACAGGTGTATTTCCGACTCGCAAGGGCCCATTCTATATCAACACATTGATGGAGGGCCCACTCTCTCTATGGGCCCCAGTGCAATCACACTGCCTGCACTGTCTATATTTATGCCCCTGATATTTAATATGAGTTAACAGCTTTTCAGCACCACTTTCATGAATATACTGAGCTGCCATGTTGTTGGAAACAAAAACCCAGAAGATAAACAATAAAAAAAAAGGGATATTATAAACAGGATCAAATGAAATTGATAAGTTTCTTGCAGTAAAGAGGTTGTTGCTGCTGCTGCCAAGTCTCAGATGACTTCCCAATTGCACTTGAATGCATCAATCTGGAGGAGGTGTTCAAATAGTCATTGTCGTTGCATTAACACACAAAAATAGCAATGCTATTTAATACTCACAGTGATGCATCATCTTTCATGCATCATCAGTGTTTTTTTAAACCTTACTAATATGAATTAAGATAAAGCTGTTTGGAATGAAGGAAAACCTTATTAATCTAAAAAAACAGTGGTGTGCTTTGGAAAATGGTCAGTTATATAAACAGTACATGATGTGTTTCAAGTGGGCTATGGTCTGTCAAGGCAGAATCTGCAATCATGTGTCAATTCTGTCAATGCTACAAGAATAATGACTAAATCTTTACTTGGTGGTTGTCTCTTGCATTGACATCAGAGGAATATTTAAAACGTTAAGATGCGGCTACTGTATATACTGTAGTGTAAATATTTGTATCAGAGTAAAAGGCCAAGATCATGTAAAATTACGTTTCCTCACAGCGGCCCCGACTAATCAGTGTTCGTGTAGGTCAATAGACTCCACTGTCTGATTGGTCCCATAAAAGTCAACCAGTCCACAGACTACCTCTCACCCTGTGTAACGTTGCTGAGCCGGTGTGTTTATTGGTGAAATGCAAAGAAGAAAACAGAGAACAGAAAAGAGGCGGTGGGTACCTTTGGTATAGCCGAGGATCATATGGTTCATGGTGATTTAAAGCTTTATTGGCTTAGATTTCAATACAACAAATGGCAGTGTGGGTTTTCATTTATAAAACAGTACTTTCAAATACAGTTGCTTCTTACATTAGGTGTTTTATCTATTTATCTGTTACTGTATGTTGGATACGGCATTAAAATATATTAAGATTTGTACTTCCAATACATGTAAAGGGAAAGTGTCTGGCCATGTTTATGAGAGCCTGAGAAGAGAGACATTTTCTTTTTGTCAGGGTCAGATGAATGTTTGGCATGTACAGTAGGCAGGGGAAGGAGACTGATGATGTATAGGTGCTTGGATGATTCATTTCCATGTAGATCCGGTAAAACAGTTGATGGGTCAGCTGACTGCTTTCCCATTGGCTTTTTTTTTTTTTTTAATTCAAAGACTCACTGAGCCGATTCTTGCAAACTTTGGACTAAAACTGTTTCAGCCCAAGCGAAGGAAAGCTGACACATGTTCAAGCTACGAGCATGGACATTTCGTAATGGCGCCATGAGGTTCTACTGTACTTACAAAGTTCCACAGGAATCAACAGCAACAAATAGTAGGAAGAAACAAGCAAGAAAGAAAGGAAAGCAGTTCCACCCAAAGCAAAGCAAGAAGTAAAACAAGCGCAGTCAAACCAAATATCATGACCCTATTTATCATTCATTCGCATTCTTTGTCATTTTTGAACGTGGATGAGATTCCCATTCCTTGTTTCCTGTGCAAGTCTAACTGGACAAATCACTCAGCTCACAGTCTCAGGAAGCATCAGAGTCCATTTCGCGGCTTCCTTGATTATGCCAGGATAAAACAAAAAACCAGAAGAAAAGGAAAGAAACCAAAACCTACATCTAGATTACAGTTGTTGTGTGCTATCTGGATGAATGTACATTATGTGCATGCTGCTCTGAGTGCTAGAAGAGCTTGGCCTTCTTTTTCATGTCGTTGCGTTTCCACAGGGGAAGCCTGTCAAACTCCTGGATCTCCATTCCAAAGATGTCAAAGAACGTTTCAGGTGCTAAGTGGCGCTAGAATTGAGAACAAAGGTGGAGAAAACAAAGGAGGGGAGGGGGGTGTTCGTGGTTAGCACCAAAGCCATAAAAAGGGTCACTGCAAAAATGACAAGAAGCAATGGATACTGCACATTCCTTGCTACAATTGTATTTGTGTAACATGTTATTTACACAAAGTAGAGAAATCCAGTATCAATTGCGGACACTCAGGTGGAAAACTGATACCTCCAGTCTGGTTCTGTCCACATCCCTGGGCAGTTTAGCTCTCCCTCTACTGGTTATCATGAGCATTTCATAGGGATACACCTTCAGAAGGAGACACTCGTCAGTGAACAGGTCAAAACTACAAGCTAGAGTTAAGCTGTCAGAAACTTGCAAGCCATTTTTATCAAACAAAACTAGACAATTTGGATCTCTTTGTAGTTCTGACTGTGACAGAGGGAACACTGGGTGGGAGAACAGGTATGTGACAGGAGGCCGACTGGGAGTGAGAGCTGTCTTTTAGGTTGTCGGGGAAAAAATGCAGGGTGCTATGGTGTGCACACTTTTTTTGGTGTAGAAACGTGCAATAGATTAGGTAAGGGCAAAAACATGAAAACACAGTTATGTAGCGGGCTGTATTTTTAGAGTAATTTAATGCAAACTAAAAAAAGAACTAACACCAGTAATGTAGGCCAAGTAAATCCACATGGAAATGATTGTCCTGGAAAACTGAGGTGCTTCTACTTTTCTAAATAACTAATCCCGTCTGTACAAGAAGAATGACAGTTGTTAATTTAGCTGAAATGCTCAATAATAAGCAACTAGAAGTTCTTTGAGGCCTCTGACCAACTCATATCCACACAGTAATGTACAATCTCTTATATACTACGCAGTATATAGTGATATGAGTTGTCTGGATGACAGTCTGGGTGTTGGATTCTCCACTGTATGCTGCATACAGTATCCAGCCACTGTAAGTCAAAGCTATGTGCAGATGAGCATGGAGAAGCCAGCATGCTAAGCGCTAAAGTGACCTGAAGCAGCATGCTACTGTAAATCAGGCACCCGGCTAAAATGTGAGTCTTTCACCTCCAGTACACAGTTACGTAACGGGCTGTAACTAAAATCTCTTTTAGTTCCCTATTTCTTCCACCAATGTCCCCACACTACGAGGGTAAATGCTAATTATTTCATTTCAACCTCCTCTTTTAGGCTGGTCTCTTTTGCCAAAGTTAGACTATCTCTAAATTAGTTGCAAAATGTATCCTTGTTTACAAGTTAAATGCACTTCAGTAAGTGAACAATGTATACATTTTGTAACATATTTCAGTGTAGATTACAGTGTTGTCATCAGTACAAAAAGAAGAAGATACTTGCTTTTGGTTCCAACATATTAGGCATAGATACTCCCCTGTCCATCCTTGCAAGTGCTGCACGGCCATCCTTAATGTGCTAAAGAATAGAACATACACAAATGTAATATAGTGGAAGGGGACTGCAGGGTTAATGGCGATGAATATGTCCACTAATGACAGTGGGCACAGTTTTCACTGGATGGAGCAAGTAGCTTGGATTCTGTTCAGTATCTTAATTAGTATTCGAGATGGGCAGTCGTTTGAATCTGAATGTCTTTTGCAGTTTTTTTTTTCTATGGTGAATATATTTAAATGTGACATTTAGCTTGAGTCATAACATTGGTAAACAACACACAAAACAAGACATGAGGCAATGACTGTACATTGCATTTACAGTACACTGGTTCAGCTACTGGGCAGTGCGTGTTTGGGCATTTGAAATCACTGCACCGCATGCCCTGTAGTTGACCAATTAATCCAACAGTGATGCAAGCATGTAGCAGGAGTGGGCGGTGTGCATTCAGGGCAAGGTGTCTCTTGCGACCCATGAGCAAGCAAATATATGATGCAAGGTGAGGAAGCATGCCATGTGAAAAAGCAGATGAGAGACATACCTGAAACTCTGCAGGACAACATGGGACAGAAAATGAGACTCACAGTTAATGGTTTTGCTGTCAAATCCCCTGCCAGGCTACTATCTACAACACTGCTGTCCCTGATGTGAATCATTACGCAAATATTTTAAAATGCATGTTCATTTATGTGCACGTAGCAAGCCATTTCTGAATACTGATGCTGAATAGCTCTGGTGAAATTGGCAAGAGATTTCCATGGCGGCCACATATTGGTAGCAGCTCTCACCTCT
Source organism: Macquaria australasica (assembly GCA_005408345.1). Lineage (NCBI taxonomy): Eukaryota > Metazoa > Chordata > Actinopteri > Centrarchiformes > Percichthyidae > Macquaria > Macquaria australasica. The sequence goes on from SEMN01000353.1 coordinate 354,755, forward strand.
GCCTCCTCCACACATGTCACCATAGCTGTTGTACTGGGTGAAATCTGTTGACTGGGGCTGTGGGAACACAGAGAACAGTGCATCAACATGACTGTAACATACTGTATGGGCCTTTTGTTGCTGATTTAGGACCAGAATGGGATTTAGTTATAATTACTATGTATAAAACATGTACAGAATCACTGTTTCTGGCATTTGGCGCCAAGATATAATGCATTTAACACACAATTTTTGCTTCTTCTTAAAAGTTTTCTAATTGTCATCCACCTGCATTTAGCTGTCTGTTTTACATAATCAACAGCAAAGAGAGTGAACTCTCACCCGATGCAGCCCATTCCTTCCGTAGCCAGGCAGAGAGTTAGTTTTGGTTGGAGAAGTTGGATCTGAAAACATAAATATTGTTCAAAATTATATTTGGTTTTAGATTTAAAAAGATGTTGAATCCAAATCAGGAACATTTACGTCAACAGAGAATTTTCAGATCAAAAATGTAAGCAATTTCCTAATCCAGACATGTTGAAGTAAAACAAATGCAAAGATCTACACGTGTTATGTAGCACAGACCTTGTGTTACAGTACACTGCTGACAACTCAAGAGCATATATAGCTGATGAAGCTGCTCTGTACCTGCGTCACAGTTGGTCTGTTTGGGGTCGTAGCGTTGAGCAGAGAGGCTACGCGCGTGACGCTCCCTGATCTGCTCTTTTTCCATCTCCTCCTTCAGAATGAGCTTTCCCAAACCAGACTGAATCTGCGCGCACACACACACACAAACATTCAAATTCTTTACAATATATCCACAGATACAAAGGATACAAAAGATACACAGCATGCAAGTATGGCTTTCATCTCATTCACATGACAGTCAAAGATACATCACCACTTATGCATGTAGTTAACAAAAGGTTTATGATTAACGGAGGATGCTCATGTTGGTATTAGTAGCTGTTAAGTTGAAGATGCAAGGTTATCTCACTGACCTTGCTGAGATGTTCCTCCTGGAGCTGCTTTCTTTTCAAGGCCTCTTCCTCCTCCTCTTCTCTGGATCGTCTCCTCCCTTCTGAACCTACGGGTGCCGTGCACAAGCCCAAAAAGTTAGACAAAACACATACATACGCACCCATAAAGACACACAAGCACGCACATCTTTCTGGAGGAAACCATGCTTCACGTGTACTTGTATAGTACAACCAGATGAAATGCTTCATCCACAGTTCAGTTCTTGAGAAGGACAGAAAGATGTGTTTGATTTGGCTGCAGAGCAGTGAGGAATACACACAGTAAATGAGTAATAGGTGGACGGAAGAACACAAATGTGAGACAGAGTTGACGAGACAGACAAACAGAGGGACTTATTGGAATATTTGGCTACATTGACATGGTGGATGTTTACACTTCATCATTCATGTCAAGATTTTACTGGATGTTAAATACACAGAACAGCACAATGTAAGACAGACAGACAAAAGTCAGTTTGAAGTCAGTCTCAGTTATCTCTGTCCAAGTCATTTGTGGCACTATTGTGTATAGCTAGTGCACCCACCATGTGCAGTAAGTGAACGTAAAATGGTGAAACTGATGCTACCACAAGCAGAAAATAATATGGCAGCAACAGAAACCAAACAACACTTCTGCTTTGTGCAAGCAAAACTTAAAGGCAAATACTGTAACGCCTGAATAGCAGCGTGAGCTCTGAAAGAAGCAGGGATGCAGTTAAGCTTTTGGGGCAGCTGGAAGGGAGAAAACAAGAAGAGTTAGGCTGTCGTGAGGTGCAAATTGTACCACTAGAAGGTAGCAGTGCAAGCATGCCCATCAGGAGCCTACTGTACCTAATACAGTGAGAGAGTAGGGCCAACGGTTGCCCTCGCTCCGTGAGCTGTCATCTGGAGAGGGAGCATGGGCAGCGGGGAAGGTGGCGGATCTGATGATGTCATCAGCAGACTTGACTTGGTGTGCTATGGCAGCTGTATCTAGGTTGGTAACCATGGGAACTGATCTATCAGCGTCTGGGTCACAGTCTCAACCACAAGTAAACATCCTGATCGTCAGGCTCAAGGATCATTTAATCCTGGGTCATGCTGTCTACAGTGCAAAATATGTCTTTCCTAACAAGTCACTGAACATTGGATAAAGACTCTAAATCTAATCTACTGAAATAAGTGGTGAGGGACTGCCAGTGGGTAAGAGTCAGTGTGGTTTTTAAGGATGTTTCAAGGATGATTTTAGTGGCATCTTGCACAAGCAAGATTACACCTGTTTTGAGAAACATCACTTAATTGAAGAAAAGTCTCAAAACCAGCTGGCGGACATTGTACACAAGTGAAATTTGTTCACACCACTGGCATATTTTTTCAGATCCATTTTAAAGCAAGACTAAGTAACTTTTGAAAATAAATAAAGAAATAACACATTCTTCCTTTTACAAATGAAAAGTTGAGTTCATAAGCAATAAAACGCACCCTCGTTCAATTCAATCCGCTCAGGGGTTTTGCTGCTACAGCCTTACTTGGTCTGGTAACTGATATTACTGAGTCATTTCGCTAACTTCATCACTCTTCTCTTCCTGTGCTACTGTTACATTACCTTCTAGCCTGTCACAGATAAACATTGCAATGATTTTATCACAAAAGTAAAACAAGATGTAAACGTATTAGCTAGCTATCCAGAAAACATGTTGTGGTGCCATTCCTCTTTCTCTTAGTCAGGTTTCCTTTTAACACAAATGACTCATTACTCTGTAATTGTCACAAGTCAGCAAAAGTTCCAGTCTTGCTTTAAGGACTATAACATTACTACTGTGACTTGTTAAGATGGACAAAGTGCAGTGTAAAACAAGCTACAGGTCAGACAGAAGAGGATTGGAGACAGACTTCAAATGTTGCTCATACACTGACACTGGGGGTGACTACATGTTTAGATGAATACACGGCTTCAAAAGCTAAAAAAAAGCATCTTCAGTAAAGACCCCAGCTCAGTTACATAATTACCTAAGCATTACTCTGAATTAGTACTCAGACAGACATTTTCCCCTTCTCTTCTTACAATAAAGCAGACTATACTATAAGATGAAAGGTACCGTGTTGTTTGTAGATGGGTGGTTTTCTGTAGATGTTGCTCCCCTGATCTGAAAACATTCAAATACAGACAGAAAATACATTTACGGAGTATACAGTGCATCTATTATACTACTTAAAAATCTATTGCAAACATCTCAACACCAAGTAATGACGCATAGCGATGACACTGAATTTCTGCCATTTTCCTGTCATACATCTGTATAGCTGTGAAAGAAGAGTGGAAAAAGCAAAAGCTGATCCCAAATGGAGTTTAATGACAGAGATAGATAGATAGATAGATAGATAGATAGATAGATAGATAGATAGATAGATAGATAGATAGATAGATAGATAGATAGATAGATAGATAGATAGATAGATAGAAAGAAAGAAAGAAAGAAAGAAAGAAAGAAAGAAAGAAAGTAGGGACGAGCAGTGACAGGGTGCGCTCCAGCTCCTACCTGGGAGGTGGAAATGTTTAGGGGTCTGAGAAAGAGGTGGGGTGACCGGCCGGCTGTCGGGCCTGAGCGGGAGGGGGGAGCTCCGGCCACTCGGCGGGTCAGTGCCTCCAGTGAGAAGAACCAAGAACAGAACATAAGCAGGGATACTAAAGGGGAACCACAGTCTGAACGGCGCAACACACAGGGACCAACGAGACCAGCTGAAGTCATTTTGAGTGAATGGGAGACATTCTGGTTGGTTTGGATAAATGCAGTTAATGGAGCTGTATACTATGTGCAAGATGAAGGTACAAAAGCGGATCAAATTAGCAGAGTTTAAAATAGCGAGATTAAATGCTTGGGAGATATGTTACGAGTCATGAAGTATAATGTCTGTTAGTTTGTTGTGTAATATGAATTCACGGTTCAATAAGAGTTCACGGTTAAGAAGTTAATACCTCCCAGCATGCAACAGCAAACTTATATTACAAAACCTTTCTTTTTATCTCAGCCTTACAGTTTATTAGGGTCTGGAGACTCATTCTGACAAGACAAAAACGTCATCCATCATCCAACATTCGGGGGAACTGTCAGTTTGGATATTGGATTTGGATTACTACTACCTCTCAAGTGCATGCAAAGCTGCAAAACACAAACACAAAGAGCCTGTCAGCTACTTTGGCAGAAGCTGTGTTAGTCAAAGGTGAATAAGTACATGCTAGTTAGTGAAGAAACAGTGCCTTGGCTGCATGGGTTTGACCATTCAGGATGGCAGTTATAGTCTAGTGAGAAATGGCCATGGATCCAGAATGACAGATGGGGCATTGACGGGAGGCGGCATCCCAGGTGACGATGGAGATGATGTGTTGCCTTGGGGGGGCAGCAGAGAAGAGTGGAGTGGGGCCCTTACCTTGGCTATGGGGGAGGAAGTGGTGTCTGAAAGGGGAGGTGGGGCGGGAGTCACTATTTCTGGAGCCCACACTGTTACTGCACAGGGAGGAGCAGAGCTTCTGCATGCCTGTCAGAGCCTCTGCAGGGAGGGAGGGTGTGGGACAGGGGACAAAACCCCAGGACCAGGCAGCAGAGGTGGACGATTTGGGGAGGAGATAGAAGGTGAGACGGTGAGGGACAAAAGAAAAGGAAGATATACAGGAATCAAATGTTGAAAAGAGGAAATAAAAGACACCCAAAGTGAGAGGTGGGGAGTATTTAAGATGAACAGTAAGAAACAAGGAAGACCATTACACTTTAAAATCAAACTTTGTAATGGAAAGAATAGCAAACTCAAGAGAAATTGTGTTGTTAAAGGTGCAAAATTGACTTTAAGGTTGTTATTCTGCAAAAGGAGGGATTGTCCATCATGTCAAACCAAAACAATAACGTAACAACCCAAGTCAATTTTGGTGAAGTTCCCCTTTAAAGTGGTAAATAAATCTGAAGAAGGGAAGTGAGAACCTTAAGGTGGAGGGTCAGTGAACTCATCCACAGTGTTTTAAGACCTGTCATCTACCTGACCAGTAAAGATCTCGATTCACTTCATAAAAACCCTGAAATCACTGATTTTATTGCAATGTAACAATGTACATGTGCTAACACACATGCACATTCACAAGTATGAAAGTACTCACCTGGCCGGTGAAAATGCTGTGGTGACCGTGACAAGGTGGGGGTGTAACCATGGCGATTATAAACTGGTGATCCTATGGAGCCCTGACTGGTGGACCTTTGGAGAATGCGTTCCCTCCTGTCGTAAGAGCCCTGACACACACACACACACACACACACACACACACAAACACACACACATACACACACAGGTTATTACACAAACTGCTGGTATTAATGAGAATACATTATATACAGCATTTACAGCCCATATATGGGACAGTGAATTTGACAAAATGATATGCTCACCTCACCGGGTGGGGTTGGCGACATGTTTCTTGAGGACTAGGAAGAATCAAACAAGTCTGAATTATAACTTTGTTTTTAAGACCTTCTTTAAAAATCAAGATAGTTAGACTGTTCCACAGAGGACATAAATATCTAACTGCTGATTTTCCACATTTCTGCAAGCTGTGTACCTATAGCGTACATGTTCTCTTCTTTATGTGATGCACACATCTGTTCTTTCCGTTGCAATTTAGGATCATTTATCATCATCAGCACGCGATGACGTATCTTACCTTGTCATCGGGCAAGGGGGAACGCTCTCTCCTGGCAGTGTGGAGCTGTGAGGGACACAGAAGTTAGATGCATAAAAGCTTTAATTACAGCATGAAAAACATCACACAATCACTAAAGACTTTTATTTTTTCAGGAGGAAAAGTCCTTAGCCCACGGTAAAACAGAGGATAATTTGAGGAATATTTCTCTTAATGCACAGTACTGTATGTGCATAAAGATGGCGTGCATGCAGGAAAAGATGCATGCGGTCTGTGTGTTTACCTCTCCCACACTCTCTTGTCTCTCCTCTCTCTCATCCAGGGAGGTGGAGTACAAAGGTTCATAGGTAATAAGATCAGGGCGCTCAATGTCATAAATGGCTTTGACTTTTGGAATGGCAGCTAGGTCTCTGTAATCAAGGATCTCATTGTCTACTTTTGCCTAGGGAGACAAATAAAGACAAACATGCATACACACACACAAGGGTAAATGGTGATTACTACTGTAAAAAATCTACTACTGAACAAGGTGTAACTGTCAAAAGGGGCTGTTATAAAAACAGGAAGTTCTGTATCAAAACAATCTATTTACACATATAACTCCATAACATTTCTTACATAGATCGTGTGACCCGGTGAGCCAGGTATGCTTGAACCAGGTCTGGAACAAATACTCTCGGATGACGACCTCGTAGGCTGTGAGAAGAAGACACACAAGTGGCTGTTAGTCACAACAACGTCTGTCAGGCAGTCAGTCTCCCATGATCCACAGCCCCCTGCCATCTGCTTATCACCGTGATTTTTACCTCAAAACACTCCAACATTACACTGTTTGGCCTTTATACTGTATGAGCGATGAGAGGGAATTGCAAACCCCTTATTTAGGTTTTGTTAATCACATGAAGTACTTTGAAATACTAACATGTCATCTCATGATTAGGTCATTCATTTGCAAATTTGCAAAGTGAATGAGTGCTGTAGCGCTGTGATTTCATGTTCTTAAGAACCTCATGCCTGTTTATGGGAAATGAACAGTTTGGATGGCAGCAGCAGGTCTGAATGTAGCGTAATGAGCTTTTCACCTAATGGGTAAATGCAGATTTAGAAAAGACGAATTAGTCATCTGTGATATCGTGTCTGCTCCTCCAAATGTGTGTGCATCTTTGTTTCATGCACCTTTGATATGAGCGTAGTCTAAGGTGTTAAAAGACAAGACTGAATGGCTCCGGATGACACACAAGAGAGGGCACTGCAGGCTGTCTCCAACAGAGGGCAGCATACAGTGCAACGTGTCCTATGTACATGGTGGAACACAGGATGATGCCATCTCATAGCCAATAGCGAATACAGTACCTGCCTTTCTGTTTTTTGGAGGAATAAGAGGGACGGAGGCAATAGCTGTGGAGGAAGGGAGAGGGGGGTTCACAGGACATCACACAGGGGTTGTGCCTCTCCAGCCCGACTCACAGTTCACACATACATCAAGGCGAACATGTCAACATGTAAATACGCACATGAACAAATATTTGTACACGCACATGCAAAGGCACACACACACACACACACACACACACACACAACTCCGCCTCAAGTGGCAAATTATTTAAACCACAGTAGGTTAAAGTTTAACAATTCAGCAAGGGAGCGGTAACTGCCTGTGCAGAATCCCTTGTTACATATTCCGAATTCCTATCTTTTCCGGTAAAACATTGTCACGAGACGTGAACAGAAAGGTGCTTTCAGTCAAGACAAAGTCATGAACAATGGAGTCAGTGACGCCCAAATTCCTACCCGCTCCCTGTGTCTCTCCTCTGTTCTGGTGGTGTTCTTGCAGCCAGGATGCCACACTGTTGATCCTGAGGAGGAAGACGGAGAGAAAATACATTTAGAACAACATACTGAAGTATATTCACATTATTGAAAGATGTGGTTTATCTGCATATATGACAAAATGTGTGCCAAAAGTCTGTTTGAAGTGTTTTATTAATAAAAGTTTGTTCATATTCTGGATATAAAGGATTTAATTAAAGGCCATCTAACACACACCTGGTAGACAGTACATAGAAAAAATTAAATCAAGCTAAAGAAAGTTTAAATTCCTGCACATCAAGAATTTAGGTTGCACTAGACTGGAGAATGCAACATTTCGGTCATAGACCTTTATCAGATATCAAACTCATAATATGAAACAACATCGTCTTTACACTAGAGCTACAGGCTGCAACAACTAAAAAAGACTCAAATTAAAAATACCTGAGACTGAAAAAATCAATTACTAATTAAAATCACTTGCCAGTCCAGAATTTTTATTTCCATTTTTCTTGTTTGTTTTTTAATCAATTATTGATGGTTTAATTGTCTCAGGTGTTTGTGAATTGACTCCTTTCTGGCTGGTTGTTGCAGCCTGTGGCTCTAGTATAACGGTTTCATATGTGAGTTTGATGCCTGATGAAGGTCTGATCTGAATGACTGAAATGTTGAACTTTCAATACACTTAGTGCTGACATTGTGCAGGAATCATTCTTTAACTTGTCAAACTTTCTTTCACAAATTAAAGGAAAAACCTCCATAAAAGAGTGGGGACATGTAACAATGGCAGATGCTTCCACACGCGGGCTCACTGAATGGTGTGAGTACGAAAGTGATGTGAATCATAAGCTGCGGCCTTCGCAGTCCTCAGATCTCAACTCAACTGAACACTCTCCACCACCATCACCAAAACACTAAATGAGGGAATATATTTTGAAAGAATGGTGTTCATCTCTTTAGTAGTTTCACAGACTTATAGACTTGTCCAGCACCTTACTAAGACACTTAGCTTTTCACTGCACTTCACTTTAATTGCCATGTGGCCAGAGTCGGTGGTATTTGTTTTCAGTATAGCATGGGGAAAAAAACGCTCAGTACACTGTGTCAGTAGCACAACATATAAGCAGACATATCTCATATAATTTCCTTTCATTTGTCACCAAACTAGGTTTCATACCCGTACTCATACTCAACCTACAGAGGAGCATGTAATTCTTCAGTTTCTGTTAAAAAATAACCAAAAGTGGAGTAACAAAATGTTCATGTGACAGTGACAATACACAGGTAGGTGCGCTCACCTTGCAGATACATCTCTTCTCCTTCTGTGAACATCTGATTGCACCTGCTGCATCGCGCACAGCTGGGGTGGTAGTGCTTATCTCCTGCCTGGAAAACACAGAGCGCACAAAACAGACTTGACATCACAAGAAAATGAAGATCAATGAAGCCTGAAGTGAAGCGAGTGAAGCGGAGCTGTGACTTCCAGGAAATAAACCCAGTGCTCTACCTGCTCTCAGCTACATTTCTTTCCTCTAGCACCCACAAACCCTGTTAGTGCAGGGGATAGTTTCATCAGACCCTGTGTACTGGAAACCGCTTCCTTCAAGAACAACTGTTGATGAAATTGTGGCACTGGGCAGCTGTTAGTGAGTGTGTTCCCCTGACTCTGGTCTGCAGGCTTCCTGTAAATAAGGTGTTTCTCAACAGTTCATGTGGGAATGTGAAATCATTTAATGTATTCCAGTCATATTCTCTTTCAGCAAGAACTTAGAAAAAATGGTAAGACTGCTCATGTTGAATATGACCACCATGACATCTGCCTCGTTTGACACTGTCAACCTGCCTTCAGATATCTGAGTGTTCCTTTTTATGATAACCCACACAATGCAATCTAATAAAAATGTTCTGACGGCTAGAGCACCTGAATTTCCATCACCACTGATGTGGCACTTTGCATGCAGAGTGCACCATTATAAAGCCTATGTGACTTTGACCAGTGGTGATAAAAAAAAAACCCCAAAAAATGAAATTCTTCCTGCTGTACAACAACCCTCAGTAACATTTCAGCTGGCAAGTGGCCACTCAGAGATATGGAGCCACTGACTAATATTTGCATTTTACAGTTTACTATATCAAAAAGTCTACAGAACGACTATAGCAGACACTTCATAGCACCTCCTACCCAATTCTCTCCTCACATACACTGCAAAGCTGAGGGATAATAAAGGTACTTATGCTATATGTGTAGTATGCCATTAAGTACTCTCCCTATTTCTCTCTGCTTTTAATAGCTGCATTAATTACACCTGCTTTAACAAGCCATTCACATTGCACTTCCAGAGGAGCAGACAATATGCAAACCCACCGATGGCTACACAGTATTTGACCTGGGTCTTGGGTCAGTGATTAGACTATCAGACAGACTGCTGTGGTTTTGACCCCACTGATCCACTGGCAGCAGTTTAGGGGTGAGATGCCGAGGCCTTTTCCTATTGTCATGAAGGCCTGCCTTAGTGCTGGATTACTGTAAGCCTGGCTGGCTGGCTAGCAGTGACATTTTCATACCATCAAATGACACATAACTCAGTGTCTGATTGGATCACCGTCTGCAGAACAGACAGGCTAGCGCTTGTTCAAGAGACAAGTGAGCGGAGAGAGCGTCAAAGACAGAGGTGCTGCTAATATTTTACATAAACTCAGCTCAGACAACGTTAATAACACTCAAACAAGAGTTTCATAACAGCTGCATGACATACAGTATTAATGAATAATGATCACATTAGGTGTTTTATGTAATATTTATATCATTTGCGGCAAAGCAAGCTTGTCTGAGTGAAGCATGCGTATTTAGGCAGGAGTTGGAAAGACCAAAAAATCTGCTAAGAATTAATCTTTTAGTTGAACACACTCATGTCAAGAGTCTATTTGGCTCTGTGATGAAGAGATTACACCGGAGATTATCAAACTACATTTCACAATTCCTCTCCAATGCAACATCCTCTATCTGCACAGGAAGCAGAATGTAGATGTTACCAGCAACTCTCAAAATGCGTTAACTATGAACTTATTTCTATGTACAATATGTAAATCCACATAATGCAAACATTCATTTGAAACTTTAGGTATACTTTCCAAATGTATCTGCTGTGATTGTAGTTCTTAAATAAACCTTAATGACTCAAATTCAAGTAAAAGTATTTGTTCCCTTAGAATTTTTTCAAACTTACCTTCAGCAGGATTCATAAGAAATCCAGTTAATTGTCTGCGTACAGAAGCATATTATAAACTCCACATCAGATAGCTGGCTGCACAGAGAGACATGGGCCTGTGCTTGGGATGTGATGTGTGAGTGTGTGTGTGTGTGTCTTACCTCTAGCACCTTCCCTGTGATGAACTGATGACACGCCTCACACTGAACTCCAAAATGGATCTGGTAGTCCTTCTCACAGTAGGGGGCGCCATCCCTGAGAGGAGAGAGGCAAATCTAAAACACCAGGGACTTGACAGTGAAATATCATATTGTGTGTGAACCTTATGAAGGCCTAAATTTGACCTGAGTAGCCTGTAATTACAGCGGATAGGAGCTGCTTACTTGCTGATGTACTCCCCGGTCAGCACTTTGCTGCAGGCCTTACACTTAAAGCAGCCCAGATGCCACTGTCTGTCCAATGCTAGAAGAGCCTGTCCGTTCTTAATGTCCCGACCACATCCTGCACAATCTGCAAAAAGCAAAAGTGGCATGGCTTAAAAACACACAAGTGTTCTCACAACTAAAACTACAAAAAAAAGAGAGAGAGTAAGAAAATACATGTAGAGTGAATTAATGCTCGATTAAAGGTTTGTTTCATGTAGAAACACAGCCTTTAATGGGCTCACAGTATTAACCGGGGGGTAAATTATTGCATGCAACGAGTGAGACATCTTGTCAGTTATGACCCAAGACACTAGATGGCGATAGAGGGTAACTGGCAATGTTCTGACAGCTGCCTCTTTCTATCATCCACATCTCTCTTACCATGGCTCTAAAAGCTCCATCCATATCCAAGTAGGGTCCTGAGGCTCTAAAAGTGTAAGAGGTTGGTTTCTAAAAGAACAATCATCTTGTCATCTCTTCTTTAATGAATAGAGGATGAAAGCAACACAGGGGACGATAACTACGTAGGGGCGTAACGAGGTTGCGATGATGACGTGAGGAGAATCAGCATGCCTTATTTATAGGTGACCTTGTCTAAAAGCTCTTCAAACGCCAACAGAGAGACCAGTGGGGGTGAGAGAGAGAGAGAGAGAGAGAGAGAGAGAGAGAGAGAGAACAGGAAGAAGAAGAGAGGAAAGAGAAAGAGGGAGGATAAGAGGAGTTGGAAGAGGAGTCGTTTGAGGGCTGCACATTCTGTTTTCCAGAGGAAAGGAAATGCATGGCCATGCATTATTTAGCAAGGCCTGTCTTGGTGTTATTCATAAAGGAACATGGCTGGTCGAACACGAGGCTGTTTCACGAGAAGAGGAGAGAGAGGTGGAGGAACTCCCTGAATGATACCCCTACATCATTCTGTCTTCAAGCATAACTGGGTTGCAGAAGAGCTCCTTACAAAGTATCTTGTGCTATACTTTACTGTTATGTGGAACTGCTGAGTAATACCACTACCAGCTACAAACTACACACTCACTTAACCCCTTAACATTTTCCCTATTTTATTTCCCCCTAAAGGAATAGTTTGACATTTTTGAGAACTATGCGTATCTTGGTGAGAGTTAGAGGAGAAGAATGATACCACTTTCACAACTGTCAATATGAAGCTACTGCCAGCAGTCACTTAGCTTAGCTTAGCTTAGCTTAGCTTAGCTCAGCGGCTGCTGGAAACAGGGGGAAACAGCAAGCCTGGCTCTGTTCAAAGTTACCAAACTCTGCCTACCAGCACCTACTACACCTCACAAGTTAAAACATTATATCTCATTTAATCCGTACAAAAACCAAAGTGTAGAAACGGCAAATTGTCGTTTTGCTAAGCCAAGCTACATATTTACTGTACAGACATAAGAGTGGTATTGATCTTCTAAGCCAACTCTCTGGAAGCGAATCAGCGTATTTCCCAAAATGTCAAACTATTCCTTTAAGTAGCTTTAAGGTTGAAATTATCGAACCCAAGACTCCATGTTTTTTAGCTGTGCCATTTCATAAAATGGAAATATTATAGATGTATTCTACCTTTTTTATACACATTTCCCCAAAATTCAGCCTGACATTTTTGGTTTGGAAACTTTTGGATCTCCAGTAGTATTCACAGTAAACTTTTATTGGTTTGAACAATGTTTGGCAGCACAGCATGAGTTAGTAATGGCTGACCCACCGTCAGGCTGTTGCTTGTGAAGGGGTTAATGTCCACGATTCCATATTTATATAAGTTTTAAAGTTTTGAATAGACTTGAACATTTTGGTCAGTGTTCAATTAAATTAATGCTAATAATGTGTGGGCAAGATGAGTGATTTAGACCTGAAAATTATTCTTCACAGCACAAATATCACAGCTAAAATGACAACAGCGATATTAAATGTCATGCATGAATCATACCTGAAAGCTCTTTTTTCCAGACTTTTACTTTTTCTAAAACTTTTTTTAATTCCTTCAAGTAATCCACTTTCACTTTGAATCCTACTGCAAACATTTCAATTCTGTGTGGAAGCCAAAATAGCACCATGTCAAAGCGAATGCCTTCCTGTGCATTAAACCTGTGTGTGTGTGTTTAATAGACAATGGCTACTTACTGCTGGAGCCCAGGATGTCCTTTGGTCCTGGAGACATGGGCTCGACACAGTACTGACACAGACAGTCCTTCCCGTTAAAGGTCACCCTGTCCCCGGCAGGGAACGGTCGTCTGGAAGCGGGGTGACATCAACAATCGGTCAACAAGACATGAGCTGTGGCCCCGTGGTAAGTGTAAGAGTTTATTAGCTGTGGCTTGGAGGCTGTCTGATTCGGCTTAAGATGACAGGACCTGATGATGTGGATGTGTGTCAGCACTGTGTGCCCGAGGAGTCAGATGACGCAGACGTGACACACAGCATGTTACTGTACACTGTCTACTGGAATCTCTGCCATCTTGGACTTCAACTTTGTTTATCCATCACTTCACATGGTTCTGAGCAGAATTTCATTATTACTGTATTGAGAAGCTGTACACAAACGCAAGAAAATAAGATCTAGGTAACTTTACAGAGTAGCATTTGCGGAGATTTTGGTCAGAATCGATAGATATGATGGAAACCAATGAGCAAATTCAGGTCAAAGTCAGCCAGAGATATGTTTTAAGCACAAATTCAATCAGGAAGGCTGAGATACTTTCCTATTAAATTATTATTGTCCAATGGCACTTTCCAAGCCTCTTTAAATGTCCCTGTTTTCTCTCTTTTAAGGCCTACATTTTACTCTGTGTATATGTACAAAGACTTTTCCAAAGCTACAGATGAATACCTGTATATTTTGAAATGTAATTGTTTTATTTCTACAATTCACAATAGTTAAGTCTCTCTTGGTTTCTCTGTGGTTTATCAGCTAATGTGAAATGAGTCGGTGTGTCTTACTTGCAGATGGTGCAGACGAAGCAGGCAGGGTGGTAGGTCTTGCCCAGGGCAGTGACCACTTCCCCCTCCACAAAGTCCCCACAGCCATTGCAGCGGGTGCCGTGCATGCGTTGGTAGTCCAGCGTGCACAGATACTCTCCATTCTTCATGAAGAAGCCCCCCTGGGCAAGGTCACAGCCGCACACTATACAGGACACACACATTGGCACTCTGCGAGTCAGTTCATTTAGTGCTCTGCCCATACAACACATAAAGCATCCAACCATCAAGCTGCCCAACTCCTCCACGCATCAATGGCTTTGTTAAGACTTGCTAGTCTGTGCAATCCTGAGAGGCTCACTGACTGCATGAAATGGATGCTGACAAAAGAAATCAGTGAAAAATAGATTTTAACAGCTCTGTGCGTTACAATGTGAAGCGTAACGTAAAATCCTTTCATCAGCGGTGTTCACAGTCACGAGGGGAAAAAACCCTGGACTTTTCCCTTTGGAGGAAGTCTGCATTGAGGGCACGTGTGGATTAATCAGCACTACTACTACAAGGTCTTTTCATTGTCAGTGTGGAGGTAGACTGTTCAATGCAACAACAATTCTACAATTGTCTAGCCCAGGAAATGGCCTTGATCTGTTTCTGAAGATAACTGAATAACTCCATACAGTCTCCAACAAGCTTCCTTCCATTCAAATATAACCTCGTCATCTACACAAACATGAAGGACTGGCAAAGGAAGAAATACTAATTAGGGAACAACTGAGAGTTCGGCATATTTTACGGTTGGTGTGTTGTGTTACTGGGTTTTACTACTGATCAAATAAAAGATTGACAGTATCGGAGGAAATATGGCATTCGAAAATTTGAATGTGGAATACTACAACGGCTTTCATCTCTGTGATATCAAGCGAGACGCTCAGGTTGGCTAAAGATTCGTGGCATTTCACTTTTTGACTGGTCCATTGTGAAACAACTTGACTTGATATGCCTTGACCATCACCTGTGTGTGATATGCTCAAATCCAGAAAGCTCTGTGGGGCTGTACTAAGGCTCAGCAGTGCTTTGAGCTAAATGCTAATGACAGCATGCTCACAATGACAAAGCTAATGTTTAGTAGGTCTCATATTTACCATGTTCACCATCTTAGTTTAGTGTGTTGCATGCATAAACACTTGCTAATTAGCACTAAACACAACGTACAGCTGAGGCTGATGTGAATGTCATTAGATTTGCATATTTGGTCATAAATCAAATTATTGGACAAATTAAAATTTGGACCTAATGATGGTTCTATGTAGAAAGCTACAGGATAACCAAAGTTATTACAGCTCATCCTGAGGGGGACGTGAATGTCTGTACCAAATTTCATGATAATCCCTCCAATAGTAATAGTCGAGATAATTTCACTTGAAAGCACAGATGTCAACCTCATGGTGGCGCTAGAGGAAAAATCATCAAAGTCATTAGGATTCATCTTTTAGGAACCATAAGTGTCTGTACAAAATGTCAAGGCAATCCAAAATTTCCCCCAAATGATTTGGGGTGAAATCATTTAGGGAGTGGTGGCTGACTAAAAAAAATCATGGCTTAAAATAACCACTCATTTTCCATGTCACATTACAATATTTTCGTATTCAATTATATTATTATATTATATTCCAAAAACCTCACATTACCCCCTCCAAAAATGGGACATCAGTCATTGCACTAGCAAAAAATTGCATATGTTGTCTAAACTCCACATATGGTTTGTATGTTCACGATTCAGACATGAGGCGTGTCTGAATGTACAGTGTTTCAACCACATGATGAGCCATGTAGTCCACCATTCCAGCACCGCAGAGTGAGCCTGGGAATTTAATAGCCTTTTGGAAATGCCACAGCTAAGAGGGAAAATATTTTGATGTTGAGATGACCGCACCTAATCATTCTTATGCAATGAGCCACGCTAAGTCCTGGGGATGAATGGGAGCGAGTGAGGGAGAGATTCAGATTTAATTGCATTACGGCTCAGTGGTGATGAGATTAGCTTGTAAGCTAACTGAGACGAGAGAAAACCAGCAGTGGAGATTTGGTGGCCATTGAATGTGATGACCAACCACCTCCACTATACAACAGATGCATGCCATTACATAAAATGCCTTTTTGAAAACTTAAGAGGGTCCATATATGAAATTGAAATGAAAGTGAATTTGGGGAAACTGAAGGTTTTGTTTTTGTGCTTTTTGTGGAATGAGATAAATGCATGCAAAAAGCAGCTGTTTATGATCTGTCTGCCTTAATAACCTGAGTGGCAATAAGCCTGACATGACCACAACTGACAATTATCATCAATCCTCCCACAGTTTGAAAACTGACAACAGTACACACACATTTAGAGCAAGGACTAGGACAGTGTGTCTTTTGGCAATTAAAGCCGCTAACTTGCTGCACACACACACACACACACACACACACACATACACTTATAGTACCACCGACTCTCTAAAGGCATGTATATCCACTTGTAAAGGTCCGAATTAGGTACTAATTTTGCTTGTGTTATTCTGGGCCCTTGGTGAACTAAGCTAACTCTAGAACAGCGCTCCAGTCACAGATTAACTACAAGGGCTTCAGCGGGGCAGGTTTAGCCTACAGCAGTGAGACTGCTTGGTCGGCCGTGGGCGGCTACATCGTAATCATGCCAGAAATCCCTCAGTAATAAGGCTAAACCCAGAAGGATTTGCACTGTCACTTGTCATAGCAGTCTGGATGGTACTTTAATTGAAGTATGTAGGTCTGAAAAGTGAAGATGAGTCATGCTACCATGTATCCACCTCATTAGAGGAGGATGGAAAGGACGGTGTGGCCTTTAGGGACTCACACTGCTCCTATCCAACTTAGTGTGATTGGGATGTTTTTTGGGACAGTCATGTCTTTTTACCTAAAGTGCCATCAGACATATGGCTCCTCTATACCTGTGAACTATCATACTACATCACAGGGGAGAATCATATTTTACAAAACACAACTGCAGTCAGCATTAGGCGGCATTAGGCAGCAGGTACTGAATGAAAGGAAGCAAATGTCCTACTGTTGTGACTGTATCAGATTAGCTATGAATGTTAAATCTTCACACCTTAGCTGCCAATTTTCACACAACTCCCACATTCTTCTTCTCCTATTCAGAAACAAATACTCATCTAAGCTGTCTGATGGCTCATTTTTAAATTGTAAACACATAACTTCTTTCCCAAAGGCTGGTCTTTTTGATCATAATATTAGAGTCGTCTCACATGGAGTAAGGCTGAGCCAAATCACAAGAAGTAAATACTAGTGAAACCCATTCATCACCAGATTTTGAATTACATAAAATGCCCAATCACCAATTTGCAAATAAGTGCCTTTATTGAAATTCTTGAAAGGCTGATTGTTTCATGATTATTTTCATTAATCAGGTGTGTGTTACTGTACCTTTACAGGTGAAGCACTTGAGGTGGAAGTGCTTGTTCTGCACCCGCAGCACCTCGCCCTTACATGGCTCCCCACACTTGTAGCACTGAATCAGGGGCTTCTCTGTGGAGTGGTGGTGTGTGTCCTGCGCATGAGCCACTGCAAGAGATGGAGACATTAACATTACGACTGAGCTGTAACGTTGATGAGTCATCGTGGTCGCTGGATGTGGTAGTCAGTGCAGTTTTTGTAAGTGTTTTTTTTTTTTTTAAGTTGTGTTCATCTGAGGACACACTCTGCACAAGAACCTGAATCTGCTGCATCACACAAACACCAGAGATAAAGACCAACTGCTGAGAGCCTGTCAGGGTAAAAAAAGAACAACATTGAGCGGGACAGCAAAACTTGGGGTTCACGGCCCAGATAGGCTCTCTAGAGAGCAACAACCTAAATATAGTCTGTCTTGATCAGTGGAGGATGGAGAGTCAAAATGCTGAGGGGAGGAGGGCTCGGGAAATGGCACGCCGCTAAAAGGATATCGATAAAATCAGTTTCACTATTGAGTTTATATCCTCCTCATCCTCATCTGTATTTTCATCCCAGTAATGATTTTGCAATGCATGCTACATATGGCTTCTTTTTGCCGTGTTTAAAAGGTGCGTTTTAGTGTCAAACACAGCTTGAGATTAACTTCTGTCTCATGCTAATAGAGACATTGAACAAAACAACATGAAAGTGACAAATATAATTTAAAGCTACTTTTTGGGCTGGTGAAGAGTGCCATTCTTCCCTGTGGATGTCAAGTGTTTGACGGTAAGCGGACCATGGCACTCAGCTCAGGTAACAATAAAACGGAGCAGGCTTAATGTTTGCTGTGATTGAATATCTCACTCTGTGGAAGCTGCAAATGTGGCTGAAAAAAAGGAGGATGAAAAAAATAGCAGTTATCCAATATCTTCCTGTAAAGGCAGAAAAATGTGCCCTCACATTTCATATTTCCAACTACACTGCCTGTGTGCAGATACAAGAAAAACACGAATAAGAGTAAGGTAAGAATGTGAAGTAGAAGAGCAACAGCCACGCTAGCAGCTTTGTGAGGCTGTACTTAGGCACAGCTGTGCTTTGAGGTAAAGGCTAACATCAGCATGTTAACATGCTCACAATAGCAATATTAACATGCTGATGTTTAGCAGGTGTAACGTTTACTTTGTTAGCAATCTTAGTTTAGTGTGTTAGCATGCTAATGTTTGAAAATTACCATTAAACACAAAATACAGCGAGTCTGATAGGAGTGTCATTAGTTTAGTCAAAAGAGTTTGACCTGATGATTACACTATGAAAAGTACAGGGATCACCAAAGTGATTACATTTCATCCTGAGGGGAGTCTCTACATCTGTACCAAATGTCATGACAATCCATCCAACAAATCACACAAATGGTAGTGCTGGAGAAAAAGTCAAGGGGACCACCAAAGCCATCAGGATCCATCGTGTGGGAACCATGAACGTCTGCACCAAGTTTTGTGCCAATCCAGCAGGTAGATGTTACTATTTTACTGGATACGTGAAAACTTTGACCTGCTGGTGTTAATAGAGGAAAAGTCAGATCACCAAAGTCAGGAGGCTTCAATCTCTGGTGAACATGAATATCTGTACCAGATTATATGGAAATCAAATAGTTGTTGAGATATTTCAGTCTGAACCAAAGTAATGGACCGACAGGCCAACATTGCTATCCCTAAAGCCACGCTGGTGCTGCTAACATGACTACAAATGGTACTGAAATAGCCTACTTTTGATGGCAACATTTTGAAATTACTCTGGTTGCACTAGCGTGCATAGATCTTAATCTGAGTGAAGATTTAGACATCACTTTCTTAATGTGATGTATTGTGACAGCCATCATAATTATATAAAGACAGAGAAGCTGTTATCAACTTGCTTTATCTCTACAAGCAGACAGTATCCAATGTTATCTTTAGATCCACGATATGTCAGCCTGCGTAAGCCTCAGTAAAAAGTTTGGGCGTCCCTGACATGGACAGACAATCCCGCACTACTGTACTGTAATGTAAACATTGCTGCAGTGCCGCACTGCACACAGCTTATCAGCTATTCTGAAACCAGCAGATTATTTCACATTCAGGAGCATTAACTAGCAAGGCAGCCTCTTTCTTTCATCCTCTCATTCCTCTCTCTTTTTCAAACAAAGATACACACACACACAAACATGCACACACACACTAAGAATACACATGAAAGGATCTTTGCTCGTTTTGCTCTGCAATGAATCATTAGTCTGCAAGGCTAAAATAAGACACAACCAAAGGCACAGAAATAGAATCGTGACCAATCAATGGTCTACCAACGAGAGACTTTACTCTGGATTATTGATGACTCGACCTACCTTGCATCCCACTTCAGTTGTGAATATTGAGAGATGGTTTAATTGCACTAAAATCAAATCAGCAAGAGAGCCCAGTCTTCATAACATTGTTTTTTTAATGAAACACTTCAACAGTCTTTGGTTCATCCTCTAGGGGCAGTCTAAAACGGCCTATGCCAATTCTTACGGATACAATTCACAGAGAGAGAAAGTTATGAGTTGTGAACAGTGGAAGAAGAAGACGGGATAACAGAAGGGAGGATGGAAAGAATGTGGGTACGAGGGGCTGGAGGGTGGAAGATCTGTCTCCCTGGTGTCTCTGATGTGATTACACTCAGCAGGACAATGAGTCAACTCTGGGTGAACCAGACCACTGTGACAGTGAACTCAGCAGCTCTGCGTGTCACATCACACCTCTATAGAAAAAACACAGGCCATCTGGGTAGCCGCACTCTGCAAAAATATTAAACCTCATGCACACAATTTATCCTGGAACAACTTAACGGGGAAAACATCCAGTTTATTACAACTTGGTTCTCTTCTTAATTTGGCGAGTGCAGTGTTATTATTATTAATACTAATGATGGCCCAAACTACAAAATAAGTAAGAACATGTATATCCTTTAACACTAAGGAGAGAGACTTGTTTCCAACATAGTTTCACTTTTTCCAATAAACAAACCAGTTTCAATATTCTTGGAATACGCCAAAATATAATCAAGAAACTGCAATTTGATTCATGAAAATTTAAACCTGCATTAATTGATTTTTTTTAAACACTTAGAAGCAGCACAACAAGCATAACACTGACATGTTATCATTTTATGCCTCCCCCCAACTCAAGGCCCTGCGTTAGCTAGCACGTCCCGGAACAGTCTGTCCACTGAACGCTCAGAGACCAAACTGATATCAATCCTCCAGCAAACTCCTGGTAAAACAGTCCAAAATGTCAAAATATCGAAGCGTTACTGGGATTAATAACTGTAATGAAATTACTTGAAATTGTAATCCCTTACACTGCTCGCTGCTGAAAAAAGTAAACACATTACTGTATCATGTTACTAAGTAATACTGTCTAACGCTGGATTAGGACTGGTGTTTCTGGCTCCCTGGATAATGAAAGTCCAATATTCACCCTCCTTTTAGCTCTGGTTTGGTCTCCACCAGCTCCTGAGGGAAATATCTGGGTCTTTAGCTGCTAAATGCTCAACTATTTTCACCAGCTAGTCGCTAACTTTGTCTGTCTGTCATTGTGGTGCTGGGTTTGTAGTGTAAAGAGGGTTTTTAGAGGTTTTTTTTTTTTCCAAAAACAGCTGCCTGCTCCATCTGAAACCAATGCTGATAAGAGAGGTGAGAGTGAACCAAAACACTTGCAGGCTGTAAAACGAAAGCAACGTGTTAAAAGACACTAAAAAAAGTCCCATAGAGCTGAGGGGAACTGCAGAGAGAGGTGGTGATAATAAGTCTCTCCTTTCACAACACACATAGTCATTTTATCCGAATATAAAAATACTGCTTAGAGAGATATATGTTTGTTGGTAAGAGATTGTAAGCAAACCCTTATGGTGGAAAGCATGAAATAAAGAAAGATAATTATAAAAAATAAAAACAAATACTGATTAGAGCAGCTTTAAAGTATATACATATTTCATTGTTGTGATGCCAACAATGTCACTTTGAGCCTGTTTTTATTGCCAATTTACTATTTTTAACATTTCATAGAGTTTTTGTGTTGTCAGCGGGGACAGCCCAGCATGGAAAAGTCAACACTGCTAACGTCATAACAGGTTGACAAAAATCCAAGACAGATGTTTGAATCCCATGCACAGAGGATCTTAAAAAAAAGGGGGGTTTGGATGGGAATCTATGAGCGCTCTGTGTTTTTCCAGCTTAACCCCACCTCTTCCACTGTAAAGTGCTGCGCTTGCCTCAGCAGTGGCTGCACAGAGGGAGACTGTGGCAAAAATCAAGCTGAGGTGGGTACTCTACATGGTGTTTCATAAAAATTAAGGAAGCCAACATAAAAAGGGCTGCCACTTTTTGCTGAAAGGATTCAGATTGAACCATTTATAGGATTTGTTTGGACATAAAATCCATTAGTGAGATCTCTTTCAAATGTTTAGCAGGCCTCCTCACTTATGCCTCCATGTCTGCAAAAGCATGACTTCAAGCAATTCAATAAAATGGATTTGAAATAAATCCATTTGCGAGTCTTTAGGGGTTCTTGAGATAGCAGCAAAATGGCGCTTGATTTGCTAGAATGTATATTATATAATGCTATAAATAAGTAAGAACGCAGCACATGAAGCAACCTCAGCACAGAGCAACTTACTGTGAAATATACAGTTGTACAATTTTTCCGACGGCTGCTCACATTCCTCATTCTGGGCTGGATGTGTTGGCTGTGCTGACAGAGTGATCTGTCCTGCCTCATCACCAGGGGATAAAGTGACTGAAATGAGCCTAAACACACAATGAACACACGCACGCACACACACACACAACCATGGTGCTGAGGGAACAATAACCAGCAGAGCATCCCGAAGCCAGGCGCACAGGAAAGGGGGCTGCACTCTCCACCCCTATATCCCACCCACCCCCCACCCATTTAAGCAGAGCCTAGCTGCGTTGGCAATAATAAAGGCTGCAGATGATACTCTAGAGGGAAGTGAAAAAGGCCATCTTGAGTCCCCTGAGGTCAGATTTTGCCGTAACACGTGCGCCAGCCTCACTGGTAAATAACAATAGAGTGGGGTTATTGACAGAGAGTGCGGGACTTGCTGAGGAAGCTTCAGACTTTGTTGCCTTCATTTCCTACCATGAACCCAGAGGAATGGAAAGCCATAGTAGTGGTTTGGAAATGCACTGGGAAAAGGGGAATTTAATTAAACAATAGATGAGAGATGAAAAGATCTAATAAAATATTCAGTTGCTCACCGCCTTTGTTACTGTAAGAGTCAGACATAAGAGTTTCCAGTACAGACAGACAACAGCCCTAAAGGCGTGTGTGTGTGTGTGTGTGTGTGTGTGTGTGTACAGTATGCATGCATGTGCCTTAGTGTGTGTGAGTGTCTGCGTGTTACAAAGAGAGCCAGAGGGACAGATGAAGAGAGTGGCAAAAGCAGTCATCTCCACTCCTGGCATCCTTGCCAATACTTTTGGCCCCAGATGTGTCTGCTTCACAGGCAACAAAATATACACACACACACACACACACACACACTTCTTACTCCAATATTCATCCAATCCAACCAGTTTGGGATGGAATTTTCCAAGGGGGTCTGACCCATAATGAATATCAAAGGGCACAAAATATGCCCACCCTGAAATCCCAATGCGTGATCGAATGGATGTGTGTGTGTGTGTGTGCGCGTTTGGGGGGAAGGCGTGTGGAGCTCTTCATCACCCAGACATAACAAGAAGCTCTTAACCCTCCCCTCCATGAATATGTATGGCTGTATTCACCGCCTCCCCGCCCCTCTGCCCCACCACCAGCGTCCCAGACAAAGCACTTCAAACACGGGCACAAATGTGGGGGGGAACCCTATCGGCCTCAGCCAGAGCCCCCAACCTTGAATAACTAATCCTCAGGGACCTGGGATTGGAATAATGATCTGTTCTGAATGGTTGAACGCCACAGTGCGGAGCATTTGTTGTTGGGTAGGTACATAATAAATAATAATACGCTGATAACCAGAGAGAGGGACTTCCAGTCCGGCCACTTATCTGAGAGGAGACAATGGTGGCTTCATGAACTGCAGAAGCCATTGTGTTTGTAGAGCTGATGAAAGCCTTGGCTCTTTGCCTCTGAATAACGGCCCATTACGGCCCCCACACTCCTGTGTCGTATTTCCTATGATAATCAAACCGATTGATGCCAGACAGGGAGGATGTTTGTTGACTGGCACAATGTATATGGCTACAGTCTGTGATTCTTATGTCGCTCTTGCTGTTTTAGCCTTTATATTTTAGGTCAGTGACTGTCTCTCCTCGGCTGACCACTTATCTCATCTGTATATTCTGGTCCTGTGTGCCAGCTGTACAAACGCTGTGTGTTTCTATGAGAGTGTGTGTTGCATTGATGTCTGTGAAAGGGTTTAGCTCCTCTTTCAGGGGGTAGACACTGGCAAGCTTCAAAGATGAGGCACCACTGCAGCACTCTGCGAAATCACAGGAGGCAGCTACAGAGGCACATGACATTGGACTTTGGTGTCAAAAGAAAATGTTCAGATTGCGAATGCAGAGGAGTTCTGGGAGATGGTGGTTCTTTGCACGAGGCAGGTGACGTATATGTGATGACGATCATCTCATCTCACAGAGTCAGCAGGGCTTCTTACGCAATTTATTGCAGATAACGCAAGAAAGAGAATGAATTAATCAACTACTTGTACAAATGTGCGCAAATCTCAGAAGCACGTGTAGATCAAGGTAAAAAAAAAAATAAGAGGAGACTGCTTTGGGTACACATGGCCCCAATAAATTACAAACTGTTTCAAGTGTATTCTTGGCTTTGAAAATAGGACAACCGCCTGCAAGCAGACAAAACGCTAACACTGCAATCCTTTTATTATGATTCATCATTCTGAGCATACAGTATAATTCA
Organism: Macquaria australasica; assembly: GCA_005408345.1. Taxonomy (NCBI): domain Eukaryota; kingdom Metazoa; phylum Chordata; class Actinopteri; order Centrarchiformes; family Percichthyidae; genus Macquaria; species Macquaria australasica. The sequence continues at coordinate 379,214 of SEMN01000353.1, forward strand.
GCATTTGGTCAGCTGTGCACCCTGATGGTACAGAGCCCACCTGGCCTCAGACAGGTTGCATGATGAGATCCCTGGAGGATACACGATGAAATCGTAAGTCGCAAAAGCATTCCCATAGATTTCTGTTTAGAGGAATAAAAAACTAGAGGCCTCTAAATGTGGACGATAAACCCAGACAAGCCTCCTGCCACGAACAAATCCCAAGAGTCAGCAGGCGAGGTAGAGGGTTAAGTCCACGGAAAACTTTCAGAGGGATTGTGGGGAGATGAACATGTGGCAGCCAGAGGTTACGGGTGTTCTGCCAGCACGGGGGACTCGATGGCAAAGGCCTTTTCTTTGCGGCCAGTCGAATCCACATCAAGAGAGCAGCTCCAGAGCCGGACGCTGCCTCCAGCCACCAGCGTGCTGTCAGATACATAAACAAACCTACACACACTCATATCTGTCAAAGAAAATCTGTAAACATGTTTTGTGTTTTTGTTTCTTTGGTGATGGAATTATTTTTAGACAAAACATAAAAATATCACATGCCCACACACAGAAGACCAACTCTGTTTGTCTACACAAGCAGCCACTGAAACACAGGAGTAATATATGAAGCTGGTTAACTTGAGACACTATTAAGGGACTTGGAGTATAATGGAGATATGTAGTGACTTTTTACTGTGATTAATTACTTTTATATTCAGGTCCAGTCCGGTTGACTTTAATGTGGAAAATGGCCATGTAATAGTTTGCTTTTAGTAATATTCATAGACTCAGTATATGCAAGTTACGCTTATTAATTCAATATTTGTCCTTAATTTTCTAAGTGGTTAAAAAAGTCAAAAGGCAGGAAATTGTTGCCATTGCTTCTCTTTTGAATAAACAGAACATTTTATTATAGAAAATTGTGCCTATGTAGCTGCTTGCTGTGAGTCATGCAGACAAACAATGGTCAACCTCACGACCACATGCCCAAGTAAATTGCCGGGAATGTTAATATCTCTGGAACATGCCCCCCGACTTCACCTAATTCATCCCACACAGCTGGGCGCCCTCAGTCATAGGTGGAAACAATCATCTTTTTCTTTTAACAGGACACTATGAATGAGGCCACAGCTGACAACAATGGAGTGTACCTTTTAGATGGTCACCATGGCAACGGCTGCAGACAGCGAGAGAGAGAGAGAGAGAGAGAGTGCAGGTCCATAGCTCTGCGCAGTGTGGATCCCTACATTAGTGCTCCACTTTTTCCTCTCTACATATTACCTTTTTATTCAGCCTGCATGAAAAGACGGACGTTCTAACCTAGAACTATCTGCACATTATCACCCTGAACGTTTTACATTTGGTGTCAAGCTCCTATAAAACAAGCCAGATGCTTTGCTCCAGCATACATTTACATAAAGACTGACGCTGCCAAATTAAGCCGACTCCAACCCAAGCATCAGCTGCTAGAGAGTACTGAGAAGGGCGTAGCATGTTCAAGTCTTTAACTAGAGAGAATATGTCGATATGTTGAAGAAGCACATTTATACTGTGTCATTAGTCATGCTTCTTGCAAGCAACACACCCACATAAAGAGAACCACGTCCACATTGCCGTGCTAATATCATACATCCACACATCAAAAAACAATCAAATCAGACACAGCAGTGTAAATCCAACTGGACATGCTGCACATCTACACACACTGCAGACAGCACAACAAGCAAAACAAATCCCCTAAAAACACACTCATCACACACACACAGACACACACACACACACACACACACTCTCCCTGACCACGACTGCTGGAATACCTTTTTCTTTGACCATGACCATTGGAATCCAGGTAAATCTGCACCAGAAAAGGCTCCGGGTATGGATCACCAGTAACACAGGAGCTGCTAGTTCCTTTTTTTAGTCAAGACTGAAGAGCAAAAAAGAGAGAGCCGAGACACCACCGAGAGAGAGAGAGAGAGACAGAGAGAGAGGGGGGTGTAGGCGCTGCTAAGCTCTCCTCCCAAAAACACCGCTACAGCGTGGGGTTTGCCTCCCGACTGCCTGTTTTTCTCCCATCCCTCTCCTCCTCCTCCTCCTCTTCCTCTGCCCACTCCTCCTCCTCCTCCCTCTTCCCCTCCTGCTCCCTCTCAGCCCCTCTGTTGTGTCAGCCGCCTCCTCATTGCAGCAACCAGGTGGCTGCTGCTGCTGCTTCTGTGTGACCAAGAACAGTAACCCCAAATCCCCCAAAACAGACCCACTTAAGCACAGACACACACTACAGTAATAATGCAGGAGCACACACATCACATGCTATTAAAGACTACACATGCACGTAAAGATAAACTTTGACACTGACCGTTAGGGCATAAGGATCACCATATATATATATATATATATATAATAAAGTGTCTTTTTCTGTTGTAACATCCTGCATAGCACATCAGTTTGACTTCCATTGTAAACTGTGTGATATGATGTGAACTTATGAAGATAAACTCTATTCCAGGTGTAAAAAGTTCAACAAACTGAATTTAGCTTGGAACAACCCTTTACCACATCACTGTACTGTATTACACACACCTCAACAAAGACTTTGTATCACTACAACAGGACAGCAGGCGGAGATCAATTACTCTTTTCAGCGCAGTAATTGGCCTGCTGCGCTGAAAGATTGGTTCAGTTTAACAGAAATTTGTGTATTTGACAAATGGACTTAAAAGCCTTAAAATCATCAAAAATGAGGCAATGGAATAAAAGACTGACTTCTTTTGGAAATGGTGGTCTGTCATGACAGCAACAGGAGGTGGTTATAGCACCAAGCACCAAAATTAATAATTGAAATGAAATAAAAGATGTATTAAATACATTATCCACAGTTCAAAAACGGTTGCCTAAATGATAAGTGCTTCTTGAGAATATTATCTACAGCATTAAGAATGATAGAAAATAAGGGTTATCTAATCAGATCCAATCAACACTGTTGACCTGATCATATGCAGTAAAGCCAGGCTCCCCCTGAGTGACAGCCCAAGTTGTTAATAATCTCACCACTTCCAGCAGGACTGTATGAGGACTTCATGCGAGGGCAAGGGGGGCCATTTGAGGTCGGAGGTCAGACTTACCGTGATCTGTAGCATGAGCTTTGTATTAGTGGAACCTCTGGAATCCAATTACAGAGAGCATGGGAGAGCACGTTCCTGGCTGGGCCTGGTGAAAACACCAGCTCTTATATCATCTGCCACTGAAATGACCATATGAAAGACTGAGGGAAACACTTTTTGTCATAATTTGTTGCTTTGTTTATTTTGGTGCTTGGAATATCACACTGTTTTAGTATTATAACCACTCTGCTTACATGCTAAACCTCATCCATCTGCTCCCCACATATACAAAACATATGGGATTATTTAAACTATTTCACTCAAGCCTGACTAACTAATCAATACAGTGCTCCACAATATAAAGTATCAATAAAGATTCTTAATTGCCTCCTGCAGGGACCCAGTCCAATGTTTGTAGACGCTTCAATGTGTGAGCTACAGAAAATGTGATTTCAGAAGCAACTCAGCCACGTCACACCAGCAGCAACTGGGGACCACACAGTCACTGATCCATCTGTCCCATGCTGGAGCCTCGCTGTACCTCTCTATGGCTGAGGGGGCAGGAATAGTTTTGCATCAGCACCACCTCTGTAATTGCTGATGCAGGCAGCCCATTATGCATTCAAAATGCATTCATCCACTGCAGTGTCAACTGTGCCACCTGCTGGATACCCAACAACGTGCATCAGCTTCCACAGGGGCGTTTTCTTCTCATCGGGTGAGGGAGACATGCCAGTGAGGCAAACGGTAAAAATAGTTAGCGGACATTTCTCCAGCACTCCACCCTTTTTTATTATGAAGGGAGAGGAACATGTAACGAGTTTGTGAAGACCAAAGATTTGAGTGGCTTTTTAATAAGACCTGCTTTTGCAAATGTTGGCTGGTCAAAAGCCACCTCCTTAAGACATTTTGAGGTTAACAGTGCGGCTGCTAACCACTAAATGTGCAACACAAAGATGTGCTGTTATTGTGTCTTCTCATAATGCTGCAATGGACCTATTATCATCTTGCCTCTTTTAATAATCTCTGTAGGAGCTGCTGGACATTCATGCTACATAAGGCTTGCCGAGAGCAATTCCTGAGTAGCAAAGCCTATTATCCATGGATGAAAGGTTTGTACTGTATTTGGCTCACCTGTGGATGATCCATGTCTCACTGTCCATTAATAACCTGGCCAGGGAACTATACACGCACAGCCCAGGCTCACATCAGTGCAGATTAAGCACTGTTACCATATAGCATGTGCACTTCATAGACAGTAATAAATGCCATTTGATTTACAGTTATAGACTATTGTCTTGAGTAGTGAAGCCAGACTGACATTACAGTGCAAGAGGTCACATTTACAGTAAACAACAGTGGTTTGTGTGGATATACTGCACAGTTAACCCTGGGATTAAAGTTAGGATTGTACACTACACACACACACACACACACACAAACAGAACATACTCTTAGCTACACACCCTATGTACTGGATGACGTTTTGCAGATTTTTACAAATCCAACCAGGATGAAGCCCTCAACTCCTCTGGAGCATAGACAGACCTGCCTATCTGTCTCTGGATAATGACATGCACCTCACCAGCTTGTTTCTATTTTAAAATGGGTTACAAAACAGCAATCCTATGCAACCAGGTTCACTTCTTCAAAGTGTATTTCAGCCATGCCACATTAACATTCCTGTGTTGTAGCTACCCCGAACAGACAGAAATATGTTTTCACTACAACATTCAGTCAACATTTCTTTCTTTTTCTATTTCGCTTTACAAACACAAAAAACAGATTTACTGATCTACAATCCACAGGAATCTTGAGTTGTTGACTTATTTTTCTGTTTCTTTGAGTCTTTGAGATATCATCAATCACTTGGTGACCTCTGGATAACATCACACTCAACTAGGGAAATAATGCAGCATTGTTTACAGTGAAGAGTGAACACAATGTTTCAGCTTTGTTGGGTTGACGTTTCAACTCTAGAGAGGATTCACAAATGGTTAAGGGTGAATAAAATGATGACAATTGTTTCTTTGTGAGTTTGAAAGTCTTGCAATGATGTTTTGTTTTTTTTAACAGATATTGGGCGTCAGAAAAGTCATGGAAGAATTTTTCCACTTCACACAAATAAAACTGATTTTAGCTCTCACTGAAGAAATGAAATGGCTAACATAAGCCTTGATCTCTGTGATCTTTGATCTACGGTCAGTTTGCAAAGACAAACCTTCCTTGAACCTGGGCTGTTAGTCAAAATCAAACTTTTTTCTTTTAACTCCTAAATAGAAGGAGTGGCTGAAGTGCCAAGCAATGATGATTTTACTACTGTGCCTGGCACACAGTCAGAGAATACATAAGGTCTGGAAATCTCGATTTGTCCTCATGCCCATGTTGTAATCCTGATGTAAGCCAACATGTTGCTTGGCAAAATGCAGCAGGTCTGCCCTTGCATATGGGTTTGCATTATATAACTATGGAGAGGACAGTGATTAATTTCCTGACTTTTTCAACATTTGCAGTAACACTTTTTGCATCAGGGAGTTATGGTTGTGTAATTCATGCACAGGAGCTCTCACACATACACTCAGGTCAGATGTGAACAGCCTCAAGAGGTGTATTCACTTACTGCCATTCAATTAAAATGAAGTAATCTCTGATCAACTAATGAATTCACTTTCAGGCACCTAATCGCAAACAAAGTACAAAGAAGAGCAGTCAAACTGCAATACAGGACTAAAGGGAAATAAATAATGAAATGTAACTTCAATCAAAGGTATCTAAAGTAGAACAATGTACTTGCATTAAATCCATGCAAAAACATTTTAATGGTCAGTATTTATTACTCATTGATTAAGTAATCAAGTTGACTGATGTTACAGTTACAAGTCAGCCACAGCTAGGATGGTTGGCTGTAATGGGAGCTGGGAGGGTACATGTTTTAAATAGATAGATCTGGGTACATCTATTCTCCTGTCCTACCTGTAGCGACATCATTCAGCCTCTCGCTTAGATAATAGTCATTTGGGTCGAGGTAGGGCAGCTGCTCCATGTATTGTTTAGGAATGAGGTACAGGACCTCAGCCACATGCCCATCCTCGATGATGGACATGCGCTTGACCGAGCTCTTGCGTTTCACCCGGACGCGGTCGACATTGTGGCTGCGGCTGGAGCTGCACAGCTTGCCCAGGCTGTTGAGATTGGGCAGAGTGGGCATGGTGCCCTCCTCCCCTTCGACTCCCACAGAGAAGGCTGAAGCACTGCAGGTAGACGTCGGTCAGGGTGGGGCTCAGACCCCCTCTAAAATCCAGTCGCCTTTGGACATCAAGAACGTGGGGTGTTCATAGAGGCACAAAACGGAAACAAAGGAGACAGAGCTTGATGGGCGACTTAACAGCAGCTCATCATAAAATCAAGGCAATATCCAGAGAGGCCTCTAGTGGAAACTCCTCCTGTTAGATCCCTCCACCTGTCACTTTAGAAACACAGTGGATGTAAGAAGTGGAGTGCTGACATCCACCTTGAGGTGGAGACTAAACAGCAGGCAGCAGGTATGACAAAGCACTCCGCTGCAGGTACAGCAGAGTGAGGAACAGGGAAAGAAGCTGTGTCTTCAGCCCAGCCAGCCTGGTGCCTTAAGCAGCTTAGAGCTGACGTCGAGCCTATGATTATCTTCTGGGTGGGGTTAGGTAACTCTACATCAGGTTGGCCCCGTGTACGGTGGGAGTATCTATACCTGATGTGACTCGCGCTCCCGAATCGCTGCTATGCTTATTCACATCTGTCCAATCAAGAGCTGAGACACCTTTCAAAAATAGAAACACATTGTTTTCGGTGTGCTACATTTTAGGTCAAAGTAAGTTATTAAACAACAAAATCCTCTCTGAGAAAGCACTGTAAATGCATCTAGACTCCATTAAGTGTGTTTCTGTGTGAATGTACTTCGCATTAATGTGGGTTCATATACAGTAAGACCAAATGGATGCATATCAGTGTACCATCAAAGTGATCCAAGACATACTTAGGGTAGATTGCCTTGGGAGTCTGCCAGTCCTTTACAAGGTCAACAACCAGCAAGGTCATTCCAGCAGCCAACAATGCACAAACCCACTGTTAATCATCAGCAGGATCCTTCACAATAAAAGATACTGTAACTACATCAGCGCTGAAGTGGAAATGCCAGCAGTGGCTCTCCATTATCCAGTGTAATCATCGGGTATAGGATTTTGGAAGATGTAAGAAGGCATGTTCTGAGTTTTTAATCTTCAAACCATCTAATGTTGGGGCGAATCTGCTTCTGCAAAGACTTCCAGAATGTTTCCTTGACAAGCCAAATCCATACAACCAAAATCTAGCTATTGAATTTTCACAAGCACTCTTTCTTGAGTCAAAGATGCATTCACCTTCCTTGGAAATGTGAGTTCAGTATGAGGTAAATTTTGAGTCATTGACATGTCCTGGTGGGAGGTGAAAAGATAGATGATGCAGAGGGAGAATCTGAGCAAACTCCAATAACACAAAAACAAGATACTCTCTCTGATATGAATTAAAGCAACTGAAAACATAAATTACGCTTCTAAGACAGGACTCTCTCTTATTTATATATATATATATATATATATATATATATATATATACACAGTTAAAACAGATTAACAACTAAAAACAGAAAAAAAGAAAACACTTCCATGACATCTGATATTCATCAAACAGATAAGGCTAATTACAGCTATCTACTTTCTCCCACCAAATGAAATAAATAGGTACGTAGGCATGATGAAAAGCACAGCAGACAATGACAAAGCACAAAATATCCTTTTAGTCTGGAGATGTCGGGCTCGGCCTGCACTTCAAATCTAATGATTTTCCTCTTTGTCTGAGAGGGTGCACAGAAACAGGATGGCTGGAGCTTGGCTGGCTGAGTTATCTACTGTTTACATCAATACGGTATTTAACTCATTTGACATAATTCAGGTTCCGCTTACAAGCACACCTTCATTCCCATTCAGAAAGCTGGAGTTTCGTTCCAGAGAAAATACGAGTGTGTTAGTGAGGTATAAGCAAGAAGACGCACACTCTTACACCCACACATGCAGACACATGGACCTGAGAGTAACTAAGGACATGCTATTCTGCTGCAGTGAGGCACTGCCCTCCAGTTGTCATCCACTCTGTGGTAGCTTTGACACAACTACCCACACAATCGCAAATCAACACATACATGCTCAGAAAACAAGGCTGCTGTCCCTACACAGAGAAAAATTTGCATCTCTCGCAAAATACATCCCAAACATTTTCATAGCCTCTCATGGCCGTTTCTGCATCCTGCTCCACGCTAGAAGAACCCCCCCGCCCCCTCCTCTTCTTCTGTTTCCCCCCGTCTTACCATCCAGTCCGAAGCAGGAGGTGATTTTTTGGGCGTAGTTGCAGAGCCCGTCGTAGCCAGGCTCCTGCCACGCTGTATCCCTCTCCCCCATCTCTACACACTCCCACACACACCGTCCCGTCCGGCAGCGCTTTTACTCCTTCCCCTGCTCATCAATTATTCAGGCTTTTGCCAGGACACATGCATGCGCGCGCACACCAACCCTCATATTCGCACATACAGTATACACACACACACACACACACACACACACACACACACACACACACACACACACACACACACACACACACAGAGACAGAGACAAGTGCTGATGCAGAGGGTCGTGCTGTTGGAGCATGAGCGGCCCTCTCCAGTGGTCGGATAAGGAGTAGGCATCAGATTATGTTACTGCAGAATGGAGCCATGCCTCCTTTTTCATCCACCATTGATCATCCAGATTACACTGCAGTGTAACAGGTACGGTGTGCAGGGTGTGCTAACCCTTCTCAAGGAAAGGGCGGGGCGGAGAAGGAGATCAGAGCAGGGCAAAACTGGAGATGTACCAGGTTTCAGGGGGAGGACTTTCTTTGCTGCTAGTCACTTACACTGGAAAGCGCAACAGTCTGGCCAGGAACAAAACAGGGAAGCATGGCCCCCAAAGTAAAGTTACCCCCAATTTCTTTAGGCTGACATACTTGCATTCATGCTACAATGTAGACTAACAACTAGTACTGATTTCCAAAGTTACATAGAAATAAGTTATAATTTAATAAAATAATGTTTTTTCTGCATATTGATTGTGATCAGAGGCATGTAAATCTTGAACACTGAAACCTTGTAAACTCTGATTTATGTTGCTGAGATTTAGTTGAAAATCGCTTTAAGAAGAGGGGGACAATTCAGCACACTTTACTACTGTACTACAATGCCTTCAGAAAGGTCCATATATAAAATATGACATGCCATCTTATGCAACAGCCCAGGAGTAGCAGAAAACTGAATGAACAACACTGGCCCACACGTGTGAGAACTCTGCCGTCCAACATGTTGTTTTAAGATTCTGCGGTGGAGCTGAGACAAATGGCTTAAATGGACCAAGATGAACAATAAATTCACCCACATGTTAAAAGCCAACCTAAACAGTAGAGAACCAATGGTAGCAGCACAGCAAACCATAAAAATAAATGAAGAGATCATGCTAAATGGCATAACTGTGCTAGATGTTAAGGTGATTTCCGAGACCAAGAGGGAGAATGTAATGTGGATGGAGGGATTTGATAAGAAACGCCCTCAAATGCCACTACTGAGGTGACTTTGAACAATGCACTTAACCTCATGTTGCTCCGGTCGAACTGCTCAATGGCCACCGGTGGCCGACTCACTGAGCAGCTCACATGTAGGCATGAATGTGAAAGCACTACTTGAAATAATATACAGTATGTGCTCTGTCAACATCCCCAGGACAATAGTTTTATAAAAATAAATAAATTAAGGTTTTATTCTAAAAAAAATCATGTCAGGAGATTCTAGACAAAAGAAAACAGCACAGGAAATATGATGACACTGAAAGGCCCAGATAGAGCAGTCTGCCTGCAAGGGTGTATTGTAAGGTGGGGTGACTAATGGAAGGGCATCACTACCAAGGTAAAAGCTGATGGCCTTGTGCTGATAACGGGGGTGGGGGACTGCAAGACTGAGAGCACAGTAATGGCTGGTGCTTGCTGGACACCCGAGGGAGGGGCTGGTAATCATAAATGCATACTGGGAGGGAAAAGATGAGTAATTTGAGAGACATTTTTTAACTTCCTGCTTCTCTGGGATGGAAAATGTTTCAATCAGCCAACGTGTTTTAGATCCTACCTATAGATTTCTGGATGCTGGAATATCTCGAATAATACAACCAGAGGTCAACAATGTAGACTGAGCGTGCAACTATATAGTGATACCTTGAACATAATGTCCATTCATTCCAGTAATCCACATTAGGGCTGCAACTAACAATTATTTTCATTTTTGATTAATCCACCAATTATTTGTTTGATTAATCGTTTCCTCTATAAAATGTCAGTGAAAATCTTCAACTCCTGAAGCCCAATTTGATGTCTTCAATTTGCTTGTTTTGGCCAACCAACAGCCCACATCCCAGATATATAACGTTTACTATCACATATGATAAAGAAAAGCAGCACATCCTCACAGTCGGGAAGCTAGAAATGGAAAACATTTGGCATTTTGCTTGAAAAATGATTTGATGATCAAAATAGTTGCCTATTAATTTTCTGTTGATCGACAAATCAATTAGACGACATTTAAAGCGTACCAAAAAATAATTCAAAGTACCTTCTGACTGCCCAAAACATATTGGGACGTGCATGCAGAAAGGAAGAAAGAAGAAAATATATTTCCACAATCCAAAAGATATTCTGAATTATTATCTACACAAAAATACTTTGTGTCCTCTGACACTGAAACACGGTGTAAATCAAGTTCTCGAGCACATGTGAAATGGGAGTACTGCAGCCAGAGGAATTGAAAAGGCGTTGACTCAGCCTGGCCCATGACAAATACGTGTTTGATTTGATCTATTGTAACAAAGACTCATGTTTGTGTCAATGTGCCTGATTTACTCTGTGATAATAAATTAATAACCTACACAGAGATAATTGGCACTCCAGAATCGTACAACTGTAGGGTGCAGGCCGGGTAGTTACTTCTCATGAATAATGATTGGCTGTTTGCAGGGGCTTAAGCGTGCTAATCAGATCTATGTACCACAGGGGGGCTGTCAAGCAGTGGTCTCTGAGCTCCATCGATCTCCAGCAGCAGCCATGGAGGACAGATACAGTAGACCACATCATGATGGGGGGGTTTCAAAGCCATCTTGCCACACAGGCTCAGCCCATACAGAGCCTGAAAGGGAGTGACATACTGTACAGCTTGAGCTTCTTTATAAAAGGTCGATGTTTTAGCCAATAACAGAATCAGACCCATCATGATGAATCCAACTGCAGATTTAATAGAATAACCTTGAGGTCATGTTAATATTGCAAGTTCTCTGCTTCCATCCAGCTCTCAATCAGTCAGTCAGACCGTCTGATCACAACCTATAGCAGGAACAGCTGGAGGCCCTTTATCTCTGCTGCCAGAGAACACAGTCACCTGACACAAATCCAGGAAAGCACAATGGTCCAGCAAACATGTTCCACCTGCACTGTTTGCGTGTATCAGTTGTTTTATGCTCTGCAAGAAACTAAAACATCTTCTCAACTCAGGCAGGTTGAGATTGTTGCACCAAATGATATAGTTTGCATTTTCAAAAAAAAGGTACTTTTTGTCACCTCACCAGCTTGTGACCCTCAAAATTTCACTACTCAACTGTATCACAACCAGTCAATTAAGAATGCACATCATATGCTACCAGTGGCCCATCAACAGCTTTCATTTAGGCAACAATTAGGGTGTGTGCAGCCTTTAACTAATGATATGCACCATCCCTCATTAAAGATAATATCAAATGTCAAAGGAAACAGCAATCAGGGGAGGCTCATTCTCACAGCTGGAATTTCTTTTTAAAGTGTGATCTATTTATAAGTTGTACCAGAGTGCAAAGTGTTCATATTAACAAAATAAGTTGTAGGCTGTCTACAAAGGGCTGCAGCAGTGGAAGCTGTAGTTTCAGCCATGCACCGGTGTAACCTACTTACAACAACGGTGTCATTATCACAGCCTCATCCTCCCGAAAGACGACGCAAACGGGCTCTCTTCCCCATTGCAGCCATCCCTAAACCAAGACCCCCCTCCTCCCCCAAAATTAAGAGACTTTTTTTCCTCTAAATGTATTGTTATGAAGGCTTCTGCGGCAAAAGATACTCACCTCTAGCAGACATGCCCGGTAGGTAGAGCCTCTCTTTCTTTGCAGAGATTAACAGGAGGAGATGCTCCGGTGCAGCTTTGAAGGAGGGAAAAAGACCGGTTGACAGCCCGATATTATCTGTACTTTAAGTTTTTGGCTGTCATTTGGTGGGATTAAACGCAGGGAAACATACAGCCTGCGATTTGGTAGACTAGACCAGACTGCGCGATGGAGAGAGCACTTTCCAGCGACAGGGCGTGTCCTGGAACAGACAGCATCCTTCTTATTTTCCGACAAGTTTATGTCCATATTTGAACATAATATCACACAATTACGGAGCTATAAATTAAATCATTCTTGAAATTCCTCGCCTGCAGCTGCTGTCGGGTCACCTCAACGTTAAACCGGCTAGCCTACTTTTTGTCTGGGATGACTGTGCTGTTCTGGACGTGGTAGTTGGGCTAAATCATGAAGTTGGCAGGCACTTTGGAGCAATGGATGTTGTTTTTCTTTTCTTTTTTCCCCCCCCATTAATCCGGCTACTTTAAGGAAAATGTTTGGCAACCTCTCCATCACGTGGGCTCCTCAACTTTATCGTAAAAGCAGTGTCACTTTAAGCAACCATACCCTCAGCACCATGTGTGGAAAAACACTGCAATTTCAGAGAAATGGCCCACATCTGTGTATTATGTAGGAGGCTGGGAGCATAATCAATCGATTTAACAGCTTTTCCGTATAACCTATATTGCTTGGTTATCGGAATCCCATACTTGCTTTCATATTCGAAGTGGCCTTATCGATTGTTGTTTCCGAGCTGAAAATACTGATCATCGCCCCTCGTTAAACGCATTGGTTGCTGTCTTCATTCGCGTGCGTCGATCGTCGTCAGTAATTATAAGCGCGTGTCTCGCGTGCCGGCGCCCCCTGGCGGGTTGCCACAGTAGCGTCTGGCGAGGGAAGTGCCACCGTGTCCACGGCGAGCAAACCTCGTTCGGGTCTGCGGACGTCTTGTTTACAGCGGCTGTGCCAGCAGGTCCTGTGGCGAGCGACGTGTTACGGTTTTACTGCTTACATTTATTCTTTCGTTACAAGGGTCATTGTATGAAACCTCCAATCTGGATCGAGGCGGTAACAACAGGAAGAAGAAGATAGAGGAATTCTCTAGGTCTTCTCGGGAGAAACTAGTCCAGTCGAAGAACAAAATGTTCTCCAAATTTACGTCCATTCTCCAGCACGCCGTGGAAGCGGTGAGTTTGTTTGTTTTTTTAACCAAAGGCATGTATTTATCCATCGGCTTGCTTTTGTGTATCGTCTATTTTGGTTCAAAGGGGCCTTTGGTCGCTCTGACATCACGTCAGCATTAGGGATACGTTGCTAACTAGCGAGCTAACCAGTTAGCCTAAGCTAATGTTCGCGCTTTGTGTTTGTGCTGTCAGTTTGTTCTGGTTAATGATATCATACACGTGTGTGTGCTTATTTGTCTGTTCGTTTATGTTACTGTCATGGTCTTTATTGCAGCAAGGCATCTGCGTTAAAGGTAGTTTGGCAAGCTGAGCTAGTTAGCCGCTAATGCGAGAAAAGCCCCAAGAAGCTAAGCTAACGCCGTAGCTGGCTATCTCGTTTCAAACAGCAGTCTTGCCATGAGGAGTGGTGTCGAAACGACCGGGCAGCCGCGTTTGGTGTTGCGCAAACGTTTTAACGTTAACATTAAAGTCAGTCTGTGGGCTATCTCGCAGCACAGCATTTTTAGAAAAGCTTAACGTTACTCGCTAGCCAGCGTTAACTAGCTGTTCTCAAGCTGCTTCGTGTTGAGGGCTTCACACAATAGACGTGTGGCAGGTGAACCAACACTTTTCACTTCACGTCTAACATTGGCTTGTTGGAGCGTGTGAGGATACGACCCGTGAAGTGTAACCCTTTTATGTTGGGTAAAATTAAAGTTTTACCCTATGATTGAACATGTTGTAAACTGCTGCACTCAGTGATCAAAGTCATCGTGTAGTGGCACACTGGAGCCATTTAAGCACTGAGAAGATATTTATTGAAAACTAGAAGGTTATGCTAGAAGACCCATTTTCCTAGAGCATTTTCTCGGTCTCTGCTTGAACTCCTTTTGAAAGTGACTGAAACATGTTGACATGTTGCCATGATAATTAGTCGTGTCTCTCTAGGCCACCAGTATAAACACATAATATGCTTATGTTTGCCATTTTTCTCTTTCAGCTTGCCCCGTCGCTGCCCTTGCAGGAGGACTTTGTCTATCACTGGAAGGCCATTACACATTATTACATTGAGACTTCTGGTAAGAATACGTTTACACATGTTATGGTCATGATATCCCCAGAGGTAGACTGACTGTTGTGCAGGCTGCCTTCAAAGTTGTTGATCTCTTTTGTACAGAGTTTGAGTACAATGGCAGGAAACTAGGCTTGTTTATAAGTTGTTCATACTGTATGTAACAGTATTATAGTTGCACACAATGATGTATCAACTGTTGATTAATGAACTTATTATTGTCAATATTTAGTATTTTAAAAGATAAGTGCACATTACCACTCACCAGATCCAAAAGAGTTGCCTTAAACTTGCTTTATTTTGAAAGCATGCAAATGGCACCTTTTTATTTTTTTTAGCTTTCACAAGCTAACATTTCATATTTCTCTCAACTACAATACTTAATCGATAATTACATTTTCTGTTGATCAGCTAATTAATCACCTGCTCATGTAGCACCACTGTATACAAAATGAACACAGGCAGTGCCAGTGCAAAGAGAACGGTTGTGAAGAAAATCCAAATAAAAGGGCGGAATTGGGAAGTATGCTGGGAATGCCATGCTGGTTGAGTTTGCAGTAGACTTCAACAACTCTGTCTGGACCAGAACAGCTCCAGACTATGAGAGTGTTTCCTTCGTGTTTGCCTGTGGGATCTGCACAAGTAGTGCTCCTACGCTCTGCGTCTTGTTTCAGGTTGCATCTAAGATGTACTTGGTGGTTAAACCCAGTCATGTAAAATTTTGACAACTTCGTCTCAAACTACTTATGTTTAGTCTCTGTATATTTTGGGTCAGGAAAGTCTCCTTCTCTTATTTTTCACTCTAAACAACAGCTTCTTAGCAGCAGTTCTCCTAGTTAGGCCAGTTTAACAGAATTTACTCTGAACAGCTGATGAGGGATTATCTGTGCTTCAAGCATTATGTAGCTGAGCTTGTTTTCAGGGGCGTTTAATCACTGGTTTTGCAGACTTGGGACTTAAATGAACTTGATCTATTATTCTGAGGGCACTTTTAGGCAATCTGACCTTCATCAGTCCCCATGATTATTAATTTAAGGAATTCTTTGATTATTTTGATGAAAGCTGTTGTGCTGATTTATCTTACAAATTAACCTTCATTTCACAGACTGTCGTTGCTTACCATATTTTCTGGCATTGTGTGCTTTGTTACATTCAGCATCACATATGTGTGTATCCTACCTTGTTATTGAATGAATGGACCAACATCTGTTAACTAGTGCATAATTGGAGACAAACAAGGATGACATACGTGGGCCACTTTTTTAACACTGTATTATTACTTCATTCTCATAACTGACCTGGGCTTCAGTTTTGAAATCCTGTTGATTTGAATAGTCATTTGAGTAAAAAAAACAAAAAGCTTATTGAAATTTGAAATATTTCATGTCAGTGTTTATGCAACATTCATTCCCTTGATGTGGTCCACCATGCACAATATTACTCATTTATTACTATTTGCCAGCTGTCATGCACCCTTCATTTACTGGGTTAAGCTAATGTTGATGTGCAGACTCTTGTTAGTAACTCACCACTTTCTGCATGCCCTTCAGAATAAATGTGTTTACATGTAAAACCAGTGATAGGACTTTAGTCATGCCCCCTAGGAAAGTGTTTACAATGCCAGCGAGCTAAGCTACACTACCAAAACTTTGCAAGGATGAAATAGATTATATTATTATATATTCCCTCTTTTGCAATGCACAACAATATTAGTGGATCATAAGATAACATGGACTGCATTACATCTTATAAACAACAATTAACTTCTTGCAACTGGATTAAAGTCTTTTCTCTCATGTTCGTATCTTATGGACATTCAGAGGTTCTGACACGTTTCTGTGTTTTTCCCCTGTTAGATGACAAAGCTCCAGTTACAGACACCAACATCCCATCCCACCTGGAACAGATGCTGGACATCCTGACCCAGGAGGAAGGGGAGCGGGAGTCTGGAGAGACAGGACCCTGCATGGAGTATCTCCTACATCATAAGATCCTGGAGACTCTCTACACCTTGGGCAAGGCAGATGTAAGGCAGTCATGCTTTGGTAACTACATCAACAATACCTCCAGGAAAATATACATATAACGATATGGGACCTATATGTGTAGGTTGAAGAAGGATGGGAATTAATGGAGGTTTAGGGGGCTGGACCCACCACTGAGTGTTGAAATCAGCTGCACTACGACAGTGAATTCAAAAGCTAACTAATGATTGTATGTGAATGCACGATTTTGGTAGACTCTTCAATGAATCTGCACTGTGAGCTGCATTTTCAAGCAGGGTCTATTTTGGTGGACCACCCAAATAAATTCTAACATATTCTGTGTGTATGCTTTCCCATCAGTGTCCTCCGGGAATGAAGCAGCAGGTTCTTACCTTCTACACAAAGCTGCTAGCACACATTCGTCAACCTCTCCTGCCACACATCAATGTCCACAGACCTGTACAGGTGAGAAGTGTTGCAGTCTGGATTTCAGCATATTTTCGACAGCCCTTTTGCTCAAAATGGTCCGCAAACCGACAGGTTATGTAACGTATTTGTAACTTCTTTTGCTGTGGCTGTGACATTCCTCTGTCAGAAACTGATCCGTCTGTGTGGGGAGGTGCTGGCTGCTCCTACAGAAAATGAAGAGATCCAGTTCCTTTGTATAGTCTGTGCCAAACTGAAGCAGGACCCATACCTTGTCAACTTCTTCCTTGAGGTAAGTTGCTATGACACCAAGGAGAAAAAAAGTTGAGCAGCACATTCATAAATATTCATCTGTATATATTACTAGCAAAGGTACGAGCCTTGCAGGATTTTTAAGCACATTGTTCATTTGTGATGTTATTTGCAGAACAAGTCAAAGAGACCTGAGCCAAAGAGTCCTGCAGGGACAGAGGTTGTGAAGGAGAATGTGTTGGCTCCAGACACTGGTCAGTCTCCGGCAGAGGAACAGGCTGACTGCCCAGAGGAGCCGCAGGCTGCAGCTGCTGCCTCCACCTCGAGTCCAACCATGAACAATAATAACAACAACAATTACAATCTCGTCACCTCCCTGCTCAACCTCACAAAGAGCCCTGTAAGTAATCCCTGTGAAAGGAATTTTGGGGGATATACTCACACGTTACGTAATGTCTTTTTCATTTGAGTTTGTATTCATGAGTAGTATCTGGGTTTCTCCCGCTCAGGATGGCAGGATAGTGGTGAAGGCATGCGAGGGCCTGATGCTGCTGGTCAGTTTACCAGAGCCTGCAGCTGCCAAGTGTTTAACTGAAAACACTGAGCTCTGTGAGCTTCTGACTGACAGGCTGGTCTCCTTCTATAAAGCCCTGCCACAGTCCATGGACCCTTTGGACATTGAGACAGTGGAGTCAGTCAACTGGGGGTAAATTCCTTTCTAGTGTTTACTGTCTGTAACCACATTTCATGAAATCAGAAGAATAATGACTTGTAAACACCACTTGGATACAATTCAGTTGTGTCATGTGAAGTTTTGATTTAAATTGACTTGGCAGGTAGCCCTTAAATAGCATCCTCTGTGAAATGCTATTTTCAGTGGATTAATTTTTGTTCCCTCTCACTCTCTTTCAGTCTGGATGTATATAACCTGAAGGAGGATGCTGCTGTCTTCACGGGGAAGAGGGCTCTCATCTCCTTCCTGTCCTGGCTAGATTACTGTGACCAGCTCATCAAGGAGGCTCAGAAGGTCCTTAACCAATGCTGACTCAGTGTTTTGATGTGTTATGTTGTAGTCAGAATAAAAGAACTTCTCTCCAAAGAAGTTGTTTTTGTATCTGAAAGCCACTCAAGGCTGAACTACATTTTTGTTTTCTTCACTGTCTTCCAGTCAGCAGCTGCAGTGATGGCAAAAGCAGTGAGAGAAAGGTTCTTTGTGTCTGTTATGGAACCGCAGCTTATGCAGACGTAAGTCTTGCTTTGAATCATCAATCACTCATCCTTTATTGAAATTTGTAGTCTTGGTGTGTTATGTGTTGTGACTGCTCAGTAACACGTGGTGTGTTTGTGGGTGCACATAGGTCTGAGGTGGGCATCCTGACCTCCACAGCCCTGCTGAACAGGATCATCAGGCAGGTGACATCAGAGGCTCTGCTGCAGGAGATGGTTTACTTCCTGCTGGGAGAGGAGAGAGAGCCAGAGACTGTGGCTACTATCGCTCAGACTCCACTCAGACACAGACTCATCGAGCACTGCGACCACCTGTCAGACGAGGTTCTTATCACATTATTTTTATTATTCAGGATGTACCCGGTCCTGTTAACGAATGTACCTCTAACATCTATAATGTCTGGCTGATCAGACTCATTCAGACCTTTTTATTATACCGTTTCTTTATCACATTTATGTGCCTTCAAAAATGAAAATCATGTATCCATAATTTCTTCTTTTACTCATTTGATATTCAAAAGTACAAATGGCCATCTGCCCTTCAAGGATTCTGAGTTCCAGTGAATCATTTGATTAACCAAACGCACTTGGATTTTAATTAGTATCTGACAGAGCCATTGCACACATTCATCACACAAAAGAGAGATGAGTCATCTCTTTGATGTTTGAAACAACCACTGCCTACTTTTTTGTCAGTGAGCAAGTACTTGGCATGTTGCTCTGGGTTTATAGTGGGAGCTAAGCCTCATTCCTTCTTCTGCATCCCCAGATCAGCATCATGACACTGCGGCTATTTGAGCAGCTGATCCAGAAGCCCAACCAGCACATCCTCCACAGCTTGGTGCTGCGTAGCCTGGAAGAGAGGAACTACCTGGAGAACAAACCGCAAGAGGAGCGGGAGCCCCTGGAGAACGGGCAGCCCCACGATGCCGTGTAAGGACCTGCCTCTGACCTTTGACCTCCCTGAGCTGCCTTAAAAATCCTGCCCGGAAAATCATCTGAAAAAACACACACCAGTGAAAATAAAGTGAATGCATCAACTAGCTGTGTTTTCAGATGTGCCACCAATTCAACTAAACCGTTCCTTATTGTGTTTTTCAATTGGTGGGAATCTTTTTAAACCCTGGTTAGTGGGAAATGCATGTCAGCCACTGATAACATTAAGTGATCAGTTCTGGGAGAGTGATACATAATGAGCAATAGCTTCCTTGTTTATTGACGTATTGTTTCATATGGCTTATTAGTGTTCATGCAAAGGAATTAAGTCACTAAATGCAGCACTGTAATACTGGGTTTACATGATCATATTGGGTTTACGTGATCGTGTTGTTTGGGTGAGATGAGTTCACAGAAGAGCTGAAGTGAAATTTGTATATCTGCAGACATACAGTAAACATGCTTCCAGATCCATTACAGGCTTCTATTTTAACATGCAAGGTCCAAGTAAAACTGCATCTCTCTGTAGACATTCATTCACTTCCCACATTACACAACACAACTGGAAGGTGCCATGCAAGCCCAAAGAGCCCTAAAATGCTGTCCCATAGAAGACCAGATATTTCCCCCTTTTAACTACACACAAGAATACTGACAAAGTGGACTTATCATTTTTTTCATACCAGAATGGAAAATAGAAAGTAAAATAGCTTACACTATTACAACCAGAGAGATGCATAAATCCTTAGACAAAAACGATGCAAAGTGAACATCTTTTGTTACCTCTTCAGTAGCACTGATCAAAATCAGATCACGTTCTCATAAATATGAATACTTTTTAATGAACATGTGTTCTTTCTGCAGAGACCTTGAGGAGGATCCACTGTTTGGTGATGACCCTTCTCCAGACAGCAGGCTGTCTGCTTCTGATTGGCTCAGCTCCTCTCCACCACAGAGTCCTGACCACTCGAAGTCTGATGGCAAGACGGAGGTCCATAAGATTGTCAACAGGTACACCGTCAGTGTGCTCATGATACAACATGCAGTATGTGGAGTTCCTCAGTCTTTAAAAAAAAAAAAAAAAAAAAAAAGTTTAACTGTTAAATTCTGTTGCCTGCAGTTTCCTGTGTTTGGTGCCCGATGAGGCAAAGTCATCGTATCAGGTTGAAGGCACAGGCTATGACACCTACCTCAGAGATGCACACAGACAGGTGAGGCTCATTCTGCAGTGTGGTTAAGGCTCAAGATACACTGGAAAATACTGTGATACTGCTTTAGTGTTTCTTCCTAGGTCCCTCATCATTAGTCTCTATTGCTCATCACTTTTCTCATGTGTCACCAGTAGAACAGATACTAAGCATAGATGAATTGTTCTCCTCAGTTCAGAGACTACTGCGGGGTCTGCCAGCGGTGGGACTGGAGGGGAAATCCAAAGCCTTTTGAGAAGTGCAACTTGGACATCCCATTCTTCGAGGGCCACTTCCTCAAGGTTCTCTTCGACAGGATGGGCCGCATCCTAGATCAGGTCAGTTTGATCCTGCATATAGTAAACATCTGTAGTAATGCATTCTTTAACCTCCACAAGTCTGAATAGCAGGACACCCACAATAAAAGTGCCATTTGGAAATCACAAATGCAGCTTTGATTGTAATCAGCACTTGAATCAAAGAAAAAAACTGCCTTTTAGTTGATAGAAATTCATAGACCTAATGAATTACAAAATAATCTTAAATAGCAAGTTTTCAAGGCAAGGTTTTGTTAGATAAGTCCTAAACTGGGTAAAATAGTTGACATGTACAACCAGATTCCAGTGTTCCAATGTTCCCACACACCCAAAAGTTATTTCTTGCTGCAGGAGAATACTCCTCACTGCCATTTCGTGTAAATGAGGTCCACTGATGAAAAATGGGGAGAAAATGCAAATGAGCTGCTGGTTTATGCAGAGGCCTTCTATTTTTTGAAAAATAAAAAAACAAACAAAAATAACGAGCTCTCGCCATAAACCCATTTGACAAATGATGTTAGATGGGAATTGTGAAGATGACTAATAGAGATTCAGAAGCGTAATGCACTTTTTGGCAGCTCGTGGGTTTCTTGTAGCATTTAGGAACTCATATCTAAAAGGGTGTGCTGTATTAAAGCTTCTGACCACTTTGACACTTTGTGTTATTTATTCATGGTAGTTTTTCTACACACATGTTCAGGTGACTAATCACCAGTTAATTTTCTGTGTAGTTTTATATCTGATGTCCTCTCTGTCCTCCAGCCCTATGATGTCAACCTGCAGGTGACCGCTGTGCTGTCCAAGCTGTCTTTGTTACCACACCCCCACTTGCATGAGTACCTGCTGGACCCCTATATCAACCTGGCCCCTGGCTGCAGGTCCCTGTTCTCTGTCATCGTCAGGGTAAGACTCCTGTCTAGATTATGCAGTGGTTATCTTATCCATCATTGATAGCAGACACGGCCATGTCCAAAGCTTACAATCACTGTTATTTGGGTGCTTTGCGATTTCTTGCTTGTCTCCATTGATTTTTTTTTTTTGTTATGTGTAGTATCTTGAAGTGTTTGATATTGTTTCCCTTTATATCGTGCCAGTGGTATTCATACTAATGTTTCTCTTGCAATTGCACTTGCTATTAATCTTGTGGACATGCTGCTACTCGACCTGCTTCTTACTGGCAGAGCTGCACCTCTGTACCTATTTTATTCTGTGAATCAGTCCAACTACTTTCCTATGAAATCTATCCCAGTAGCACAAGGTAAAGGAAGCCAGGGACCAGTATTTCTCACAGCTAATCTCTGCCAACCAGCACAACCCCAGAATCTTGTTTAATACCATTAACCAGCTTGTAAACTCACCTCCCCCTACTGCAGACGTTTCTTCTCCAGCCGACTGCGACAAAATTCTTAACTTCTTCATAGAAAAGATTTATCATATTAGGTCAAATATCACTCTTCCAACCTCTGCAGTCGACCTCCCTTGCCCTTCTTTGGATGTGTTGGATTGTTTTAGACAAATAACACTGCAGGATATTAGGAAAACTGTGTCACTTATAAGACCCTCAACGAGTCCCCTTGACATTATCCCCACAAAACTGCTTAAAGAAACAATAGAGACAATCAGCCCCCCGCACTGCTGACCATCATCAATACCTCTCTGACCACTGGAGTTGTACCAGATCTTTTTAAAACTGCTTGTGTTCAACCGCTGCTGAAGAGACCCGGTTTAGACCCCTCAGACCTAAAAAAACTTCCATCCAATTTCTAAACTGACATTCATATCAAAAATCCTAGAAAAGGTAGTGCTGGACCAACTAATCCAGGCACTTAATAACAACAAAGTTTTTGATAAGTTTCAATGCATTTTCCGCAAGCTACATAGCACAGAAACTGCCCTCTTTAGAGTCACAAATTATGTACTGATGGCCGCAGACTCTGGTGCATGTTCCGTGTTACTATTACTTGACCTCAGTGCAGCATTTGACACCATCGACCATTCTGTTCTTACCGACAGACTAAAACGGTATTACTGGAACTGCTCTGGACTAGTTTTCCTCATACCTAGCCAACCGGACATTTTTCATTTCTGTTGGTGAATTTTCTTCACGAACTGCGGCGTCTATACATGGAATACCACAAGGATCAATCTTG
Source organism: Macquaria australasica (assembly GCA_005408345.1). Classification (NCBI taxonomy): domain Eukaryota; kingdom Metazoa; phylum Chordata; class Actinopteri; order Centrarchiformes; family Percichthyidae; genus Macquaria; species Macquaria australasica. The sequence continues at coordinate 402,272 of SEMN01000353.1, forward strand.
GGACCTGTTCTGTTTACCCTGTACATGCTGCCCTTGGGACAGATAATCCGTCATCATAACATCTCAATTCATAGCTACGCAGATGATACACAGCTGTACCTGTCATTTAAACCCTCTGACAACAGCAAATTAGCTTCATTACACAACTGCCTAAATGACATAAAAAGCTGGATGTCCCAAAACTTGTTAAAATTTAACTCCGACAGAAGTACTCATCCTCCTTGGCCCCCTCACTCCCAACATAAAGTCAGCTACAAAAAATCTGGGTGTTATACTGGATAGCAACCTGAGCCTGGAGCAACATGTAAAGAAAGTAGTCCAGTCGTGTTTTTATCAACTGAGGAATATCTTGAAAGTTGGATCAGTTCTGTCCTTCAGTAACACAGAGAAAATTATACATACTTATATCTTCCCGCCTCGATTATTGTAATGCCTTGTTTACTTGTCTAAACAACCGAGCTATGGAGCAGCATCAAATTGTCCAAAATTCAGCAGCCAGACTACTGACAAACACAAAGCGATTCTCACACATCACACCAATTTTGGCTTCACTGCATTGGCTTCCAGTCTCTTTTAGAATCCATTTTAAAGTGCTTTTAATCACATACAAGGCTCTAAATGATCTGGCGCCGGGGTATATAACCGGGCTCCTCACACCGTCCCTCAGGTCTGCCAGTCTGTGTCTTTTAACTATTCCAGAGTCTAGGTTAAAAACAAAGGGTGATCGAGCATTTGCAGTACTGGCTCCTCGGCTCTGGAACAGCCTTCCACTGAGCTTTTAAATCTCGTCTTAAAACTTACTTTTACAGAATGGCCTTTTCTAACAGCTGACTGAGTGGACATGAGCTGTTGGTTTTGTGTATGTATATATGTATGTATCTACGTATATGTGTATATGTATGTATGTATGTATATGCATATGTTTCATTATTTACCTCTTGCAGTTGTTCCTAAAGTTTATGTTTTGAATTTCATTATCTTGGAAAGCACTTTGTGCGTCTTTGCTTGAAAAGTGCTCTATAAATAAATAAACTAAACTAAAGGGCAGTTTAGAGGCTGCAGGAAGCAGCTCATTTTCTTGTTGATGGTCTTATGAATTACAATAATCGAATTATCCTGTAATGCACAAGAACATACCACATTATAAGTGTATATTTATATTGTTTTATACATTTTTATGCAGCAATACTAAATTCAAACATGTTTAGTGAGTTAAATTTCATTAAACACAGTCCTTGGAGGATGTGAGGCTTTCAGGTGAAAAATGCAAACAAACTAGCATGCTAGCTTCTGATTAGCATGTTCGCTAACGAGTTACCTTGCCACATAATTACTGAACTGACAATGGGTGGGTTAAGAGATGCCACCATGACGACAACATTGCACAGTCAAATTTAACACGTTAAATCTACCTTGTGTGAAGTCCACTTTTGGGTTTTTGTGTGTGTGTGTGTGGAGGGGCCCCCCATTTCTTCATGTTTTACTTTATTAAAACAGAGTTTACAGCAGGAGTGTTTGTAACTGCTTTGTGTTCTCGTGTGTGTGTGTGTGTGTGTGTGTGTGTGTGTGTGTGTGTGTTAGGTGGTGGGAGATCTCATGTTGAGGATTCAGCGCATCCCAGACTTCACACCCAAACTGCTTCTTGTGAGGAAGAGATTATTAGGTCTGGAGCCAGAGGGCATCACGTACGTACCTCCACGTGGGTTCTGTGCTCGTATCTTCTGAGTTGACTTTTGGTATGCACTTCTCACCTTTCTGTCTTTTTTTGTCTGTAGTATCGACCACATGACTCTGCTGGAGGGGGTGATCGTGCTAGAGGAGTTCTGCAAAGAGCTGGCAGCCATCGCCTTCGTCAAATACCACGCAGCTGCCTCCTCCTCCTCGCCGTAACCTTCCCGCTGTTCTTCCATCTGCCGCGGCCAGGCAGACGGGTCAGGATCAAACTGGGCCTTTGGGGTGTGCTGGTACCGGTGGCACAGGGTCGGCAAAACATTACCACTAACTGCTCATCCCTGCAAGACTGTTAAAGCCCACACGGACGGGTTTCATCGCTCCCCCTCTTCTGACCTCTCGGGCTCCACCGTAAAAAGGCTTTGGTCTTGTTTTTGAACAGGTCAGAGCGCAGACACTGCCCAGCCAGTGGAGGAATTAGAGGAGGAGGATAGAGGTCGAGGTGCAGAGAGATGGTCACTGGACTTTTTTTCAGCCTCTGCATTTTCTCTCACTCCCCCCCACCACCATCTCTATTTCTGACCAGCCAAAAGATGATAGCCCTATAATTATTATATCAAGGAGAAAAGATATTTGTCTATTTATTTTCTGTCCCATTCTCACCCATTTGTAAACGTCATTGCCTTAGTGTGGAATCGCACCTTTCAGTTACAGAAGATTGTTTCCTTTTGAAACATTTTTATCTTAACTCCTCACGTATTGTCTGTTTGAGGACAAGAGGCTGTAGAGACAAATGCCCACTACCTTCAACCCCTATATGTACCTGTAGTTACATACATATTGTACTGCAGTATTTACGATACTGCACTCATATTTTATATGCCAAGTACTCTTATTTATTTGTTTGCTTTCAGGTTGCCTTTTTAACTAATGTCATATTAAGATAAAATGAATTTGAAACGGTCAAAGTAAGGAGTGACCAAGCAGATTTGCTTTCCTTGTCTTTCCTCAGTTTGTCTTTAAGTGCTTGTGCTCTCAAAGCTCATCTGTAATCACCATCACCCAAAGATGTAACCATCCGTCACATTTTGTCAAACGAAATGGTGAAATTTCACAACTTATGTGAATTTGCACACAGATCTCATTACATTGCACTTGTTACATTATTCAAGTTCATTCATGCTTTATTTTTCTTTGGGTTGGCTTTTAGGAAATGTCAAGTTGGCATTTGTGGAAAGAGACATCTTGTTTTTGATTCCACATTAGTTTTTGTTGTGAAATGTTGTTCTCCACACCAGTGTTTATTTTATCCAAGAGATACTTTGCTATTGTGTTTTACACCATTTATAATTCTCAATAATTGGTTTATTCTATTGATGGGAGGGATGCAGAGGAGCACACCTCTTGATTTTATTTACCAGTGTCTTAAATACATCATTACCTTTGGACATACTGTAGCTTCCAGCAATGGTTCCCAACCTTTATTGGCTTTTGATCCCTAAAACAAAGCTATGTCTACTTGGTCGTCTCTGTCTGCAAGTTGTGATTCAAACTTCTTACTTCGAACTTTTTATCAAAATGATCCAGTCATTTATAGGAAAAGAAGCAAAGATTAGAAGAAGAAAAAAAAACATCATCCTCCAAAATTGTTTATCATCTCTTGACCCCTTAAATTTATCTCAAGACCCTTTTAGCGGGATCCAGACCCCCAGTTTGGGAAAGCGCCAGCTAACAGTATCCTAAGAGCTCAGAGTTCCTCCATAGGTTATCATGACTTCCTATGAGGTGTTGCATTTACTAGCAGTATTACCTTTTCATGCTGATTGTGATTGATCACGGTGCTGTGCATTGTTGGATGGTTGTGTATTGCCTGGATATCTCCGGAGTCTCACCTCACGGATCAGTGGTTCAGCACGTTTGAATTAGTCTAAATCAAGATGCTACTTAATATAACGTTGGTTCTTGTGTTATCTTGTGTTCCCAGTGTGCGTGTTTCCATGATTGGTGAGCATGTTTGGCAACAACTTTGTTTATGTGTGAGTGTATTGACAGCGGAGAATGGACAGTCATTCATTGAATTCATGAGTCTTGAGCCTTGTTCCCCCCCCCCCCCTCTTTCTTCTGCTCCCACCTCAAACCCATCACTCAAGCACCTAAACTACATTATGCAAATGCTTGCATGGAATCAGATTTGCACATTGTCTTTCTTCATCCTTGTTCTTTATCCTAATGTAAATATACACAACAAAAAGTTTTTTGGGTTTTTTTTGATTATTCAAAATGTTTTGTTTCATGAACCAAAAAAAAAAAAAAATCTAGGATGTACCAGGAGTAACATTTCTATTTTAATGGGAAACTTTTTTTAAATTGTCAATCATGCACATTTTTTAATTGACTATCTTTCCAACTTGTTCTGTACATTTGTATATTGTATGTGTACAATAGCAATAGAGATATACTACCTGGCGTAAATGCATGCTTATACAAAATTTTTCATTGTTGAAAGAAAGAAAAAAGGCAGTCCAGCCATCTGTGATGAGTTCTTAGCTGTCAGCACTTTGTTCTTTGAAGACACTGACAGGGAGATGTGATGCCTTACTTCACACTGTGGATCTCTGAGGACTCCTAGAATGGATGTGTAAGGGGTTTCTGCTTCACTATGGTCTGTTGTGATCTATTATGCCTATCTCTTGTGTTACATAGACTTTGTTTGGTTTGTGAAGATGTACAGGACTCTCAGTATAGTCAAATCTGATGCCAATGGATTTATTTTCTTGTCAGCTTAGACCAATCACTGTATGATGTTGCTGCATTTCTTCATGTTCATCGCTGCTTTCCTCTGGTGCAAAATGGGAAGAGTCTCATTATACTTCTTGTATCTCATGGCCAGTTTGATTTTGTGATTGTACAATGCATAATTGAAACATTAAGGTGCATGCTCACTCCTCCTGCCTCAGAGTAATTGTTAGTGATCACTGCAGTCTCTTGTTCTCTCTGAGGCATTGGCTCATTAATTCCTCATCAGCTGTCTTCATTTCAACACACAGTTGCGTTTCATTCAGGACAATATGGTTTTGTTCAACATTCTCCGTCCCAATTAAAAAACAAAAAAAAGTTCTTCAGCAGGACATGGTCATTCTTTGAACAGTTCATTGTGTTTCATCTTGTTTTTATTACAAAATGTCTGTACAACAAAACAAAAATACACAAAATAACCATTTCTTTAAATGACAAGGTGAAACCCACAAAATCTGTTCAATAATCCCCTTTTTAAAACAATATTTCTGAAAAACCACCAGATATTATGGGGGAATTGAATGTCTTTAACCTGTACTTTTCCTATGCAAACAGCCCTGCAGGATGACATGACATCATGTACAGGAACAGACCAGAGAACATCGAGCGTGAAAATGACCCCTCTTGCCAGTGAATAACTGAACAGCAGTCAGCATGGGTATGTTATCCTCTGTCAAATTCTCTTTGGCTCCAAGCCAGCCACGCTCAGTCATCCAGCTAATTCTGTAGAAATGAGTCAAAAATTGCACTCTCTCTGGGCACAGCAGAGGATTGTATGACCAAAGTCCAAAGTCATGTGAGGTGGTCTGGAAATAAGTAAATCCTACATTTGCCTTGCAGTGACTTAGAAATCAGCCATGGAAAAGAGGCACTATGGTGCAGAAAGAAGGCTCTCAGTCTAATAACTCTCATTCTTAATGATTGCTGAGGTACTTACTGAGGTTGCAGTCAGCTAGGGTCTTACAGTTCTAGTTAAAGGAGTATGTTAACATTTTAAAGCACCTGAAGTCACTTTTCCAAATTAAGAGATCCTTGTTCTTACAAAAATATTCATACTCATTACTACTGTAATACTACACCAGAGTAGCCAAACATCAAGTGCTTCCATACAAGGAAACACTAATACTTTGATTGCAGTAAGGAAGTGGAATTGCTAGGTCTATACAGTGTCTCATTAAACAAGAGATTTGTGTCCAATGCCCTGACTCAAGTCAGTAGTAGCATCACATAGTTAAAGTTCTGCAGTCTTGTGGAGGCAAATCAGAGAGACAGGTTTACAATGGATCGCTTTTAAAACAAATTCGACAATAAAGTTCATTTATTTATCTGACATCATGAAAACCTGTTTGGCACTCTCAGGTTTGTTACCCAAAGAAAGATCAAGTCAACTATTGTGGCATTTCAAAATAAGTGAACAACTTAAATATCACTTTAAGGATATGAACTGTGTGACAAGTTTATAAAATGTCATAATTGTATTCATGTCTGTGTGTGAACACAGATGAAAATATAGACAGCATTATGCTAAAAGCTGAGGTAAATAAAAATAATTTCCATCAGATTGTCATAGTCTTAACAATTTCTACTCAAGAAAGAAAGTGCCAGATCAGGGCTTCATTAGGAAATCTCACATGCAGAACTGATGTCATACTAAATGATCAAGCCATTGACTCACTGAACTCTTTCCAGCTAAAGTAAAGAATATGTTAACAGTAAACCATAAATATCTTATGTTTTACATGTTGTGACCCAGCTACGTGATCCTGTTTGAGAGACAGTCCTACAAATGTCACAATCAAAAAAATGTAGAAAAACATCCAGCGTTCTTTCTCCATCCCAACAGCATGACAGTATATCAACATATGATGGTATATTAAATTAATTTACATTTTACATGTAAATAATTCCTTTTCTTTATGCAAATCATTTTCATATACATACAAAACCACTACGTAAAAAAAAGAAAACTACATGCCGTTGCACAAACTTACCAATTTAGAAAAAAAACAAACTGTACATTTCCAAATGTCTTTTTTATGTCAATAAGCATCTCCTCGCCCATTTACAAACCCAGATATGTGTGCGCACAGACACACGCTTGTGCACAAGTTGCTCACACTGGAACATTCAGACAAACAAATGTCTCTTTGGCTGGTGTGAAGCTGTGGCACCTTGCAGTGTGTGTGTACATGTAATTACACATTTGCAAAAAACACGCGCACACAAAAAATAACACCATCTAACAGCATAGAAAATAGGTTCCGATGATAGATGTAGTGATATATTTCCTATGTATTTGTGAATATATATTTATATACCAAAACATACTGTATAAGGGTCAGCCACACATATGCCCTTGATTGTGTATATATGTATTTTAAAGGTCACATTCAGAAGTGTAATGTGAAACTCTAGGAAGGCATCAATAAATAGAGACGTCGGTTAGTCCGTCTGTGTGTGTGTTTGTGTGTGTGTGTGTGTCCCTGGGTCTGCCACATTAAACTGCTCCAGCCGTCTGTCAGTCGTTCTTTGAGTTCTGTGCTGCGTCCAGGTTGACCACCTGGAGCTCCGTCAGGTTACTGCTGCTGCCGCTCGATTGCTGGCCAATCACCATCTGGAACACAACACAGCTACGTCAGGAGACAGTACAGACAGCCAATCACAAGTCATCACATCACACAACACCTAGCACGGATGGAAATCCTGCTACGCTGCATGCTGTTTATAATGGAGTGGTGTGATGCTGTAATAGATGCTGATGTTTCCTGTAATATACAAGTTATTTACTCTGAAATTGTGTTCTGTAAGTGCAATTTAGACTATTAGGACAGATATTTTTTTTAAAAGAGCACACCAAATATCACCTTAAGTTCTATAGTATCTTTCCAGTTGCATATAATCAAAATACTTTATATATTTTAAACCAATTAACATAGATGAATTCCCCTCTGAAAAAGTACATAAAATAATTCCACGTAAGTTCTGATTTCCATGCACTGCTACAGTGGTGTTTTGTTAAGTCTACTGCATGTGTATTTTGCTGCAAATCACAGGTAAAACAAGCAGCCAGCTCATCATTCACATTCATACAAAAGAGGCAACAGGTGAGAACCCCATGGCCTCTGTGTGCCAGTGCTCTGTTAGGATGCATTAGTGCGGTCACGTGGCATGCTGGTTGCATAGGGAATTTGAGAGTTTCACTTGTAAAATGCAGATCTTGCCGTACTGGGTGTAGCTGCACTGCTGAGACGGGGATCTGCACCGTGCCTGGAGGTGCTGTGAGGAACACCTGAGGGACAGCACCTGGGGGGAAAAAACATGGTTTTCTATTGGCAAACACTCTAGCATTATGTTTACTTGAAATTATTTACAAATTACAAATGAATCCACATTTGTCACCCAGTAAACGGTGTGTGTTCAGCCCGTGTTGTTCAGCGTCTCACCTGTGTCTTGGGCCTGTGCGTGGGACACCTGCATGGCCGAGGTGCCCTGGGAGAAGGCGTTGAGCACAGCCAGCCCCCCGTCAGCCAGCCCCGGCGTGGAGGCGTACATCACTGTGTGGGGGCTGGGGTACATCATGTGACCCGCCACAGACGTTGGCACTGACGAAGTGACTATGGTTGCTGGGAGACTCACTGTTGCTGGAAGGAGAGCAGGGGGGGAGGGAGGAGGAAGAGAAAGCGCATGTCACACAGAGGGCAAGAGGTGTGTACACATGGTGGCCAGCAGATGGCGCTTCATATCTGTTTAAATTCAACTACTAACTCCTACTTATGCAGCGAGTAGTGGCACAATAACACAGTCCTTGAGGACAACTCATTACAAATAGGAGCAGAATGAAAAACAAATCAGTGCAAGCAGGAAAAATACAACACTGTCATCTTAAAGGATGTTCTTGTAAAAATCTAATGTCAAGTTTCAAGTTGGACAGAAAGGACCCTATTTCCACTCATTGAGATGCTATATATTTGTATTTTTAACTAAAATTCTGATGGTGAGTTTCACACAAGTGAAACCTCATAAATGCTACTGTATGTCACCATTAGACAACATGAATTTTGGACACTGCACTTGAAATGTTCTGGTAACCTCTTTCCACCATCTGGAGCACCAGTGTGCACTGTTTGTAAATGGAACTGGTTCTCTAAGAAAAATCTCCAGGGAGGTGTTTACTAAAACTTTAAGGAGACTTCCATCAGAGAGGGGATCTGACCTACCGGTGGAGTTTGTGGAGGTGTGGGACATCTCGGGGCTGCTGTCGCTGTTGGAAGTGGACTGGGTGTTATGGACCTGGATAGCCTGGAGCTGCTGGGGAACCCCCGCTCCTGGAGACACAGAGGGAATACAGTCACTACAGTAAGTCAGCCAACACCCCACACAGGGGACAGTAGTTGCAGTAGGAGTATGGGGAGTGCAGCAGTGAGGGTAGCATATGGTAGCTCTGGCAGTAGAAGCATTGGCAGTACTATTAGCTGAGGTAGAGGAAGTCGTCGTTAGCATCAGAAAGCCTAGCATTAGGTGCATGGTTATCGGCCATAGCAGAAGAGGTAGCATTAGCAGTACTAGCAGCAGCAGCTCTGTGATGATATGATTAGTATAAGCAGGCACAGTCGTGGCAGCATGCAGAGCAGGTCACCTGTGAGGGAGACAGCAGCAGGGAAGCGGAAGACAGCCTGCTGTCCCTGCTGTGGCTGCGGGGCGGCGGCCAGGGCCTGACCATGCTGCCCCTGGAGGGCCAGGGAGTGCTGCTGCAGCTGGCTCAGAGGAATGGTGGGGGTGCCGGGGGGGAGAGGAGTGCCTGCTGGAGGGGCACACACACACACACACGGGAATAAGACTAAATGCGAAAGGATAGTACAGTTTGAAATAGTGCTAATAACTTCAGCCACAGTACATTTCTACAAACGACTCGCTGTTTGAGAAATCAACAACCCTCAGTGGCCCAAGACTTGCATAAAATAGGATGCAAGGTTCACAAAAATGTTACATTTACTGATGTTCTAATCAAGTATGTAATATCATTTATCCATCTAGCAAGTTCCAGATCACTGGCTAGATAACATGACAAGCAAGCAGCGATATGAGTGATTTTAATTTTCAAGCAAAAGATATTTAATAGATATGGAGTTTTCTTGTAAGCAAATAAAAGTTGTGTTTTCTCTGTGTTTCTCATCAAACACTGTGTGTAACTGAGGTCATGATGAATTTTCTTCCTCAAAAAACATTTGCAAAGTTTTTAAAAATATTTTAAATTGTGCATCATTTACATCCATGTTCACAAGGACATTCATCCATGTGTTCATCCTTTGCGTTGTTGACACCAAATGTCGATCAGGGGAATAGCCTGAATTGCTCTGCCCGCGTGCTCATGCTCAACGGGGACCCACGTGTAAAAACTTCGCTTCATAGTACTACCAGTTGTCAAAAACTCCACAGGGTACCTTTTAAGTTGGTGTTACATTGGCAATTTAATTGTATTAAACAATTAAGTTTAATAAAAGGTAAAGGTAAGTGAAAATAATGAAAATGTTCAATAACAGTTTTAATACATACATGGTTGCAAGTGACACATACTGTATGACTGTATAAGTGGTGATTATGAGTTAAGATACGTTTCATTTTGTGAACCCCAATTTCCTTTCAAAGGTTGCATGATGATTCATTTTTTTCTTACAAAATGACAGATCTCTCATTTCAGAACATGACTCTGGAGTTACACCCTCACATTTGGTCATATGTTCCATAGACAGTTGCTGCAGTAGGGTGGGCAGGCCCCGTCAAGCTGTCAACTGAGGAGGTTTTAGTGTGGGAGGGTGTGTTGTTCCACCTGGCACTGCTGCTATGTGCCAGACAGGTGGTGAAGAGGAGAGAGGGAGTGAGCGAGCAGAAGAAAGGGGCAGAGCAATGGAGGGAGGGAGAGGGTGGAAAGAGAGGGAGGGTGAGAGAGAAGGTTGCAGAAGGAGGAGAAAGACAGAGAAAGAAAGACAGACACGGCCTGGCTGTCCTTCAGCTGTCAGTCAAAATAACATACAGGACCCATTAGTTGGCATCATGTGTCTGTCCGTTCAGCTGTGGCAGAGCGCAGACAACCACCACACTGCAACAACTAGCTACTGACATTACTGCCATTACTGCCAGTACCTAGAAAATACAACACTGACGAGCACCGGGCCTGTTCAGCTTCACAGTCGCGACACACTCTTGTCTACGTGATAACAACAACAGCATACACCGTAGAAAAGATCGCACCAGTCAGCATTTAAGTGTCAACCGGCCTTTCATCTCTTTGGGGGAATAGTGACCTCTTGGCATCTCCAGGCCCTACTTGGAGACCCACAGATGTAGTCCCAGTATTTCTCAGCACAACCACCGTGAAAAGGAAGTGTAATGAATAATTACTGGGAAAAGACAATTTAGAAACACTTTAGGGATCCCCAAATCAGAGTCTGCTGCCCTTAAATCCTCGCTGAGTCGGGGCAGTAGAGATCCCTTGTGTTTCAGAGCGTGTCTGTGAAGTCCCCCTTAATGAAGGGTCACGTCTAGTTCAGGACCACTCTGTCACAAAGCTCTGGCTCCACAAAGTACGCCTCAATTATAATTTCAGCACAAGCCACTGATCCTTCATTGAATATTCATGACTCATTATGGGCCATGTTCGTCAGCCCTCATTGCCAGGTCTATTGTCTCCGTCTCACCTAATTATTCCTGTCCCCAAGTGACAATCAAAGGCAGGGCCAGTAGCCAATAGACGTGGCTTCCCTGGATACTGGGGGCTTTGTAAAACCCGTGGGCGTTGAGTGTTGGTGACTGGCTATGAAGGGCTGTTGTGTGATATAAACAGCTCGAAGAGAGAGAGGCACGACCACCCCGAGATGACGGCTGAGGTCACGGAGCAGTGCCATTCAAATTCTAATCAGCTAATAAGCTAGACAACACGGTGACATTAACAAAACATGAAGGCCTGCAGAAATGTCCGATTCTAAAAGGATGAGGTTAAGACAAACAAACCATAAAGAAAATAATTAAGAACTGTAACAGAGCTCTGGATGTTGAGGTAAAGACACCCCATGTTTTTCTTTCCTACATACCGGGCATGAAAGTGAAACCGCCGGGCAGCTGCATCACCCCCGTGGAGGCGCCGGTCTTGAGGATGGTACCGTTGGCGCCGACGTTGCTGCTGGCCGAGACGGGCGCCAGGTAGTTGGTGATGGGGAACGAAGGTCCGCTGCTCACCTGCATGGTGGTGGAGGTGGTGGGTACTGTGGACTGGGCGCTGCTGGTAGTGCCTGGTAGGCTGGCTACCGTGAACGTCGGCTTCAGTGTATCCTGTGGGAGAAAGTGAACACTCTGAGTAGGAAGACAGGGGACGATGATTTGATGACATTAAATTAGTATTTGATTCTGTCAAGGCAGAGGAAGATTCCAGCAATTAAGTATTGCACTTCCATAAACTTGAGGGGCTCACAAGAGACAGTTTTGAAAGAGAACAGTGAAAATCAAAGCAGCAGAAGCTCCAAAAACACTGGCAATTCCCATAATGCAACTCAATAGTGTCTTTTGTTAGGCCTTCCTTGACTGGTAAATGCCAACGTCTTTCAATCCACACATCTACAGTTTGTAACACAGGGTTTCTGTTAAGAATTTGAAGTCTCAAGCCAAATCCCAGATAACCCTGATGACATCATCAGGGTTATCTTGATGAGTAAATTGAACTTGATGTGTGAATACTTAATTTCTTTATATTTCATTTAATTTGTTTATCATTTCATATTTAATTTGATTGATATCTAATTTATTTATTTTTTCACACATTGGAATCTTGAATTGTACAAGAATGTTCATTTCAGCTGCATTTCTATATGTTCATGATGTTCAATACAAAATAATTAAATTAAAAAAATGGAACTTGATGTGTAAAATCGGTGGAGTGGCCCTTTAAGATTCTATTTTTGACCACCTGGAAGTTGCTAGTATTTGAAACTGCACTAGCTCCTCTCTGCTACAACCCATTTATTCCAGTGACTGCAAAAGCAACATCAGAAGAGTTTCATATGACGCCTAAAACAACACCATTAATGGGGCTTTTCCTCTCCGAGCAGGAGGAGGCTTTAATGCTTATACACGGCAGTATTTTCAGGGATCAATGGGTGGGTGACAAAAACCAGAGTGGGTTTTAATAGACTGAGGGCTAATCACCTAAACAAGGTAGAGAAACAGGCTGGGACCCCTCTAATTGCATCCATATGTAAAATACTAAGCAGTGCAGGGAGCGTTTCTCTGAGCAATTCCAGTCTTAACTCTTTAAAGAACAATACGTTGCATTTAAGTTGGAGAAAGAATCTTCCAGTTTCCAAATCAAATACTATTAAAATGCTACTCCAGAATACATAATGCCCAAGAGAGAAAAGATTTATACATCATACCAGGTGTATGGGAACATGACTGTGTATCCTCTTTGAATACTGCGACATACACCTGAATAATCACAGCATCGTCCATTCATCACTCATCCAACTCTACTGAAGAGTAACAAAAACATCATTTCTGCACTCACATTTTGTTGAGTTACTATGACAACTGACTGACCATAATAACCAACACGACATCTCAGTAAAAAGCGTAGAAATCAGGCAGATGAGATGCTCACATAGACTCAAGATCAAAGGAGGTGAGCCGTAGCATCACACCATTCGCTAATGTGAACATCCATTGAACAGCAGAGCAGGATGTGTTGGTGAGTGGGCTGCATGAAAAGAGCAGGGTAGGCGTTAGTCCGGGACTATAAAGCACCTACCATGCCTGTTTCTATGCACTTACACAAACACTTATCACTTGATACTAATGATCTGTATTAGCAGTGTGGGAATAAGCCTACACATTAGAATGCATGTAAGAGTTAGCATTTCCCTGTGGGTTCAATGTCCTCTGAGGGTTTGATTAAACATAGATAGAGACGTTGCTGAGACACATCAATAGAGGCAGAATATTCTCCATTAGTTGATGTTAATAAGGGGTGTGATAACAAGCAGGAAAACAATGGGAAATGAGGCAGGGCAAGAGGAAGGGCCCTTCAAGAATGAATGGGAGCTGCAAGTCCAGCAAGGATAAGTATGCTGTATCCCAGTTCAATGGCTTGATCATCTGATTCTCCACATATGTGTGTGCAGAGGACATCATAACAGATTGTCCCATTTCAAAGGCTCCTCCAAAGGTGGCCAAGAAATGCAGCTTTCTTTTGCCAGAATTTGGAGGACACAACCAGTGTATCCTTTGCAGTCCTCCGTTTCCCATAATGCATTGTGGACTCTTCAATCCCTGGTTGAAGTCCGGCCAGGGACCTTCGTTGTTGACCCTACAGTTTACCGGTGGTATTTACACTTTGTCAGCCACTTGAGGGTGACAGACGTGGAAATATTTGACTTTCAAGTTGAAAACCATTCGTTTCTGACTGAGGCTAGACCATAATATTTGTCAAGAAGGTGCAGGCTCAGCCTAGACCTCAGGTGCTCTGAAGGACATACCTTGCAGGCCGTGTCCTTGGGAGGATCCAGCCTCGTAACTGGGGCAAAGCTTTTGTGTCACAGAATGCACTCTACACAGTGCAGCAGTATAACAGATGAGGTGAGTGAATAATACAGGTTTTGGAAACACAGCCATGTGTGACAGACAGGCTTACAACGAGCAAACAAGCGAATGTGGTGTGTTGCAGCCTATAAGCTTCAAAAGGCACATACATTATTAATAACAGAAAGGTAGTGTAGAAGCAGGCTAGGCCAACCTTTCTTACAAAGCACTATTGGTTTTTATATGTGACTGATTACATGGGTGAAAGGTGGAGGATCCAGCATGTACTCCACTGATAAGGCCTTCCAACCACACACTACCATGCAAACATGTAGATGGTGCTACTGTAAGGATTGGCTCCCAGTCTTCAGCCACATTACAGTCTTAATATTAAAGATAGACTGCTAGGATGGCTCAGTGCAATGACTAAACAAAAGGGTTTTTATTTGATTTTATGAGTTACAAAACTCTGAGGATTAACAAATAACCAAGGGTGTCGCAGTTAACTAAGAGTCTTCTGGGTCTCATGACGTACAGATGGCGAAGCAGGTGGTGTCTTATACAAGCTGCTCTGACTCTACATGAGTATACAAAACCAAAACTACATAGTGCTGAGAAGTTGGTTAGTTGGTCTACAGCTCAGTTCCAGGCCCTGCCAAGGGGCTCTGACAGTCCAAGGTCCTTTACCTCTTTAGTTAAACAGCAGATGGAAAGTCAAAGGGGGAGGGCCACACAGAGGACTCACAGTTGTTCTGCCCTTTCAACCAAAAAGGGGAAACTGAATCAATTCACACAACAATCTATCATCCGTCTACCGAACATCTATCAGGCCTGTCATTCATCACACAGTGATTACAGACACTCAGACCATGACACAGCTGTCACCACGCCGTCATTCTCCCAGGAGACTTTCCAATTTTGGTTGAAGTAATAGTTTCATTAATGTTCACTAAAACTAACCAAGACAAATAAAGAATAACTCATTCTACATTAGAATAGGGGTTACAGATATTACTGTACGTCATGACTGGTTAAAAAATATCTTTAAGGTGAGACTCACAAATCAGAACAAAAATTGAGCCAACCGTTCTACTTGACACTGGAGATAAAGTATGTCGAGAAAGCTAACCGTGGTGTGGCAGCAAGTAGTAGTAGCAGAGAGTGTGTGTCTGTGTGTGGCAGGCGAAGCAGAGTCCGACCTGTGTGAGGTTCGGGACAGGGGACAGGGGACAGGATAGGGGCGAGAGTGCAAACAGCTGAGGGTACAGACAGCTGGCGGGAAACCTGAGTACCTCTGAGGGGGAATTAACCCTTTCTACGCCAGCTGAGGAAGCAGGAGGCCACGTGTAAACGCAGCCGCCATCTGACTCTTGGGAGTTCTCACCATTGGGTACAAGAACAACTAAATTTCTGCAACGGACCGAGATGCTTCACCTTGTACTATTGTTAAAAAAAAAAAAAAAAAGACAAAAAAGAAAAACACGGCTCACTAAAGGGACAAGGTCACTTTGTCCCAGCTTTTTCACATTACACCGCACAATGGAGAAATAATTGGCCAACAAGGACTGAGAGTTTGGCTTCACAAAGTGTAAGCTGTGTGGTAATCTAAGAGTCTAGCCAAACTACCAATATCTCTGTGACCTACATAGCGAGCTTCACCTGACCTACTGCTTTGTTTGACCATCTCCATGTGTCTCCTGTTCAACTGGCCAGTCTATAAACAGCGCTGGCTTTTAGTTCAGAGTCACGGCAGTGCATAGTAAACATAGGCCACAGTGGTGTAATGCATTCCTTCTGACCAGAAGTGAGAGAAGGGAATCATCTTTGTGATGGAGCCAAAGCCTCAGCACTGTCACTTCCTGTCCGTCTCCTGCTCCTTCTAGTACAGTCTTACACACTGATACTTCATACCATCTCCATCACTTAAAATGGACCCCTCTGCTGTAATATTCAAACGCACAGGAAGTCTCAACAGTATAGACAATACAATATATTAGAGGTGAGACAATTAGTCGATTAATCAATCGTTCTTAATTTGCAGCTATTATGATAATGAAAGTCATTTTTAAAGGAAAAGTGCCAAACTTTATCTTGCTTCTTAATTGGGAGGATTTGCTGCTTTTTTTTTTACTTGTGTTATATTAAACTGAATATTTTGGGGTTTTGGACTTTTTCTCAGATAACATGAGCAAGTTGAAGACGTCACCTTGAGTTCTTGTGATAGGTAACTGATTAAAAAAATAAAATAATAGGCAAATTAAATGATAGTGAGTGCGATCGTTACTTGAGGTTACTAGTTGAGTTTGATACTCACTACTGATGAAATTATGGCCATAAAGATTTGTATAAGCCTGAGAGAAAATGGTGAAAAGATTTTCTTTCACAAATACAAAAGTTGGTTTAAAATTTCTTTAACGTTTTATCCCAGATTCCTTTTTTGTTTTCAAATCAACCTCACTACTGCTCTACTCACTTTTGAAAAACAAAACAAAAACAACAACGCGGGCCGACCTGGGGAAACACGCCACTTAGTATAATGAGGTACCAGAATGTAACAAATGAAGTCACAATTTATAGGCGTGTGAATGGAGGGCTGAGTCGTCTGGAATAAGCAATGAATCCTCTGGACTCAGACTGCACAGCCACTGAGAGCAGCCTCCGTAACATGCTAATCCTTTTTACAACACAGGGACATTATTTTACTCCAGCAAGAGAGATCTCAAGTATTATACATTCTGCCCCTCCTATATCCACAGTGAACATATGAGAAATCCTAACATAAAAAGGATCAGGAGACAGAATTCAATAAACGCAAACCATGAGAGACAACAGCAGTCTTACATACACACTCACACTCTTTGGTAGTGGTGCTACAAAAATACAAAAGAGGCGAAACATTTTCTTATAGCTCTTTAAAAGTCCTTTCAATGTGCTGGTTTCCAAAATTTCCTGCGTTCTTAAGGGTTCTATATATGGTAAAAGAATAAAAGCCTCCATTGCCCTCCTTACATTCACAGACATCATACGAAAGACCCCGTTTGAAAGGAAGAGGAAATGAGAGAGTAATTAAAAAGAGAGGGACACAAATGATTCCCTATCCATGAGGGATTAATCATTCCAAATTGAAGGTGACAACTGGCAGGCTAGTCCAGTGTTGGTTGGAGAGCCCATTGTGCAGTTTACTGGTGCCTGGTCCTCGTCTAATCTCCCATTTGCTGGCTCCCATCTCCCAGTCTGTCACCCTGCCAGCAACATGGAATTTGCAGCTCCATTTGGGACTGCTAAAAAAGGCAAGGCAGCCCAAGTGGAGGAGGTGCAGCCAATGGCGGCTGACCTGTCCAGTTGCTTGCTGTAAAATAAGGGGGTGGGGGTGGGGTGTGGGGGGGGTGACATAACATTGCTTTCCTCCCTTCCAACACAGCCAACATGCTGCTCTCCCTCTGACACCACCAACACCTCTCTCTTCATACAGTCTGTTTAAGAGCAGCCTTGAGATAAGAGCACATATCTGAGTAAATTAACTTTCCGTTATCTCAGTGATTCTCTCGTGTCACCTACTTCAAGCCACCGCTCTGCCCCAACAGCAGCACTTAGGCTGGAAGACAGAAGAAAATTATAAAACGAGAAATACTTTCTTTTCAAGTTCAGGTTCCCCATTTAACAATTAACAAATCCCTTAATTTCTCTAGGGAAACTAATTCAAATTCATACACATTTACATGCGTGCAATATGTTGAACAAAGAGGCTCAAAATCGGTGGTCTAGGGAGCCACAGGGCAGGGAAAACAAACATGTCAGCTGCTGGTTGGGACAGTGGCTTCAGCCTGGAAGTTTTCAGTGGCAACAACAATGTGATCTGTGCTAATGAGCAGAGCAACAAATAAACTTCAACAGGATTACAACAGCAACAGCACTGACAGCCAGAGCAGCAGGGGGAAGAGAGAGAGAGAGAGAGAGAGAGAGAGAGAGAGAGAGAGAGAGAGAGAGAGAGAGAGAGAGAGAGAGAGAGAGAGAGTGAGAGAGAGAGAGAGAGAGAGAGAGAGAAGGGACCAGACTGAGAAATCTATCCTAAGCCAGATCCTCTAAGCAAACATGAGTTGTGGGATTTGCCATCCCCTTCCAAAAATAACCCCAAAAGCATAAAAACATCTGTACCATAGAAATGTCTGATATTAAGAAGCACATCTGCTGGGGGAAGCCACAATAATGACAGATGTACCGTGTCTTTGTGAAGTACTGATAGTTCATTTCTGTTGTAACCACCTTTCCCTTGACCTACCTCATTCACCTCTACATCAGACATTACATTTCCCAGAAAGCCTTTCTACAGCTCTGAGAGAACAGTCTTGAACTTGTTGCCTTTGGCTGTTGGTTTTACGTACTTAATGTGTGCTCAGAGAGCAATAGCAATAGAAAAGCCAGGGTTTTCCAGACAAAGTGAGTCACGCACCTTAAACTTAATATCTTATCATCTTAACACTGCATTATGCTCAACAAAAAAACACTCAATGGAGTAATGCACCGATTCTTCGTTCTCACTGCTAGATTACATCTTGCAGGCTCAGTTTTCAGTACCAGATTTAGGTCTAGTGACAATGACCCAAGAATCAAATCAGCCCAGCTAGATATGCATCAGACCAATCAGCAGATGATGAGATGATTATAATGTGACTCAGCCTTTTCAAAGTCTCAAACTTTAACAAACACTCACAAAAAGCTGTTGACTGTGAAAACAAGAAGTTGCCGGGTGATGCAAAGCATGACTCGGAAACTGAACGGCCCATTACTCGCCTTAAAATGTATCTAGAAAATAATGTTGGTCACGAGTTCAGGAGAAATTTGAAAACATTTCCAGAGCAGCCTGCATGTTTTTCCACATTGAAATTCAGAAGGAAACTGTCAATCGTTTACTGGGCAGTCGCTGAAATTCAACCATGACGTTACATGTTGAACATTGTGGGATGGCTTTGTTACGCTTTTATTTTGGTAGACTAGCACTCAAACCTGAAGTTTAGTATTGATTAAAGACGCACAGATCGAATCCACCAGAATGGTATCGATGGTAGCCGATTATGACCTTATTAAGTGGATTGGATATTGGCCGATCCACATTAAATCCAATTTCTTCATTGGTGTCATTTAAAAAAAAAAAAAAAAGTGTTTACATTCATTCAGTCTTGATGGGCTACTGACTCCAATTTTAGTGTAACAGCAACTCCTGGAACATAATGTTGCATTATTTATCACTATACACTAAGTATAGGATCGGTACTCTGTATAGGCAATGATGTCGGATCGGTGGATCTCTAAT
Source organism: Macquaria australasica (assembly GCA_005408345.1). Taxonomy (NCBI): domain Eukaryota; kingdom Metazoa; phylum Chordata; class Actinopteri; order Centrarchiformes; family Percichthyidae; genus Macquaria; species Macquaria australasica. The sequence continues at coordinate 421,614 of SEMN01000353.1, forward strand.
AAAACATTTTAAACCACTGAAAATGAAACTCCACTGTACCAGTGCTTGGGCCCATTATCCATGATAATAAGAAAACAAATACACATCTAAATAACAAAATGGATGCAGAGTTACATCACCAGTTGCTGTTGATCTTAAAATCTTTCCATTTCTCAGGAGTTTTCTTTGAACCCAGCAAGAGTAATATAGGAAACAAAGTTTTACACCAGAATTTCTACTGTCACATGATTTTATGAACAGTACTTACAGCGCTAAATCACATCTGCTTCACTTATCTCCTAAGCCTCTCTCTTTTGCTTCTCCAAAATGTGCTCCACTTCCCCCACCAGCCACTGCAAACTCCGAACTGTTTAGACTAGTTTGGACTGTATGTATGACATACTACTCTCTTGATGAATAGAGTCCAGACGCTGCAGAGGTGCACGCAGCGACCACGCAACAGACCTGCTGCACAGAAATGATTCCTCGAAATCGAGGCCTCCGTATCCACCTGCCACGTCCTAACCATAACAGCGCCGATCCTGACATGTATCACACAGAGACAGGTTGTAGTGTGTCCCTCTGTGAGCGGTGTTCACAGGGCCCTCGCTGGTCTCCCACACTCATAATTGCAGCGGGGGCAGAGGTCACAGCCAGCCACCTAAATAGACGCCACATGAAACTGGACATAAAGTATTACTCAAATGTTTCCATTCCACCTGCTCATATCTACATCCATACCTCCCCTCCATATCACTAAATGAGTGGGGGGTGGGGTGGGGGGGATCACAGGACTCCAAAGACAGCTGCAGCTTATAAGGAATGTGAGGGGCCTCAGCCAAGAGAGCAGGCAGGGAAACCATACCATATATGGCAACAGAGGCAGAATCTAATTTTTATCAATGAGCAGAGCGGGCATGAGAGTGGCTTAACATGCAAAGGTTGCTCTCCCATCCCTGGTGCTGTATGGTACGTGTTAGTTAGTGCCTTGTGAAAACAGCACGCAGGCAAAAGCCTGGATGTGTCCGTCTTCAAAGGGGCGTACTTAAGCCGTGTAAACAGTGGAGGGAAACTCGGCTTCCAGCACGTGATTGCACCAAGGTGTGGATAGCCAAGTGTGTCTGCTGATGAGTTTACCGCTTCACTTCAAAATCTCAAAGACCCAAAGTTTAGGAACACTTGCAGTAATGTAGTGGGAAACACAGGGCGTTTCATCAGGGATGAAAACAGGTCACATAACCAACTAATAATGATTATGAGGATTTCAGAGTAGAAATCCAACTTTTATTTTTTTTTGAAAATACCACGTCCTAAATTCAGCTTCTTTCTGCCGTGGCAATTTTTAGAAGGTTAACAAGTTTGAAAACTGCACAAAATGTGTGATATTCCACCATTTTCAGAAATATATAAGTTCTGTTTAACTATCTCAGTGTTCAATCCATGAAGACAAGGCAGCTCCATCCCAAAATCAAAGATAAACACCAAAGTCCAGTCCTCCATATAGCAGGCTGCATGTTTCTCATCCTAACACAACCCAGACCTGCTGTGATTTATCTTGCAGAGTGTTACAAGGCTTTCCTGGATAAGAGGTCAGAAAGGTAAAGTGTAGACAGCTCCCTTTAGTAAGTGGGATAATACTCTACATATTATCTGGCTCTCCCTTCAGTCTAGAGCCCTTTGAAGGACTACTGAGACTTTTTGGTTTAATTAAAAAAAAGACCACCAAACCACAAGCCCAAAACAGAGGTCTCGCATATAACAGGCAAAAGTTCAAAACTGTGTTTACAATAGGACAAAGATTATTTTCCACAACTGCTTGTGGGTTTGATTTATTGCTCTCCTCGTGTGCTTGTCTAGCCTTTTTTGGAGAGATTTCCCACTATATCCATTAGTGACTCTCTATGGTGCTTTATCAGTTCTATTTTTTTTTTTTTTTTTTTAAATTCGCACTGCAATTCTCCATTAGAAAGCAGACAGTCAGTGAGTCACAAAGACTTCAACTCGAGTGCCTTTGTTGCTGAAAGCAGGGGAAATGTGGGGACAGTTACAAAAATGAGTGCATTCAATTTCGGGGATTCACAGCTGCAGCCTCACTACGATCTTCACAAAACAGATGGAGCGTATTCTTAATTTTTGTCTTGACCACCTAGAGTAGAGTACCGCTCTACACCAGCAGACCTTTCCACTTTTTGATTCTCACCTTTGTGTCGCCCATGCTCTCCGACTCAGACACCTGGTAGGTGAGGTCCGTCTCTTCAAAGCCTGTGGCACTCATGCGCTGGTCCATGGAGGGGTCAGAGCGTGGTGGCGAGTCCGGCGAGTTGAGGCATGTTTGGATCAGGGCCTTGCCCGTCTCACTTGTGATCATGGGTTGGAGTTTGCGGGTGGCAAAAGTGTAGACGTGACCCGTTTCACTGGCCACAAGCAGCAGAACCTGGGTTCCTGTGAGGGTGGAGAGCTCATAGGCCTAGGAAGGAGAAAGAAGAAAAGTCACGTATCTGACAGAGAGGATAGGCTACAAATTCAAACATCAGAAAGATGTGGTTCACCAAATTGGGGCTTGGATCACCTTCATCTCATAGACAAATTAATCTGTACTGGGAAGGGAATAAAAGAGATTCAAGGGGTGAACATCTGGAAAAAAAAATAACCCAGCCAAGAAAACACCAGAATCTAAAAATACCCCTACAGTGAACTCTGATGTATAGCACAAATGAAGCTAAAATAACATGAGATAAGGCTCCCAGAACAGAGAGTGTGATATAGCTGAGAGACTGATTGCAGCAGGGGGACTGGCTTGCATGGGCAGGGGGAGTAGTAGTAACCCAGCCTTGACGGAGGACACGAGGAATCCTTCTAAACACGCAGGGGTAAGCTGGTTGTGAAACGTGCGTCTGCCATCACAGTCTGCAATTCATTATACAGCATGAGATTCAACTCCATCAGACACACACACAATATATACCGAGGCTGCACTCAGAGTGAACTCCTGAGAAAGCCTTTTTATCTAAATGAGTCATAAGTTATGTGGGGGATGCTTCTGCTGCTGTGAAGGCACAGTGTCATTACCATCACCTTGGTGAACGCAGTACAGCCGGAGCTTGCTGATAGATGTGCCATTGTAAGCTGCAGCGCAATACTCTGTCAGGCAGAGCAAGGTGGAGGAGACGAATCACATTCAAATTAAAGGATTTTATTGAGCTGTTATAAAGCTTCATGCTGATCTACTCCACCATGCTCTAACACTGTGTTCATTATGGGCCATATCAGTCCAATCCTCTATATCTGGCCGCACGCTGAAGCTGATCACATAATTGCCTTTTGTGTGCAATAATATGATGACAGAGCACAGAGAGCCTAATGATGACCAGCTACTGATATAGCGGCTCACCTGAGCACTTCAAACCTCACTTATGTAGAGGTTTTTGGTGTGTGTGTGTATTGAAAAACAGTGTTAAAAGGAATCCCTGCCTGGTTGTATAATTCACCTAACCGTCCGCTAATGCAGCATTACAGAAGCAGGTAATGAACTACTACATGGCTCCAGTCATCCTGTTCCACTAACATCTCTCTTGATTGGCTCTGCAGCAGCTACAGAGGGGTCTCGAACAACAGAGCCCGATGTTTGGCCAACATCCAAAGGCAGAATAGGACTAATTTGTCAACTTAAGTGTGCTAGGTGGCAGCACAAACTAGACCTACACAATGCTTTAATAAGTTTCCTTGCTCTGCTGATTTTCTCATAAATATTCATTAGTGCATGGTGTGTGTGTGTGTGGGGGGGGGCCTCTGGCTGTAATTGGTTCCTCTGTCACACAAAACATCATAGTCAAGCCTATATATCAAATAAAGAAGGAGCATAAGATACACAAACATGGACATGTGTAGTTGTGTAATTCAAAACAACAAAAAACGGTGGCCTTATTTTCCAGGTTTTATCTTGTTTAGTTAGAACACTACTCCCAAAGGTAGCCTTGTGATAACACAGTTACTAGTTTAAACCCCTGGAACCGCCTCAACATGTTGTAACGTTGCAAATTCAAAAATTGTGGCTTTACAAAAGAAGCTTGCGGGCACTGTAGGCAGTGCTGAAACAATTAGCCGATTACTTGATTGACAGAAAATGAATCAACAACAAGTTTGACATTAGCAGATGAAGTCAATTATCAAGCAAAAATACCAAATCTTGGCTTGTTCCAGCTTGTCAAATGTGAGGATTTGGTGCTTTTCTCCTCTGTTTTATATCACTGTAAATTGAATCACTTTGGATTTAGGAGGGCTGTTTGGACAAAACAAGCTATGATCTGAAGATGTCACCTTCGGCTCTGGGAAACTGTGATGGATTGCAACTAATGATTATTTTTTATTATAGATTAATGCTTCATTTTTTTCAATTTATCATTAAATCTATAAAAGTTCATTGAAAGTTCCCGGAGTCCAAGGTAGTTCAAATTGCTTGTGTTGTCTGACCAAATGTTCAAAACCCAAACAAACAAACAATCAATATTTAATATCTGTTTTGCTGATTTATATCTACCAATCTACTAATATATACATATCGTAGCAGGAAAAACCCAGGTATAAATAATAACATTGATAATGGCTGCATTTCAGCCCTGGTATTGTACACTTGCAGGGCTTATTGAGGCAACTAAATGGAATGGAGCCACAATTTATGTTGTTTTTATTAACGCCAGTGCTTTTCCTGCTATGACAAGTGAAAATGTCTGCCATGAAAACAGCCTATTGAGCATAGTTACAGAAAGAACACAAATGAAAACATGCCCTTTTCTGGACAAATAATGGATCCAAAAAAAAAAGGAACCACAAGTATTAATTGAGTGCTGCAAATTGAGGTAACAAGTTGTATTGTGCAAGAGTTTACATGCATGTAATCTAAAGCATAAATGAGAGGAGAACAAAAAGGCGTATGCTTCACCCACCACATCCTTCAATATGAAACTAGTTTGAGACCAGTCTACTATGAGTCTTCCCACTCCACCCACCTGTCAATTTCTGTGATGGCTGACATAGTGTAGGCAACATTTTCAAAAATCTCCATCCACACAGTGTGTCAAATAGTGTTCATGTTGCCAAGAGCCTACATAAAGACACCTCAGTTTCCACGACAACGGTCTGGGATAAATAAAAAAAATACAGCAGGGTACACAGTACAGGCGTTTCAAAGTAACAGGAGGACAAATGAAAACTCTTGCACTACAATAAAGCGTGGCTTACAAGTGTTTAAAGTCATAATGAAAAACGGCCATGTCTACAGCAAAACAACTGCTGTGCTTCTGCTCACCAGCTGAGCTCGTCTCCAAATAATCAACTTTAGATGCATTGATGCCAAATGCCACATACCAATACTTTATCACAGCAGCAATTACATGCTTCAGTTGTGGATTTCCAGTGAAATATTGCTTTGGTACTAAACTTAGTAGACAGTAATGGAGGCAATTGTGACTACCATGGAGCAGGTTCTGTCATCTTTAATGTCAGCTGCTTATGTGCCAGAGCCAACTAACAAAACTGAAACCAAGGCAAGCCATCATCACTGGATGAGGCTGAAGTTCACGTTTGTGCAATGCACAATGCCATAATGCATGCACAGACAGTCCCCAGCTTCTCTCTTCTGTTTGAGTGCTCTTTGACTGTCCTCTGATCTGTTTCCCTGGGGTTTAGTCAGCTGTTAGCACCTACAGGCCTGCTGCTGCTCACCATGGTATGGCTGCCGCCTGCAAGCTCAGCCCTGCTGCAGTGACAGAGAGAACAGCCTGTGCACTGAGGGCTACTGATGGGAACTACTTCCAACAGTTCAAGGCCTGTCTGTCTGTCTGCCTGTGTATGAAGGTGTATGGCTATGTGTGCATGAATGAGTGTCAGTTTATCTGGAAATCTCTGTGCGTGTGTCAGGCTTTGCATGTGTGATAGCTGGGGTGGGCATGGTCATAAATAGAATTGTCATTTGCTCAAGTCTATTTAAAGCCCATTGCCCATCATGAATGTTCTGACTTCCTCACATCCAGTGAGTCAGTTTGTGCCACCATTGTTTGTCTTTATGAGAAAGAAATTGATATTAGCTTTCCTGCAAGTCAATAGCCTCTAGATATAATGTAGGCTCACTATTCACAACATTTCATGTCTTTATTGTGGTTATTAAAATGACCAATGCAGCACTTTCCCACTGGTGTTATGATTGTACAGGTATTGTTAATTCCATGAATGAATAAATGCACAACAGTATACACACATATATATATATATATATATATAGGCCAAGTACACTCAAATCAAATGTTTACTGTAGTTGGATGAGATCCAAATCACCTAACTCACCTTCTTCATAATGCCCGTCTTCCTCTTGCTGAAAGTGGTGTAACGTCTCAACTTGTTGTCAATAAATTCCATCTTTATCTTCACGCGCCCACGTGTCTTCTTCCCCGGCTTTGCCCCGGCGACTCCTCCGGGCACCATGCCGTAACCTCCGGGAGGTACTCCGACCTCCTGCCCCGTCACCGCAGCTTCCATCTCCGCTCTCTCCCGCTTCACCCCTCTCCTGCTGTCCCCGAGTGAACCCACTGGGTCATCATCATCTCCGGAGTCCGAGTCATTATCCGAGCCGCTGCACAGCGGAGCACTCTCTCTGTCCGGGTCGAACCTGGCTCCGTGAGCCAACACAACTCCCGTGTTTAACCCCACCATGTTGCCCTGGATGGCGGTCTGCAGAGGGGTTACCCCAGTACCGTTCCCCGGTCTCACACCTCTCGGACCCCCTGGACCATTAGCCCCCAGCATCCCGACGGCGTCTCTTTCCCCCTGTCGCCCGGCAGCACTGGCGCTCTCGCTGATCCCCGGTAAAGCTTGCCCTGCTCTGACCAAAACGGGACGGATCCCGCTGCCCACAACCCCCGAACCGTGTCCTGTGGTACCTCTGCCTGAAGCTGACCCGTTTCCAGATGGTGCCGATCCAACCCGGCTCGGTAACATTCTATTTACTGGACCGAGTCTCTAAACACCAGCCAAACAAGCTGGAGCGCGTTGTCTCGTCAACGACTGATAAAACGCAAACACGCCTGGGCCGCAAAATATAAACAAACTAGGCCAGTTGGTGGTTTGGAGACGCCAGGAAATTACCGAGACAAACTTTCGAAAGTGATGCTGCCCCCCAAGACCCTTCAACCCCGGCTCAGTTTGGTTCATCCTCCGCCTCTATTTCCAAAACTCCGAGCACTTTCTCAAAAAGGAAAACGCGAAGAGCGCCATCGATGTCGCTCCGCCATGTCACGTAGTCCGCATTGTGAACCGAAAATAACGCTAATATCGGCCTGTTAGCGTCCATATGCTCATTTCTACTCCATCAATAACGCAACATTGATCTCTTCATGGTTTGGGGACGCATAAAAACTTCTCATTTTAAAACAGCGTTTGCGACAGCGGAGGGATATTACAACCCAGGAACTACTTCCCTCCTTATAAAGAGATATGTTTCCTTATTTGGTGCTGCCTGTCCTTATTTGGTGAGTCACAGCGTCGCCTATCGATTGGCTGAGGATTATCCGAGTAGCGCTGTCATTGGTCAAAAAGGCACGCTCATTGGAATAAATACCAAAATGGTTGCGCTACCGACAACGTCACCGTGGACAGGCAGAGGCACCGAAATAACAAAACATCCAACTTTTTATTCCCCACAGGTTGTACTGTGTCATACCACAGACCATGTTTTCCCAACGTTTTTATGCCAGAATATCTCTTAATATTTTTGTGTTGGCTGAAAGACTTGAAATGATTCTGTCAGAGGAATTGCTTATTGAGTTCACGAGATTTTGTACAGTATTGTATTACTGTTGGTGGATATATAAGTTTAGAAAAATTCAGGCAGTCCGATGTGCATTAGGGCTACTTAGGGTCCCAAAATATTCGAACAATCACATGTATAGGTTCCTATTTTATTTTTGTTTGTGCATTTTATACTCATCTCTTCACTAGTAGAATATACTCTCCTATCACACGCTAATTACCTTAAAGATGAAGCGTGCATCATACTCATTTTCTCAAGAATTGCAACACCACTGTTCACTGTGCTGGCAAGGTGAATAAGGTCTATAAGAATTACTATTTTTTTTAAAACTTGTATGCAAATTACCTGTTTGCATAGTTTCCACAATAGGCCCTTTTCACATCAGACATAATTTGTCATAGCAGGAAAAGCACAGGTGTTACTAATAACATTAACGATGGCTCTGTTCTATTAAAGCTCCCCAGTAAGTCACGACAGTGTGACAGCGAGCCAGCATGCACAATACCAGGACCTGAAACTGAAGCAGCTAAATGGAATTCAGCCATCATTTATTGTATTATAAAATTATGCTTTTCCAATGTCACAATGTCTTCTGTGGAAAAGGACCATCACAGGAATATCTGTGTACTTATACTTATCTGACAGTGTTTGAAATGATGCAGTAAACCCCACCCATCTGGTACTCCAAGCAGGTTATAACAAATGGCACACATTTGTTGGCAAGATGCCGGCTGGGGATGGTGGTGGTGGTGATGGGGGGGCTGAGAGCTCCCTGAGGTGTAAATGCTGGAAAAAAAAAAGCTGTCATGATATCATAAGACCTCATTAATCCTCAGTTTGTCAAATAAATATGCAAAATGTAACAATAGACACTGAATGAGAAAAATACATCTAACATACCAAACACTTTAAAGGGGATGTATAAGTGCGTTAAGAATTGGCTTTGAGGATATGAAAAGCTGTTTTTTCCCATGGTTCTGTGTGCAAATCTGAAGTTGTGCCTCTTTTCCCATCATTGTATACTCACACAGCAGACCACCAAGCTCCCACAAAGGCTACAATGTAAGCAGACCTCTCATAGTCAAAGTCTGGAAGACCCATGATACCTCAGGATAAACTCAAATATCTACAGTGAACTGCTGAAGTCGCCTGTGGACACTAAATAAAATGTGACATTTTAAATAATGACACATTTATCAGATCAAAGGAGAACATTGTAACTAATACAAGACAACAAGGACTCTTACTCATATGGGAATCCTCCTTTGCAGCTATAAAAGGCCATGTTAGCCTGTTCAACTCTAAACATAATTATATGGACAAAATATTTGGCAAGCTTTTAGGGTCAGGTTTTAAAAGACCTGCAGAAAATATACACTTCCCTCTAGTGGTTAATGAGAGAAGTTTTTGGATTAACAGTAAAATCGACGGACTGACTGTAGGTGCTTTGTATTTACAGGCAGCTGTTATTTACACACAGTATGAAAATCAACTTGCAGAGACCTGCTTGAGGTAGATAATCCACCTCAGTGAACATTTCGTCACCTTTAATTATTTTTACTGAACAATTCATTGTGTGGTATTGCAGCTGCAAGCAGGGGCTGTCATGAAAAAGCTTCAATTGGCTTACATGTGGCAACACTTTGAATGAAAGAAGCTAACAAATTCCCATGATCCTTTTCACTGCATTTTGGTTTGAATACCCCACAATATGAATGCAATGTGTTTAAGCAGCCAAATACCTAATTTGGAGTTCTCTTGCATACATTAACAAACTAAACTTAAAAATGGTCCCAGCTTCCCAGATAACTGCACAAACTTGGACTAAAAAGCATGTTCAATGTGATTCAATAACCATCTAAAAAAAAGTATGATTTTCATACCAAACTAAAAGGGAACAAAAGAAACCCCAAAACAAAACAAAAAACACCTAAAATTGTGGAAAGCATCACCGATGTGGTTCTTGAACAAGTATTAGTTTTAGTATTAATCACAACACATTGGGTAAAAACACTGTGAACCTTTATTGACAGCAGCATGTATACTTTTGTATATATCTGTGATTATTGTGAACATTTGCTGAAGCAGATTAAAAAAGGAGGTCTAGGTGTGAGTGCCTAGCATTCATAAAAACAAAACATTACACTAAAAACGACGTATAAAAACAAGTTCATAAACAAAGGCCATTGCATTTGATTAGATAATGTAAAAAAAAAAAAAAAAAAAAAAAAAAGAGGGAAACAGTTAAGATAATCCTTCATTTACCAGGCACTTAAATGAGTACTGGTGACCAGCAGTCACTCTTTTGACCTCCTTTGTACTTTGTGTTAGCATATTCAGCTGGTTACCAGACTGAACGCACACTGAGATGGACCATGAGAATGAATACATAGCATCAGAGAAGTACCTTCCTATTATAAAGAGTTAAAAAAAAGACAGGACCTTCATCATAAATAAACAGGCACCTGCATGTCCTACTACACAACGTGATAGAGATAAAGAGGGATATTCTTTTAAGTGAAGTTAGTGCATGGCTTCTACATTATGTACACATTGTCTGGTGTGATGGTCCACTTTGCAGTTGGAACAGTTGGACCGGGAGGGAAACTGTGATTGGACCTCTGCAGAAATTATGTCGCAGGTTAAACACAGTGATAGGGTGCACCCCTGCAACTGACACAACATGATCATGTTAATGTGGTATAATGGGTATTCTTACCCATAGGTGGTGACCAATAAGCACCTCAAAAGGTAATACAAGAACAGAACACACTCATAAAAACGTACAAAGCCCACACTGGCACAATCTCATCTATTCAACATATTCCTTGGCTATAAACTTTTTTTTTTTATGTTCCTGAAGTGTTACCATAACACGCATTACTTTTGCCACAAGTTTCCTCGCATCGCAAATCATGAGCGTAACAGACGACGAACCTTCATGCAAAAACCCATTCCACTTCTTCTTTGAACGTACACTGTAGCATGGGAACAGTTCAGTGGCACACACACACACACTTTGGAGGATGGTGGTGGGTCCTTGGCGGACAAAGTAGCTAGGGGTGTCCTCCAGGATTAGGGTGGCAGACTCAGGATGCAGCTGGTTGGATTTTAAGTTCAAGCAGACCAGTTGAAATGACCAGTGTCCCTCAACACACTCCGCAACGTTCCCCTGGAGTCACATTATATCCCACTTTCCCTTCAATATTCTTTCTAGTTTAATGAGACAACACTGAGGACTTGACAGAGCAGTGAACCTAAATTTCAGGGGGTTTTCCTGAACCAATAGTTTCTATTGATCTGAGCCGGTGAAAGCACTGTATCTAACATCCCTACAAAGCAGTTGGAGGTCTGGGTGACTGTGTGTGTTTGTGTGTGGAGGGATAGAGGCACTGAGGCTGTGAAGCTCCGTGAAACAAAGTGTCTCTGGGACAGAGCGGCCACAGACAGACAGGCAGGCAGGGTCACAGTGGAACCACAGACAGTGACTTGAAGGGGGGGAGGGTCATCCATGCTGCGGTTAAGGCAAACGTAAACTCCTGGCACTGCTCACATGAAGCCATTCACACAAAAGTGAGTGCGTTTCCACTGATATAGCAAAGAAGTCTTATCCACACGCCCACTGTTTGAAATGCATATATAAAAAGTGTTTTCTCCTCAACCCTCTTCCCTGAAATGTGTGAGACTAATAATCCAGCATTCCTGTCTTTATTTTGGGGGAAGGGGGTTGGTCAAAGTTCCCCTCTGATGTGGGGTTATGGGAGTCTCAGACTTTGCTGTCAGAGGGCAGCTCTCCCAGGGTGTGGACGATTTCAGTGAAGGAGGGGCGCTCTTTGAGGCTTAGCGCCCAGCAGCGGGCCATGAGCTTGTAGATTTTGGAAGGACATCCGTCTGGAACGGGTAGCTTCAGCTTCCCTGTCTGCAGAGCTGGAGGGGCGGAGGACCAGCAGAGAGAGGGAGGTTAAAACAAAACAGAAACATGGACACACATGTGGTTGTTGACTGAAACATTCCATGTTGTGAGATTGACTGACTTCCCTAGAGAACTGATTTCATACCACCTCTCTAATTTATATTTACCTGACCAAACTAATCTAATGACCAAAAGGGACCCCTTTTCTCTTGAAAGGCCTTCTCATCTTGTGTGCTGAATCAGGACCTGGACTAAAAATAAGCCGCTAAAGCATCATACTGACCTTCTAGCACCTCATCATCGCTGAGTTTGGTGTATGGCATTTCCCCGTGGCTGAACACTTCCCACATCAACACTCCAAAGGCCCACACATCAGACTTGGTGGAGAAGTCGTCCTCAAACACAGACTCTGCTGGGAGCCAGCGCAGCGGGATCCATGCCTGTCTGTAGTGGAAGTACTCACTGCATACATGTACACAAGAGAAATGACAAGGAGACGGAAACAACTCAAATTAGCCAGATGAACAGAGATGTCTCAGAATTCTAAACATACCATTTATTGTAGCTGGTGGTTGATTATTATTAAATCAGGTTTTCTAACAGACCTGTTGTACACGTCCTTGCTGAGGCTGAGCGACGACACTTTCACACGCCTCTGACTGTTGATGAGGCAGTTTCGGGCGGCTAGGTCTTTGTGAACGAAGCGGTGATTGGACAGATGCTCCATCCCATGAGCCACCTGGGCACAGATGGAAACCTGAGGGGAAGGAGAAAAATACAGAGCAAAAAAGCTGTCATGGTGAAGTCACTTTGATAATACACCTACAGCAGATGACAGTAGAAATGACCAAGGTTTGGAATAGTTTGACATTTTGGAAAAATGTCTCCTCTGGTTGCCAAGAAATTGCCCAGCACATAACCCCCAGTAAAACCATGGCTTCTAATTTCTACACTTTGGCTTTTGTACAAATTAAACAAAGAAGAGATAATGTGTTTATTAGTGAGCTTTAGTGGTGCTGCCAGGTGGATTCTTTTACCCTTGGACAGCCAGGCTAGATGTCTCCCCATGTTTAGTCTTTATGCTAAGCTACGCTAACCGTCTCCTGGCTTCATATTTAGCGTACAGACATGAGAGTGGTATCGATCCTCTTACCTAACTCTCGGCAAGACAGCAAATAAGTGTAATTTTCCAAATGTCTAAATATTGCTTAAGCTGACATATATTTCTGTCTTTTATTATTTGCATGTTAGGTGGTGTGCAGGATGCTGTGAGCTGTCAATCATGGTACAACATTCAACACTTACTTTGGTCTTGGTGCTGATAGGCTGCGATTTGATCTTGTCATCTTTGCTTTTGGAAATTCTCAGGAACTGCTTTAGGTCTCCCTGGTATGAATAAAAAAGAGAGCATTATATCAGGTAAAAAAAAAAACCATATACATTTCTTCAATCTTTATGTGTGTGTGTGTGTGTGTGTGCGCTTCTATTTCTATGCGATTACCAGGTCATAGTACTCTAGGATCATGTAGTGCGGCTCTGCCTCCCTGCACAAGCCCAACAGGCGGACGACGTTGGGGTGGCTGAGCTTGGCGAACATTTCAGCTTCGCGGCGGAAGTCGAGCTGGAACTGTTCATCTCTGCTCTGCAGGCTCTTCACCAACACCACCGTCTCCTCCTCGCTCTCCTCGATACCCTTAGCTTTGCATAGCAGCACCTCGCCAAACTCCCCTTTACCTGAAGGAACATTCGCACACCACAGAACAGACGCTCAAAAATCAACGCCGTACATCTTGTTTTATTAGGTGGAAGCCCCGTTATGTTACCACTTTAAGATCAGGTCACTTTCTATTAAAGCAGAGCACAGGGACTTTCATTGTCAGTTAACACATTCATACAGAATTGTTTAATTAGTCTACCTAAAGTAGTGATGGTTTGTAGGTTTGCTCGAGGAAAGTGGAGCTTATCATTGTTGACATGGCTGTGGCGTTTCTCGGTTGTTGCCATGGTACCCATGTTGGTGAGTGCCACCTCTTCCTGGATCTCAGCGGTGGTGTGGCCATTTTGTTGAACGGCCCCTCCTGATAAACACAACACACATCAAAGGTCATAGACATAGTGCAAATCTCAATGGGTATTAAAGGGCACTGTAAATGTGACACGTATCCAAAGAGTGTAAAATGTATTCATCGTCATCTTGTGAAGAAAAACAAAACACTTGTTGCTCTGCTCAGCCAAATTTAAGACAAGTGTCAAAGAGGAGGGTTAACAGAGAACAAGATCACATTAAATGTGGAGTAAAAATGTTGTATTAGAAAAAAAGACTTCAACAAGACATCAACTGTGTACAGTATGTGCTATATATTAATCTTTATAGTACACTGTTTTTCAAGTCAAACTGCGACTTTGGAATAATCACTTTAGCAGTAATGTCTTGTGTAATTTCTTCTTCTGATGTGTCCCAAGAGCTGTTTCACCATCATCCACAATTAGTTTTGATTTTTTTCCAACTGTGAGCAGCTCCTCCATTTCCATGTGTACATCAACACACACACACACAAAAAAGAGTTTCTTTCTGCATGCATAATGGCTGTTATGAGAATACTTCATTGTGTCACTCTTCACATTACCCACTCAAAATCTGCTCAGAGTTAGTGTGTACTGTGGAATTGGGGCACAGCTAATGTCTCATCAAATGTATCTGAACGTGTGGCATTTTACATGTTAAATGCAATACTCAGGATAAACACAAGATGGCAGCAAATATCCTAAACTTTTCAACTCCGCTTTGAGGACTATGAAGTTGAGGGAATATCAACTACTCACATAGCCTCTTGGCTACGGCCTGACCACAAATTCATTAACATTCCTCTCCATCAAACATTCATACCATTGAGACACTCCATCTCTGGCTCCTCTCCGTCCTGGCCTTTCTGCAGTCTTTTGGCGTTGCGTCTCTTTTTGCAGTAGAACATAAGTCCCAGCACTACAATGATGTAAGCCACGGCTGCTCCCACTGACAGGCCAATGGTTTGGATCATCTTGTAAGGAGCCTTGTCCCCATCTTCATCAACGTCACGCACTGGTTTGTCTGTTGGGCACAGGCAGCAATTCTAGTTAAACAAGATGCTCTGAAAAAATCCAGAGTGTGTTATCTTTAACACATCCAAGTCTTTAATCAAAACTGCATATTGTGTTACATCTTTCAGTACATTTTGCTGTTTTAGCATCAGTTTTAGCATAAAGGGTAAGCAGTTTAAAAACATCCAAGACTAGTCTTTTGAAAATAAGAGTTGTAAGAGTGAACATGCAAATACCAGATGCAAATATGCAGATCAATTTGAATCAGGTGTGTTTTACTGTTTTACAGTTATTATTTGCAAAGTTAACCCATGAATCAACTGTCACACACTACTCTGCCCAACAAAAGCAAATGGTAAGCCCTTATCCGTTTTATATATTAAAAGTACTTGCATTGAATGTTCGCACAGTTACCACTCTGACTTTGTTGGGCAGTGCCGTCACACTGACCCTGACAAGCTACGACAAACATCGCAATTAAATTGTCTCCTACTTTGAACTAATCCGGAATACCATCCTGCTACTTTGGAAGAAAATAAATTAATGTGGGACACTAATGCAAGTGTGTGACTGTAATTTTCAGCTTCAGTCAGCACACAAGGAGCCACAGAGGGTGAAGCGTTATTAGATCTAACGTCTGCCCAATCCCATCACCTCAGTGACAGCTGCAGCATCAGAGATGTGGCTGTAGTTATTAACCTGTCGGGATGGATGACAGGCAGAGGGTGAAGGTTTAATTAATGCCTTCATCCTTTACTTGTGATTGTGGCTTTACGCCCCATGTGTGCACCTTTGTTACTGATAAAGGAAGCCTGTGTAAATATGTTACGTGTGTGTGTGTGTGTGTGTGTGTGTGTATTAAACTCACCCACTACATACAGCTGGGCCACACGGTCTTTGATGCTGCAGCTGTTTCCGGCCACACACGTGTATCTGCCGGTGTCGTCTGTGGTGACATCTGCAATCACCAAGGAGCCATTGGGCAGCTTCTGGAACCTGGAAGAAAGAAGGGACGGGACAGATGAAGGTGGAGGTCAAGGATTCACAACAAACAAGGGGGAAGGAGGAGGCCAGAAAGAAGGACCAGACTGGCTCCATATAACCAGATTCACTTTTAACTTTCTAAAATTCACATTTTCTGCGGTTAGTTGTTGAGGAACAAATGCATGACAACAGAAATCCTCGTTCTGAAATGCTAAAATGTTTATCCATGGTCGAACAAAAGCAATCAGGCGTAATATATTTTCCCAAGCTGGCATAGTTGACCCTAAAACAAGTTACTGGTGGAGGTGCAGCTGATGCACTGCAATGGAGGTGTAAATATATAAAAATGTAACTTTTTTCAATGATGACACTTGTACTATGGTATACATTGAATCCATCCATCCATTGTCTATACCGCTTATCCTCTTACAGGGTCGCGGGGGGCTGGAGCCAATCCCAGCTGACATTGGGCGAGAGGCGGGGTACACCCAGGACTGGTCGCCAGTCAATCACAGGGCTGACACATAGAGACAGACAAACATTCACATTCACACCTACAGACAATTTAGAATCACCAATTAACCTAACTTGCATGTCTTTGGATGGTGGGAGGAAGCCGGAGTGCCCGGAGAGAACCCACGCGGACACGGGGAGAACATGCAAACTCCACACAGAAGGGCCCCAGCCGGCCGGCGGGTGCGAACCCAGAACCCTCTTGCTGTGAGGCGACAGTGCTAACCATTGCACCACCGTGCCGCCTCTGAATAAGTAATTTCAGACTGAAAATTGAACTGTTTAACATTACTGGTAATGGTGATAACACAGTAACTTCTGCTTGCTTTAAAGTTTTAAGTTTACTCTGTTTACATGTAGTATGTACAGTATAGTATACTAATGTACTGAAGATGATTTGAAGTCTACTTCATATACACAATGGGCATCATGCATTAGGTTCGCTCGTACGAGTGTTCCAAATCGAATTCAGTAAAGCCTCTTGACTGCAAAACTTGTCATAAATTGCCATTTAAGGCTGCTTGTTCCACCAAATGTTACTCTACTGTAAAGAGAAGAACTTCACACCGACGAGCCCACTGTTAGAGGTCGGAAGACGAAGACAGAACAAATTTAGCAGTGTCAGTACTGGCATTAGAGGACTCAGTACAATACAGCTGTCAATGACGTGTCATCAGAGCAGCGCCGTACTGTGACAGGAATAAAGAGGGAATGGTTTCATTTGACGTTCCATACTGAAAAACGTCAACAAAGCAGACTTAGACGGGAGGCGGTCGAGGGGATATGTGACAGTCACAGAGATGGACGACAGAATATTACACTGTACATGTACGTGGTGTTACACTGTCAGAGGACGTTCACCTGGACAGCGACCTGCATAAAGACCCTGAGGCAGCTGTTGGAGTGACAGAACGTTCCTACTTTTCCTACTGAAATGTTTAAGTTGCCATGCCAAAATATGCCAATAAATCCAAAAACAAACAAACAAACAAACAAACAAAAGCTTAGTAAATTGGCAAGCGATTATGATGATATGGTGAGCAGAATTTTAACTTTTTTTATTACAGGTCTGGACCACTCATTAATTTCATTTATAGAGAAAGTACAAGAACATTTGTACAAGATGTTCTTGCGTGGGTCCCCATTGTATTCAGGTGTGTAATACTATATTAGCACAAGCTAAATCTAAATTGAACGCACTTAGATGAAACTGCAGACAATCCTGTTTGGAACCTGTAATCACAAACTATAGTCCTAATGCATGATGGTTGAGCTGTCTGACAGACAGATTAAAAAGTGTCTCATTTACCTCTTGTTCTTACTGATGTCCAGCGTCTTGTCTTTGACCATCCAGTGGATGTGAGGCTCGGGGTCGCCGGTGGCCTGACAGTGCAGGATGGCTGTGTGACCTTGGTACACCGTTGTATTCTCTGGCTCCACCTTAAAGCGAATGTACACTATATGTGCACACACATTCACACATGGACACACACACACACACGCTCATTAACATAACACTTATACCACAGCTGGGCCATAACATTTCCTTTACATACACACTGTGGTGACTGTGGTTAACGTCCTCTCAGTCACACTCTACAACCCAAACGCAATTCATTACAGGCCAATAAAAAGGCCACCAAGTACACAATAAAAGCTGCTGTGTTTGCCACTTGATGAGAACGATCAATGTCTGTCTCCTCATTAAATAACCCTCAAATGTACTGACACCACAAGTACTTTCAATGTGGGACTGATGACTAATATGGTGGCGTGACCCTTTCTTTCATAATTCCCTGCTTCCAGGATGATAAGTGAGCGGTTTACCGGCCACAGTGAGGGTCACCAGGGATCTGATCTCCCCCTGGAGGCTGTTGGAGGCGATGCAGGTGTAGTTGCCGGCGTCGCTGCGGGTGACTTTGGTGAAGTGGAGCTGGCCATTCCTCTGCTCCACGTGAGGCGGCAGCTCTCCTCCGTCTGCAGGGGGAGACAGAGAGATGCACAGGGACAAGGGGGGGTTAAGAGGGCTGAGCCTGGCTCCATCATGGCAGACGCAGATGAAGGGCAGAAATGATCCATGATGATGAATCTTCCTCACTCTGTTCATTGTAGATTCTGTTAAACAGTCATTCATTATCTGATTTAAGCTATTGTGAGCTAAGGTTAAGCCAGTGGGCGTGCTCACCTGCTTTGGTCCAGTGAATGGTGGGGCTCTCTCTGCCTTTAGCTGAACACTGGATGGTGATCTTGTTATCCAGCTCCAGGCACTGAGCAGGCTGGGGGGTCGGGGTGAACTTCAGTTTCTCTGAAACACAAGGCAAAACACCACACGCACATTACACACGTGGTAAACACCGAGGGGGGTGGCACATGTCAAAGCCTCTTTTGTGCAACTCGCGCTGCAGATGAAATGACACGAAAGCTGACGCAAATCATGTTCAGACACATTCAGGGAAATGTGGCTACATGCACACATGTCCACACAGATCTGATGTGCATAAAAACTGAGGTCTATCAGAGGCTGAGATCATATAAACACATATTGGCCAGACAAAACAGCGACATGTCAGGCCATCTATCACAGTAATCCTATAGCAGCAGAGCTACGCTGATAGGAATTTATCATAGATGTGTTAAAATGGAGGCTAGAATAAAGCTGCTGTGCATGAGTCATATTTTACACCTCTGTGGGTGTCCTGCAGGCCCAGAGACACAACATGGACATGCTCTTCCTATTTTAGGAAACACACACAGACACACACACACGCCCGCCCGCCCGCCCACAGGCACGACCACATTTGTCTTATATTTTCTCTCAACTGTGCTGTTACTCATCATACCCTGGATATGATTTCACTCCTTACACATTATCTTTCAGTCAGTTAGGGGAATAACTTAAAGTACATGCTCAGTAAGAATAGTATAATCTACTTTATATGTTGATCCCCTCGCAGCTTACCAAGAACAATAACTCTAGCTTGCCCAGACAGCCGGCCGCCTGCAGTCTTGGTTTCACAGCCGTATATCTGTCCGTCGTACACCTCCACATTGTTGATCCTGAGGGTGCCATTAGGGAACAGCTTAAAGCGAGAGTCCTAAAAATAATAATAATAATAAAGTTTTTAAGTGAAATTCTCTTGTCACAAAACAAAGCAGATATTAGTTTTCATCTGCCAGGTAGAGATAGAATGCATATCAGAATAAGACACTAATATCTGTGTGTGTGTGTGTGTGTGTGTGTTATTGTGTTTGATAACTGACCTCTGGTGTGAGCATGATGTTGTTGCGGAGCCAGGTGACCTCAGGTTCAGGGTTGGCCTGAGCGTGACAGTGAAGGTAACCAGGTTTTCCCTCCTCTAAATGGCTGTCCTGAGGCCTCGTTACCCACACTGGGGCAGCTGGACACACACACACACACACAGAAAATATATCAGTACAGACATTTTACACTTACCCATACAGTACATACATAATAGCTCTTCAGCTACATGGCAGTCCCTTGCAGGAATATAAGTGTTGAGCTTGGCCCATGGGTCAGTCTAAACATAAACACCATTAATAATTCCTGTGTATCTGGTAGATGGTCCCAGAGTTCCCATCATGCTCCTGACATTAAAGAACATGACTTACTGTAATATGAAAGAGTGCTTCAATGACCTATACTGTTAAGTTAGCCCTTATTGGCTTGCTTATTTTCCGTTTCAGTTTACGTTCTACAGCTCACTACTCTTGGGGTTGCTATAATGTATTCAGACATTATGATAAGAGAATTCATCATATTCCCTATGTGCCCTGCATAGGACACATAGGACATAAGACTGTTTTAAGTGATTTATTATTGCACTGACTTACAAGAGACAGATTTAAAAAAAGAATGGTCAAAATCGAAGCAGCAGAGGCCGAGATATCCTGACTTTTTTTCGTTATCTCTGGTAAAGCTCAGAAAACACTAGATCCTACATTTCCCATAATGCAACGTGATAGCATCTTTCAATAGATCCCCCCTGCCTCCTAAATGCCCACTTCTTGCAAACCAGTTTCAGTCCAGTTTGTAATGCAGACTCTGTTTTTTTTCACAATTTTTTACACAGAAAACTTTATACAACAGTTTTCACAGGAGTTGTACTCCTTGTGACGAGTAAACCGAACTTAGTGTGTAAAAAGTGTCCCTTTAAAGCTGTCTGCGTATGACTCACTGGCCACGGTGAAGGTGACCTCCTGTGTCCTGCGTCCTGCCTTGTTCTGGGCCACGCAGGTGTAGGTGCCTGAATCTCCTTCCTCTGTGGGACTGAAGACCAGATCCAGGCCATCCTGGTACACTCTGCCCTCGGTGGGCACCCGCTGACCCCCTCTCTCCCACCACACCTCGGGCTCAGGTCTGCCGCGTGGGGGACGACAGGCTACCCGCTGTAGGGTGTCTGCTGTGAAAACCTTCGACATCTTGGCAAGCATGTCGTCTATCTCTGTAGCGGAGAGCAGACAGAGAGAGATAATTTTCAGTGTGAAGTAGCAATTTGAATGCTGAAATTGATTTCCACTTACACAAGACCCCTGATAATCATCAATCTGTCTTCAAAGCCAGTGAAGCATTACCGCAGCCCCATTTTGAGCAGCCCCGAGCACACTTAATTCCAACTCACAGTTCTGTTCACAGATTTCCTGTCTTGTTAGGAAAAGTCCTCTGATTTGTAGCACGGGCCGCAGTAATTAGAGAACAAAGTGCACAGTATGCAAACTGAGTATATAGGTTGGATGGGAATTAACTAGGGCCTGTGTGAGGTGGTTCATATTAAAACTGGTAGCCCCTACAGAAAGCAGAATGTGATCTGTGGTACAAAGACTCACAAGACCTCCCACTACTGTGTGGTTTAATACTGTGTGTGTCCCAAATGGAAGTCATTAATACTTTATTGACAGACAACGCTCTTAAAGCTGGTCAGTGGCTACGACCTTCTACGAGCCTAAGATCTAAATCAATTAATGAGAACAGAAGAAAATACGCATTTCTCAGCAGATGAAAGAGAGCTGGGGGTTGGGGTGGGGGGGGGCTAGGGAAATGAATGAGGGGGAGCTGCGATGGAGTGACTGTTTAAACTTGTCCCTAAATACCGAATTCTACTGTGACACAATCCCCTATAAAGCCTGCAGGGATTACTATCAGATTAAGTGAATTAAGGTATTTAAATGGAGCTGTGGTTCGCTGGGTTAAAACTGCAGATACAGTCGTACCTCGTTAATCCAAAACCCTTTGGGAAAAGGGGCTGTTTGAGAGGAATAAAGTACTTGGGACTCTGAAATGTATAGAAATTCCAGCCCTAAGCTTATTCAAAATATTTGACTTGCATGCACTTGCATTTGAAAATGCTAGCTGATTAGTAAGATGAGAAGATACTACAGCTTGTTCCTGCTTTAAGCTCAAGCAGCCATTTAAAAAGTAACTTAAAGGACAGGAAAAGAGCAGGCGCTGTTATGTGTGATATAAAAACAACTCTGATGTGTCTGGACTTGTATATTACATTGTTTTCCCCTGTATGTGTCAGAACCTCACCTTTATGCACAACCACAAGCTCATATTTGTTTTAGCTCTGATGTTTTCATTTTAAAGTGGTTTAACACACCTGCTCATTTAGAAGTAGTAATGTCTGACAAATAAATTTTGACTGATGTTGGATGAAAATCACGGGGGCTGGTCTAATGACTAAACATTTCACAACCTCATAATTACACTGCTTGTTATCCAGTTTGAGTCATACTGGTATGTTATCTAATGTTACTTTTGCTGCTTGTTCAGCCAGGTGCTGTTTGGAGAGAGCTTGTTGAGCTAAACAAGCTTGGCAAACGGCCGGACTGTTGCAGGAAATAATATGGAGGGGAAGCAGGAAAATGCTCCAGCGCAGTGCGTGTAGTGGATACAGCTGGGCCGGATGTCAATAAGGCAATGTGATTATCATTGGAGAGATCTGTCTCTAAGTGAAAGAGCCAGAAGAAGAAGAAGGGAGGGGAGAGCAGAATGAGATGGAGGGCGGGATAAATATGTAGCCCAAATGCCCCTCTCACTCTCGGATTACAGAATCACAGGTGTTTATCTCTCACAACTGCAAATATGTGTGTGTGTGTGTGTGTGTGTGTGTGTGTATACCAGCTATGAGGAGGGAGGCCTCCAGTGTAACATGGGACCCTCTGAGGCCACGGCCAACACACTTGTAGTTCCCTGTGCTCCTGGGCTTGACCTGGGTGATCAGCAGTGTGCCGTTGGAGAACAGGATCAGACTGTGGAGAAGAAACAGATCAAACAGTTTACACTTCCGGTTCAGCTCATTCAGACTGTCTCACCATCACTGAGCAACAAACAACGTGTCACACGCTGAGCGCACTATAACAGACCAGCGCATGTCACAGAAATGTTCTCTACACAAGTATAACACCCCCCCCACCCACCAGATCTCGCTCAGATGGCATCTGAAAATAATTCTTAGCATTTGTTTTGGCCTGCTGGGACGCTCTGCCACACAGGACAATAGGATGAGTGCCAGAAAATTTAGGCTATTTTAACATAGGCCTACTTTTTTGTGCTTGGCATGTTATCTTACGCTATTTGAATTGCCCTGATTCACCAAACCCAAGCCATCTGCTGCTCCAAATAGGTTAAAGTAAATGCTTTTTTTGTCCACAGAACACAAGGAAAGGCATCCTAGATAGTGAGTTCATTTTAACAAATCTTGTGCTTTATGAGGCCCATCCTGACGGCTGGCCCCTGGCCTCTGGCAGGCTGAAGGGGGTATCAGTGCCAGTGATGGACAGGATGAGAAGTAATTAAGGGCTGACCTTAAGCCAGCTTCAGGGATGACAGATAAGGAGCTGCACATCCCACACAGCCAAGAAATCAGCTCCACAGACCGGACAACTCATCACGGCTGTATGACAAAGTCATTATAAAGCTCATGGGGAATGTGAATATGTAAAGCAGAGAGGAATAAGTAAAAGGCACTGCTGGATGCATTTAGGATGCTGTGTAATTCCTGAGAAGAGTTTTCCAACCAGGCCTATCTGGTTCTGCACTGGGTTCCCTCAGGAGGGGTGATATTTCTGTGTCATCTCTTCTCTTCTTCTCTGTTCAATAGTGGCAGGGAAATGAGCTTTGGGAGCTTGTGTATGTTTCCACCCGAGAGATGGAGAACAAGTCTGTGGAACATTACTTCACTCTAAAATAAGCACAAAACAAAATGAACATCTTTTCATCTTTATGGGATCCTACGCAGAAAGAATTGGTGTGGTTTCACATTTTTGCCCCCAGAGTTGGTTTGAGCCACGGGACAGAATTTCTGCTGTCTGCAAAAGCAGCCTTGAGCTTACGCTGGAATATTTTTTCTTGGTTTCACACTTATGAAAAACAATCTCCATCAAATATTCACACATAATCTAGAGGGGGGTTGTCTAAACAGTGCAGGTGCTAAACAGATGATATCTCCTGCAGAGAGCTGCATTCCTCTGGCATTATATCAGCCCAGATCAATAAACACAAACACACAGAACGCCAGGCTACCTTGGAATACCTTAACCACAAAGAGGCCAGATTTTTAAAGAAACAGTCTGTGTGTGTTTATATTCACGCTATATTACCCATCCGTCTGCAATCCTGGAGCAGAGTCATCATTTCCTGGGTGACCAAACCCACATCTGACAAGCTCATTACACAAGTGACTAACTATTGATATTGGAGTCCTTCACCTCCCTCGCTCACTGAACACAATAATCACTTTAAAAAACCAGGTTCTCACTCGGACCAGGCTGCCTATAATGTAACTATGTATAAGCATGAGGTGCTATGAACCCTGAGGGTATACTTGGCACTTGGTATAGAAATTGGTTATTATCTAGTGCTTATATGTTTATAGGGGACATGCTGGTAAGCTGATTGTAGCTGGAGGAGTTTTTCCACTCAGTGCGTGAACACTGGAGAGCTGCAATGTCCTTCGTGATATGCTGGAGAGAAAGGCTGTGTTCATGTATAGTAGGCTGCAGAGAAACTTTACAGCGCTCTGTTCCAGTAATGACATTCCTTAATGTGCAATTTGTCTTGAGTGTGAGTTGTAACAGCGTACAGAGAGCCTAACACAAAGGTTACACCTCATTGGGTTCAAAGGAACACCCGACTGCGGCTGAAGCTCATATAATGGTAAATAAGGAGAGGGAATGAAGCGGGGGCAGGATGTGGAGGGAGTGGGGAGTCCGAGAATATAGAGCGAGAGGAGGAATTGGAGAGTTAGATGCATGATGAGAGAGAAAAGAGTGATGCAGAGGGGAGGGTTTAGCTCTCAACATACCGAGTCTTGTTTGCCAGCAGCTCGTTTTCGTGGTACCATTCCAACGTCGGGGCCGGCACGGCTGTAAACTGGCAATGGAACATGGCCTCCTCGTTCCTCAACACCACCTGGTCCTCAGGAGTGACCAATGGCCGCGGAAAACTCTTATCTGTTAGAGGTAGACAAACATCTGCATGATTTCATCTGCAGGCATCAGACCATCACGTTCTGTCTGCGTGGATGCTCATGCATCGCAGTGATCTACTGCGGGCTTTATTAAAAGCTGCCAACAGCAGCGTGAGGCTGGTGAGCATGCAGCCTTCAGGTGGCGGTGTGTGTCAGCACCTCAGGGGCCCCGGGGAGACATAATGAGGTCAGTGAACAGACCCTGCAGCTTATCTGGACTCCTTTTTTTACCTCCTGGATCGTAGAATCACACACAGGAGGTCATCTCTCTCTTCCCTGTGATGATCTAAAGTCACGCTACTCCAAGAAACTGGGGTTAGAAGGACTCAAGTGGGGTCGACTGATATGGGAACAAGACAAATCTGTAGCTGGATGATCAATTTGATATATAATTTAAAGGGCAAACAATGAATAAGACCGGCAATTTTGTATTTGACCTGCCAAAACTGGAGATTTGGTACAGTACAACCTAGGGGAGGAGTAATAGGGGAGGAGTAATTACCAGACAGATTTTAGGACATTGTTATACTCCAAAATACAAAGCTGAAGGGCGTTGAGCTCAATAAAGAAACAGGAACATGAAAATACCCTTAATCCAGGTTTACGTGTGAGAGTATTTCAAATTAGAAAAGCCAATGGAGGTATGGTGCCAGTAGCAGTATTAGGATATGGCTATGGATTGGTGTGAAGAAAAAGAAAGGCGTGCACTCAGAGCACACCTGGCCCACCCAGGAAGTCGGAGGGGAGGCCTCATCTTAAAAAGCTGTGACCGCCCATTGAAAACCTGTCTAAATCTGTCAGCCTTTCCTTAAGGTGAAGCCCTATAGAAGAGCAGAGGGTGGTAACATGGTAACTGGAAACTCAACAATTATCCATTCTTCCTTCAGCCAGGTGCTAACCTAGCGTGTCTGTGTGTGTGTTGCAGGTGGCTAATTAGAGTGGAACATGGCATCAGGTTACTCGCACAGATGTGCTGCTGTATGTACAGTACTAGCTCTATGGTGTACTGAGACGACAATACACAGGAGGACACACACACACACACACACACAGAGTAAACACAAAAGTCATGTTGAGAGCCTGCAGAAAAACAAAGGATCTCCCTGTACAACACAGTACACCAAACTGTCTGTGAAAGCTACAGTTACGCAGATCATCGCAGCCGCGGAGGGAGCTGATGTTGTTGTTCGCTCGGTAGATGTTTATGATGTTGTTTCCGACTGCGTGGGTGGCGGAGGAGGAAGGTGCTAACACACTCTCTGGTAATCACATTAGGAGCTCCATCACTTTCTCTTCCTGCTCTCTCCCTCTCATCACTAATGGTCCATATACCCCTCCTCCTCCTCTTCACCACGTTACTTGTTAAAAGTCATTTTCAAGCAAAAATGCCAAACAATCACAGGTTCCAGCTTCTCTAATGTGGAGATTTGCTGATTTTTTTCCTCATTTATATTATTGCAAAATTGATATATTTGAGTTTTGGACTGCTGATGGGACAACTGACATTTGAAGATGTTACCATGGGCCCCTGCAAATTGTGAGGGGCATTTCTTTTACTATTTGACATTTTAAAGGCAAAAGGTATCCAGTGGGAGGGAGAAATAACCATAAGTTACAGCTCTACAAGCAATTCTAAGAGTGGCAGAAAAGTATTTATATAAGTATGTAAGGTCAACCAAGAAACCTTAGATCATTTATATGTTGCAGCAACTCAACACACCGTTGTGTAAGGACATACACACACACACCTATAATGTTGAGAGTGAAGTTGCTGTTGCTGCAGGCGTGCCCGGCTGCATTCTTGGCACAGCAGTAGTACAGGCCGTTGTCGTCCGGACTGGCACTCTTGAAGGTGAGCGTCCTCTCCTTGTTGTTGATCTGATGGCTCTTCTCTGTCAGCTTCACCCCATCCTTGAACCACTGGCACGTCGGCCTGAGAGGGAGAGGAGGATTAAAGAGGATAGGCATGAGAGAGGTTTAGGAGAAGTAAAGTCAAAAATTGGGGAAGAGCCGGTTGATTGATGAAGCCCAAAAAGAAGAGATACAAAGGTGAGGAGAGGGGGGAAAGAAGAAGAATAGGAAAAGAAGAACATAAGGGCATGAGAGAGGCCAACGAGGACAGAAGAATCGTTTTTCAGTACAGTCCTTAACATGATCCTTAACCCTGTGATCTCTGAACTTGAGGTGACGGGGGAGGAGACTCACCGTGGGTGTCCATCAATATGACAGCGCAACGTGACCGGCACAGAGCTCTCGATCTCCCCTTCTGAGGCGGGCTCCTTTAAAGTCACACCGCCACTTTCTAACCCTGCAGAAGAAGAAAAACAGAGGAGACTGTAAGCTGGAGGGACAGGAAGAATAATTGAGGAGAACGACAGGAGGAAAAATTGAGTTAAGTGGTCGTCCTGTCATCTGTCCTCGCGGGACACACAGCGATGCTAATGGGGGCAGCAGGGAGTCGGGCACATCCCTGTGACAGAACTATGACTCAGGAACAGAGACAAAGCAGAGAGCTACCACATCACTGGGTCAGCTTACTTCAGTATACCACTGTTCTGCACTCTCAAGAGCGAGCTGTGCCTTTACAGTGCTTTTTATGGACATTTAATGGACAGTTCATTGACTTACTCTGTTAAAAGGCCTACTCTGCTGTCAGAGCAGCCCATAAAATCAGGCAGACGGGGGAAAAGTAACTAGGCAACAGTGAACATGTTTTGACTTTTGGCCATAGCACCTCCCAGTTATAAAATGCTGGAATAGTGCAATGTTTAAAATGTCTTCAAACCTGATCAGGCGTGTCTACATCATCACAGCGCCATGGGAGGAGCTAAAGCCACAACAAAGTGATGAGAGGCATCACTCACACAAGTAACATGAAACCTGATCAATGGTGTCTGAGTGACAGATGAACCGGAGAACAAATAAAGAAAACAGATGGTGGGAAATTGATCCACAGTCGTCCCCTGAATGCATCATGGTGCAGTGAGAAATGAGGGGAACAGTGTGGTTTTACCATTAAGGGTTTGACCCAGTACACTGGGATATATATCAACGACATACAGTATGTCAAGAAATCATCACAGCAGCAAATCATTCCTTCTTTCTCTTAAAAGAAGGGTAACATATGATCATTTTTCAGTGCATGAGACTAGTAAATAAAAAGGACTGTGGTGGCTCCTGTAAGCTAAGCCTCTTTGGTGTAGCCAGATTCCAATTCAGTGTTAGCCATAAAAATGCCGTATTTGACCTGATGAAGACACTTGCCTGCTGCTGAGCTGGATGCACAGTAAAGTCTGCTGGATAAAAAAAGAAATATTTAGAGAGACCCAAGTTGTCTCCATTGGTGAGTGACACTACAGTGGCTTTCCATTAAGTCATTGAGGTGCTTCGATGTCTGAACGTCTGACGCGTGCCATAAGCATCGGCTGTGTAACGCTCAGTCCAATTATAATGTCCAGACGTTTATCTTTTGCTTTTTGCTGTATTTATTGCTTACAGTCATTCTTGCATCCAGATAGAACATCATCAGTCACACAGATAACAAACTTGAGCCACTGATACGCTACCTTAAGACGCCATGTCCACGGTCAAAAAAACTGAATGCCTCACCTGGCTGTATTTCCCCTTCCCGTATAAATGCAGTCCCATTGTAGGTAACTGCTCACCAGTGTACAAAAAGTGTATTACACCAAAATAAACAAAGGCAAATAAATGGATAAATGGCTCTTACAGACACCTTAGATTTGGCTGTATTACAGCCTTAGTGTACCTTGCTGGAATTCCCCTCCGCTTGCCGTGTGTGTTGACTATACAAATACTTCATGTTCACACTGAATGAGAACCAGGGCTAATTGTTATTTATGTGATGATATATAAGCTATGGTTGTATGACATGCAGTAACTGTACACCCGGCGTGGTTACTGGCTGCATATATCCATTCACTGAGAGAGCATGTTTGTTTGGGTTGCCCTGGTTTATGCATGAGTCCATGAGGGTTTTGTGTGTATGAATGCTGTGTAGTGTAAGACATTCCATCATGCTAAGCTCCATTTGTATGGCCTGTGGCTGAATACTGCGGCTGCATCTCTGCTGTTGTTTGGCTCATCTATGAAATATGCATAGCATGAGCCTCCACCTGAGACAGGGGTTGGGGGGTGGGGGGGAGACGCAGCACCACTGTAAGGTCAGAGGATGCGCTAGAGGGAGAACGTGTCACAATGAATTTACACAGGGACCTGGCAGTGCTCTGCACCCCGGGGGATCATGGGAAACAGTCTCTACAGTAACATGGCCTCCATGCCTCTTGCTTAAATCCCTATCTGTGCCAGGCAGGCACTGCTCATTAGCTTCCTCCTAACACAGATGCCCCAACAACTGTGAGTGTGCGTGCATGTGTGTTTATGTGTGTGTTAGAGACAAGTGTTTGTGTGTGTATGAGGTGGTGAGGAGTGAAACACAGTTGATGATGCTCTGCCCCTAAGCATTAATGCATGCGTGCAAATGTACTCAAATGTCTTGACAGTTAATCTGCAGAGGATACTAATTGGTTGTGATCAGTCAAGGCCATTCCAGTCAATAGCTACAGTAGCTTAGTGAGGAGGAGGAATAGGAGGAAGAGGAGGAGGAGATGAAGGCCATCCCAGCTATGGGGACCTGGGGCCAGACACTCAGACAGACCCATTATTAGTGCACTGGAAGCAATGAGGGGCCGACAAAACCAGAAGGGGAAACAGTGAGTCACTGAGGAGGAGGAGAGGGTAAGAAAAAGTTAGATGGAACAACAAGTATCATCTGCAGTACGACTGACGTTTGCAAATGAAATCAGAGAAGAATTTGTTTTAACATGCCTGGAGTAACAGGTGGGTGTTTCCTGTATCAGGAGGTGTCAAACTGTCAACCTGTATTTAAAGTCATATTCTGTGCTGCTTTCATAAGAGTACGTGTGTGTTTTTTCTGCTGTTTATTGCCAATTAGAAAAAAAACCCCCAGCATAGTGATTCAACCCACATATTTTAACCTCTCAGTGGCTGGTATGTCTTCCTTGGGAAAAACCCCTCACACCTTTTCACATTTGTAAGAAATATTTTACATTCCAGCAGCAAAAAGAACTGGGTAGGTTGCATGAGCAGTAAGAGACACCATGGCTGAAGAGACAAAAAAGTAATCAGAGTACAGGACACACTGCTTAACCTCTGTGACCTGATAATCATCGGAACAATGAGCACTTATCAACACACACTGCCTTGTGACTGTCTAGGGTTTCTTCCACTCCTGACCTATTTGGTTCTCCAGCAGGTTAAAACCAATTCTGGGTATGATTTAATTTCCAATTTGACCTGGATTTTCTGACAGTCACACATTCTAACCCTTTACTCCGCTCACAGCTCCATTCACAGTTCAGGTTTCTCCAGCTGTCCACTCAACAAACAGAAGGCGCTCTTTCATAACCTATTAGTGGCAAATACCTCCCCATAATCCCTCTCAGAATGTATGACTAAGTGTTGGAGCAGGTCTGGCAGCTAACGCCATAATTAGGGGCGTATAATTATTATGTTGGAGGCAGAACAGGAAGCTCTATCAACGCAGGGATGATAACGGATGAATTGTGAGGATATTGTCAAGGCAGATGTTGCCAAAAGGCAGTTGTATGTGTGTGTTTGTCTGTTTCACTCAATGAGTCGATTTGTTGCCATGGAGAAGGGTTTCTGCGACAGAGAGGCAGGGTGGATCATGTTATCCAGGGGAGTGCTGGGGATATGATTTGACTGACAGCGCCACATGGACGTGGAAATAACTAAAGAGTGGCTTCATATTGTAAACTTTGTTTAAAAAAAAAAAAATAGAAAATGGAGCCCTAGGGCAGTCCTGGGAAAAGCATGACGAGGTGTCAGATTTTATCAGCTGTGGCTGACAGAGGTCAACAGGCCAGGCTGCAAACTACGGCAACTCAGAGAGATGCTGCTGCTGTGACGCGGCAGAAAGAGGAGGAAGAAAGGGGAAAAAAAGACGCTCTGCAGGGGAGAAGCTGACGGATGGAGCCTGGGTCATTAAGCATGAGGAGCTGCATTTTGTCACAAAAGATAAGAAAAAACCTTGTAGGAAGGAAGTTGTAGGAACGATGACAGGATGAGTGAGTGGAGCTGTACTGCCGATCACTCAGGATGCTCTAAAATGCAGCTGCTGAAAAAATGTAGGTTAAGGACACATGTGATTAAAGCAAGATGGCGTGTGTGTTTGTACTTGTGTGCCAGTGGCTCTGTGATTTGAAAGATGAAATATGCAGGAAAATGTGCCTGCTTGTCTGTGTTTCTACTGTATGTTTCACTTCTTCCTAGAATCTGTGTCACTTATTTCCAAACACTGTCAGTCTGCATCTTGTTAGCAAGAGTCAAGCGAAGCGTTGCCTCCAGGACCAACAAACATGCTGACAACAGTGATGCCTGATTCTGACCCCTCTGCTGGACGCGGCCTCGCCATGGAGACCCAGTGACCGCACGGGACAAAGGGACAAAGGGGGGCTAAAACCTCTATTAGTGAAAACAGAGGAGGGATAATTACTCTGAATAACTCTCAACTGGCAGGATTTGCCCACCCACCATTGAGAGCAAGATAAATGAACTCTCTCTCTGCAGCGGGCGGGAGGGAGGGAGGGAGGGGGAACAATCTAGTCTGGTACAGTCCATGTACAGTACATATGGAAAACCCCACCCCCCCACCCTCCTTACAACCCACATTTACAACCCACATTTACTGCTACGCACGCAAACTAGCATACACATGAGCGAACTCACATGCAGGGTTAATGCCAGAGGGGGTCTTTACTTTTAAGCTGCGTGCGGCTTTATCGCCTGTTAAATGTATGTTGGGGAAATATGAGAACATCTGTCATAACACGGTCCGATCCACCTAAAGTGATCCAGGGATGGATCCAGCCAACCTGCGATATAAATGTGTTGGTATACGCAGACAGATGTAGCATACAAAAGTGATTAAGGATGATTTATTACTGTATGCTGCTTCACCTTGTGTGTCTGATTCAGGAAAGTATGTGCTGTGCTATAAATGATCTTGTTTCTCCTTTAATAGAGGACAGAAACTCTATTGTCGGTGGTTTCTTATCTGAAGTCATGCCTGAGGAGTCCACTCATGTACTGCTGTACTCTTATTAAACTGATACAAAGCCATCAATTTTACAATTTCTAGCAGAAAGTTTATGTGTGGTGCACGGATAACACTACATCCATTAATATGTACCTATCAGCTATGTATCTGCTGCTCATATCTGCTTTAAGTACAGCATGTCTGTAGTGCTGCCATATCTTAAAAGGGAGAAATGTGGTGTCAGTGTACCCAGCACCATGCCCCTGTCCTCATAGTGGATTTGCTAAAAGCCTCTTCAACCGGCCAATTTCAAAGGTGTCCTTGAAAGGCTACTTCATGTGATGTGAAATATCATGTGCATTTGTTATTTTAAATCAAGTTACAAATAAACAGCAAGCAGGTTTGTTACTAAGCCTTGGATACACTGGTCAACTTAGTGAAGAGGGCCTCATTTAAGACGAGAGTGCGTGCCTTGCAACAACATTGGTGATCAAGGCACACCTTATTTTATATCCAGACCACCATATTTTGACAGTCTTTTTTCTCTAAATGTTTATTTGTGTGAGAGCAATGCACATCTACACTGATCAAAAAGGTATTACCACTCTTATGTAAACAAGTGCCTATATACACTCCCATGATTAAATGAGCTCAGCAAGAAAGAACTTGATTTTTTACAATTAATATTAATACACCACCTTCCTACCAATAAAAGTACGCCTCTCTTTTCCAGTGCGTGGGAATATTAATGACCTGGCATATAATGAAGTTTATTCTGGTTCATGATGGCAGCTCTTAAGAACTGGTGCTTCGTGTCTAACTTGTTATTTCTCTTCTTCTTTCTTTTTAATCTGTGGGAGTATGTCAGTTAAGCTTTATTGACACACTAGATCATGTTAATTGCAACACATAAAAGCAGTTCCCTTCAGATCAGACATGGTTTGGAAAACGGATGTGCTTCTTTTGTCTAGCTGGCCAAAACTTGAATCATTTAGAGTTGGTGTTCAACATCACAGACCACAAATATCCACTGGTGGAGACACATCATAGAGGCAGGGGTTAAACCTCTGCTCTCTCCCTCCGTCTGTCCCTCTCAGTCTGCTACTAGGAGGTCTGGACACTCATCTGCTCTTGTAATCAGCCTTTGAACAACTATCTTCACCGCTAACAAAAAAACTCCCAGCTGAATGTAGCTAGAGAGGACAACATAGTCCAGATGGAGCCATTTTTCACCCTGTTTTGCTTTTTGTTTTCTGCAGCCATCAGTACTAACTCAGTATTTGTAAGACACAAAGGCTTTTCACTAACAACTGGTACCTGAGGGCCTCCCACAATATGTGAACAAGGTTGTTATTTATCCCAAACGGGGCTGTGCAGAATTCCCATGGCTTCCTCTGAAACTTAAGAGGGTCATTGAGGTTTGGTTATGGGGCTAAACAACAAAATTAAGATACTAGTGTGCCTCCCCTTAATGGGACAAAATGTTTAGAAAGTGACGGCGTGAAAAACCTGACATGAATAAAAAGCTGGAGCAAGGAGGGCAGTGTTGATCTAGACCTAAATAATTATATAGCTAGAAAGTAAATTACACTGCTCAGTAATTTCCAGACAAAAGCCTTTTGATAGTATATGGGAAAACGAGAGTGTTGCACAACGGAGGAGAAAAAATAAAAAGATACAAGCAACAAGAAACACATGCTTGGTGGCACACATATCCAGTTTCCTTTGGAGAGAGGGAGAGGAAGCCACAAAGAACAACGCAACAAGGTGGAAACATTCCTTCAGCTCATACTACCTGTCATCTTATACTGTGACTTTTGTTTGGCTTTTTTGATCCAGAAACTGGATGCACACCCTTGCTGCAATTATGAAACCCTGTCAGCTGGCAATTTTCACTCGAGAGGTTTTTTTTTTAAGAAGGAGGGTGAGAACGGCTTGAAACGAAACACTCACACTTGATATTGAAGGAGGCATTGGTGGAGTGGAGCGCCTCTCCTGTGGCCGTGTTTTGTGCGACGCACTCAAAGTTTCCTGCGTCCAGCCGCCGATCCACAGCGGTGAACTTGAGGTTGCTGCCCTCCTGGAAGCGCCTCTCGTCGTTCTCTAAGGCCTGGCCGTTGTGAAGCCAGCCGTAACTGATGTCGGCCGGGTCGCTGACCTCGCAGCGTAGCATGGCGCTGCGGCCGTGCAAGGCATCCTGGGACTTGGGTTCCTTGGTGAACTGGATGGCAGCAGCCTGGATGGACAGGACTGGAATTGGAGAGAGAGAAAGAGGGAAAGTAAATGACAGAGGATTAGAATGGGGCTGCTGTTAACATTTTACTGCTTTTTCCGTTCATTAAGTATGTGCCATAGCGACCACTTAGCCTTGTAGAGGAATGTGATGCTTAGACAATACTGGCTAGCTGTGAATTACTTTGTCGTAAAATTATCAGACCCAACACAGAGAAAATACCTTTTCCCGTTAGTGAGGCTGTAACGCCCCACACACACACACACACACACACACACACACACACACACACACACACATCAGCTCATGGAGACTTGTCTCTCAAACAAGACAGGATGTGTTGCACACACATCCTCACGCACACTTAAATCTTTTATTTCCCCTCATGATGCTGTGAACAAGTCTTGTGTGAGAGACATGTTTTCTGCTCTATTTACCCGCATCTCAGTGGAGAAAATGACAAGAGTGTGACTTGGACTACAGCTGGAAAAATACTTCCCACAGTCACAGTCATTTTTGATATACTAAGAGATCACAATACATAAGTCACACAATCAGGGGGGCTCAGTTTGGTAATTTTCATTAATTTTTTTGAGTGTGTGTGTTTCCCATTTTTATTTCCCCCATTAATGCCAGTCATGGAACAACCGGAACATGAAAGTGCATGTTGGTGACAACAATGCAGCAGTACGTGGTAACAGAGCTATGATCAACACCCATCTGCTAAACAATTAATATTCATATTCTATGATTTTTAACTCAAGACAACCATCAAGAAACACAAATGTTTTCTTTGCAAAACTTGCTTATTCCAGCTCACTGTAACATGGTCATACACCTCCACCTGATAATTCCTGCGTCTACCTCCTGTTGAAGGAACAAAAAAATCTTGGTAAAACAAAGGACGGAGTCTAATGCAGCTGCACTCTGTCATCTTGTTTGAACAACTACCACAATGAACAACTCATCAATGACCATCTCCACAGTATGTCAAGGCAGGCCTGCCTCATGTGCCCTGCGTAACACAATGTTATCCTACCTGATGTCAAGGCTTGTTATCATAAGGAACGGTCCACAGCTAGAGTCGATTAAGCATACCTACACCTGCATAACGGTGTGTGTGTGTGTGTGTGTGTGTGTGTGTCAGTCTTCATAGTCTCTTGCATGACTGGAGCCAAGTAAAAAGGGGATCTTTCAATAATGTTAAATCAAGGAGCCTGTTGAAGATGAGCCAAGGTAATTCTTCCATCTTTGACCCTCCTCATCCCACCGCTCCTGTCCTCCTCCTGCCTGTTCATCTCTTCATCAGGCTCACCTTTGTCTCGAGCTGACAGACAGGGCGGGCAGAAAAAGACGCGGAAAGGCAGAAAGGCTGGTCAAACACGACAGTTAGAGAGGCTGTGGATGTTTTGCCTTTACCTTAAATTCCACAGACAGGAGGAAATGACATACTGTGGAAATTCTTTTCAAAGTAAAGAATATCAGAGGTAGAGACCAAAGAAATATCAAAACGTTTAAGTTAAGATGTGGACCTCTGAGTAATGTCAGCAAGAATAAGATACAGAAATACCATCTGTTACAGGCAAGGCAGGTAAGGGGATCAAACTGAGCCTTAGATCACCAGAAAGTATTGGAGATATGCGTTATGGATTCACATACTGTGCCAAAAATAAAGAGGAATGTCTGGTGTGTTCTTGAGTGTTTTTGCCCATGAAAGCCTAAAGTGATATCAGTTAACTAAACACCTCCCACACTGATAAAACCATCACTAATCTTGTGTTAAAACCTCTGCTGAATGCCTCCTTATCCTCACTCAGCCCGCCAGCAACTGCACTAAAAAGCTATCCTGAAGAGAAAGTAAAACATTAGCGACTCCTCCTCTGTTTAAGGACACGATTGCGAGATGCATTGAAGACAAAAATCACCATTAAATGTTTTCCTACAATGGGACAAATCCACAGACCTTCTTCCATGAAGCACAGTTAAAGCACAGGGAACGTGTCCCTTCAAGGCCCAAACACAAACACGCTCAGTCTGAAGGTCACTGCATTTGTGGGACGCTGGAGAAAAGAATATGGCACAAATGTTCCCTGTGAGGATTTTACAGACAGCTGTGACATTCACATCAAACCAAACAGAGGAGTTAGTGCAGTACTTCTGCAATATGTCAGACCATCACCATCTCTGCTGCCCAACATGTCCCCTTGTCTTGAGAATCTCCCCTTGCTCTGACTACTTTTTATAAACCACTTTTATATGGATGCACTTATTACTGTTGGATCTAGATATCTATGTGAGCACATTTTATAACAAAACAAATCCCTCAGTTTTGGTCTCATGTTTCTCAACTTGGTAGAACAGCTAGGAATTGTGAGAAAATGACACTATACTCCAGTGTCATTACTTTTAGTCCATCATACTTTCTTTAATTTCCCCAGGTCTGGCAGCCAGATGGATCGATGGCTTCTTTGGGGAATTTAGTTTTTTTTTCTCTCGTGGAGACACTGTATTAGAGGTCACAGAGCAGTGATCTCTCTTTCAGCTGAAAATACAATGTGGGAGAAATTTACAGGCTCCAGGAGAGACACCTGATGCCAGATGATTGGCTTTTACTTTACTGTATCAGGCAAAATTTCTCACTTGGGATGAAACTTAACCCCTTCACCTCAATTTGTTCCACCTAGACTGAAATGCCACCCATCTCACTTCTATTCCATAGAGAGATTTTATATCTAATCGTGCCTTATCTTATTCTTGTGACGGTCATGTAGACTGAAGGTGCAGCCTAACTCAGTGATCAAAAGTAGTGTTCAATCACCATTAGTCAATCAGACAGGAAATTAATCGACAAACATTTGTCAATTGAAATCAATAAAAGTTATTTATCAAGCAAAAATACCAAACATTAGCTTGTTCAAACTTCTCAAATGCGAGGATTTGCTGCTTTTCTCTGTTTTATATCGTTGTAAATTAAATAGATTTGAGTTTTGGACAGTTGGTTAAACCAAGAAGCAACTTAAAGTTGTCACATTGGGCTCTGAGAACTTTCGATGGACATAGTTCACTATTTTCTGGCATTTCATGGACCAAAGAATGAATCTATTAATAAGGAAAAAATGATCAAGAGATTTATTGATTATGGACATAACAGTTAGCCCTAGTTCATAAATCATTCTTCCATCATCTGAGCTCTAGTACGATTGCTTCACATGATTTATTGCATACGGATTGTTACAACTTCTCTTCTGTACAAGAAAGTGATCTCTAACAATTCTCTGAAGAGGCTGTGAATCCATTCCATCTGTGTAAAACTGGGATAAAAGGCAGCAGATGGGTTGGAAACACCAGCAGAGTCATCCCCAACATTCACCTCAAACAATCGATCAAGTACTGTTCACAGATAGCACGCTGCCTCCGTGCCAAGCTTACAGCTGGGGTGTGAGGTAGCGTGCCAACTTCCATCCACTTTGGTGGAGGACCGGCGGAGCTGTGGCATGCAGTTGATGGTTTCATTTGAGATGCATGTTGACATGCAGTATGAGTGTGTGTGTGTGTGTGTGTGTGTGTGTGTGTGTGTGTGTGTGTGTGTGTGTGTTTAGATAGGGAATGACTTCTGGGAAGAGTCCCAGCAGAAACAGCACATACAGATAAGGTGTTTTCACATACCACAGGATGACAGACATGAGAGAGAGTGAGAGGGTAGAGTGAGGCACAGTCTATCACATCTCAGGAAATCTGCCAAGTTTACTGTACTGTTCAAACAGGGAAGGTATGGTGACCTACATCTCTCACACACACTGCAGCCCTGCCTCTCTAACACTCTCTAGCACACAATCATATACACAAAGCCGCAGCTGCCACCCCATATCCCCTCTACCACCATGACGAAGGCACACTGCAACACAAATACTACTAAAGTTGTGTCTGTCTGACCAAATCAATACAATAATTAATTTAGATTGTGCTTTTCACTGAGTCACACACGGGCTGAAGAAAAGGGGAATATCTGGCTCTGACATTTCAAAGAGATAAGCGGGGCAAATGCTATCCAAACTCCCACTGAGGGCCCTTCAAAGTGAGAGTGGTTGAAAGGGAGAGTTATAGATAAAGGGGAAAACAAACAGCAAGACTGTGGAACACAGGATGGGAATGTTTTAATAAGAGTGAGGTAATGAATGGGCTGAGCGTTAAACTGACAAATGCTGTCTATAATTGAGCTACCCGCACAACAAAGAAATACAGTGAAGTAGAATAAATCATTAAAAGGTACCCTGTGGAGCTTTTGACCACTAGTAGCGCTATGGAGCAACTTTTTTGTGGTTCCTCGTTTGGTTTTATTTGCACACAGGCAACACGAGACACATGCCTCACACCGGTTCCACGCTACTCTGTTGACCGACAGTTGGTGGCAGTAACACGCAAAGAAGCACAGCAATGTGCCATTAAAGACAGTGAAGAAGAAGACTGCAAGCTAGCAAACATGGATGTAGACAAAGCAGGATTTTAACATTTTAAATAATCAGCGTTGCAAATGTTTTATGAGCTCCACAGGGCACCTTTAGGTTTTAAAATTAGAGCTTTAACCATTTGATATTTTCATTATTGAATCACTGGTAGAATATTTTTAGGATTAATAGTTTAGTTTATAAAATGTCTATTAAAAGAAATATTGAAACGTGCTCATCTACCAATTGCTTATTTTGACCAACCAACAATTCAAATGCCAAATATATTTCATCTAAAATCACCTAAAACATAAAAAGCTGCTGGAACCAGTAAATGTAGGCCTACAGCATTTTTGCTTGATGAATGATTTAAATCGATAACAATCTTGATAATTGATTAATCAGTGAAGTTTCTGTTGACTGACTATTCAGTTAATTTAAAATGTAGTCTTTTTTTTTTTAAACCAGAAAGCTTCATAACAGGCAAAGAATCTGATGTCTCAATAAATCAAAGCTGTAGAAAACTGCTACTCGTTCTCCCGGGAGCCTCCGTCTCTTCACAGATTAAGAAAAACAGAAAACAGAAAAGAGTCCCGGCTCTGATAGCAATCAATATGCGCTTGCCGGGAAAAGCTTATGACGGATACGCTAATGCACCCGGATGAGCAGAGATCGCTCATGAAATATTAAGTTCTTCGTTTTCGAAATAGTTTGTGTTTCCCTGGATTTCGATCGAGGTATCTGGAAAGAAGTTGGAAGAGACAGAAAGTAGGTTAAAGATGGAGGGGGAAACTGCTGAGAGGGGTAAAATATCTGTGCAAAGGGATTCTCCTCTTCAACTCGCTGCACTGCCGACCCCATTAAGTGTGGCTCAGCTGTCAGGGCTGTCAGGTGGAAGTCGCCTTTAAGTCGGCCTGACAGCCAGAACCCACCATAATGGGCTCATCAGCAACCCACGCCTCCATTCTCTCTTTCTCAGCTTTGTCTGCTGGTGCAGGCAGGCAGAGGTTGAATCGCATTTCAAGAAAAACTACACTGTATCACCATATCGGCATCGAGCGGAATGCAAGACGCAGAGTTGGAGTGTGGGTAACTCGAACAGGGAGTGCGTGTGCAATATCTATGGACATTAACAATGAAATCAATATCCAGATAAGACAAACTATTTGTTTAATGTGTAATGTTAATATAGACTGCGGGCTTTCATTGTGCAGGTAAAAGTTTTATGGTAAAACTGAAAAGACACATCTGAAAAATATGTACTGTATTTTTAAAAGTGTTCACGATAAGAACCTTAATTCCTTCAGATAAACAGTGACATCAAAGACGACGTTATCTTATCAGTAAAGATCCTGTAATCAGGATTGTGCGTCTCCAGCGGCCATCACACAGGACAGTGTTATCTCTGAAACTTCTGCAGGGTGACGACAACCAGGGGTGACACACAGGACGGATGCTGCAAGAGGTTAAAGGGGAAGACACCCGCACATGCAATCACACAAACAGCAGCACCCACAAATATTTGACACCAGACACGCCCGTTGTGGGAGCTGAAATAGCCCGTATGTGTGTGGTTTAACAGCCTCTCCATGGACCGTGTCGAAAGCGAGACAGCTGCTCTGAAATGTTTTAGTGACATGACAGCAGAGGAGTCTTGGAGTCGCAGAAATGAGCGTTGCTGACGGAGCGTGAGACAGTGATTGGAGCGTTCAACATGGCTGCTATTAGATGTTTATCTCAACGATGCCTCGGCCGCAGCGACACAGTTCGCAGAATCCCACACATTAATCTGCTGCAGATATCCATTAAAACATTGTCAAACACTCTGTTAACAAATGTCCATTCAAGAGTTTAAAGTCTGTGAAGTATGAAACCAGCACTATCCAAAGTCATCTCCGTCTCCAATGCCATCGTTAGTTTAGACACCACTACCATCCATGATCACTCTATTTTCATTACTCCCTCCTCTCCCCAGCCACACAATATACATAACCCAATTAAGGATAAGAGCAGCGAGACTCCAGATAACATCAGCTCTCTTTACTCAAACTGCACACACTGACAACAAACAGTGCGACTTCAAAAGAGTACCAAAAGGAAGTGGCACAGACACGATTAGAGCGCCTTTGATCGGATCAATTATTAACAAACTCCAAGAGTTCACATAAGATCTGAAATAGAGCTTGGCAAGATTTGGAGGCAGAATGAAACATCTTATTTCGTTAATGGCAATCAGGAGGTCAGACACGCTGAGTACAGGCTGGAAAAACAGGTCATCAATTTTTCAAGATGCAAAGGATGGGTAGAGAGGGAACACTGATGGAGACTACTCTCTCTTTAAAAGCATCTATTTTAGCAGCTGCTGTGCCGTCAGCCCTGTAAACACGGCAGGGCTCCTTACATTGGAAGACACGTAAGTCTACTGCCCTGCGGTCAACTTTAAGAGGAAAACGTTAAGATTCAAAATCAGAGTGGATCCTCCTCTCACATCCTTAGGGTCAGGTAATGAGGTCAACTATAAAGTGCTCTATTAAACAGGTCAGGCAAGGTGTTTCATATTTCATATTTTTATTTCCAGCAATTCAGCAACTGCTTCAGATTCCTGCTGCTTAACTGGAATACCAAGCTAACAAGATTAGCATTCCTACTAGGGTGGATGTGTCAAACAGAGCGAAGCAGGGAGCAAGAGCAGAAAAGTCCTCACTGTCAGGAGAAGACAGTGAGATGCACAGTGTTGTATAGTATCAATAGACATGCATCAATGCTTCAAATTAGTTCTAACCTACTTAGAAGTAGCCCTGGGCATCAAACCTAAATACCTGTCGAGTACAAACTGAAATGTGATCTTGGCATCAAGTATCAAGTAAAGAAAGTTGGCATTGAACACCTGGTCCGGTTCTTTGTCTTGTTCTTTGATCAGATTATTCCTGATCTAAAAATCAAGAAACTTTTCTAACTTTAGACTACATTTTGTTTAGGCATTTAAGACTGATGCATTGAGCAGTTTGGCACATTTATATTTTCCAATAATCTGTTTTCATATCGGTACCTAAAAATTGAAACTATACCAGGCGATGTGACACAGGACAATACAATCACTGACATAACTTTACACTATGTGGGAGTTAATTTCATAATCATTATTTTTATAATGATAAAATCTTATTACTGAATATTATCAAAATA
Organism: Macquaria australasica; assembly: GCA_005408345.1. Taxonomy (NCBI): domain Eukaryota; kingdom Metazoa; phylum Chordata; class Actinopteri; order Centrarchiformes; family Percichthyidae; genus Macquaria; species Macquaria australasica. Next base: position 463,337 of record SEMN01000353.1, read on the forward strand.
ATCCTGATGAAAAGACTATCAAATGCTAAAATTCTAGATACTATTTGGATCCCTATTAAACCCATATTAGTTGTAAACAGCGGTGTAATGAATTTCATGTCGACTGTATAATATCTTTCTTTTCCATGTACTATATCATATACTCATAATTCGTAGTAACTATATGACAGCCAAATCATTTTAATGTTATAGAACAATTAGGCTAATCATATCTTGATGAAATCTCAGAGGTGACAGCTTGGATTAGTGTCATGTTGGCATTTGCAGAGAGGCAGATCTGTCACAGTGCAAGCAAGTGTGTTTTTAAAAGTCTGAAATAAAACCTCAGACGAAAAACCGTGATAGCTTCATCCTCAGTTGTGTTTGTGGACCCAGACGTCAGGGAGATAAATTGGGGTGGGAATGAAGGGCAAAGTCATGGGAAGCACCGAAGCCCGCTGACAGAGCTGTCATTGCCTGTCAACAAATTACCAGATGTGTGTGTGTGCTACATTTTTCCACTGACTGAGTTGCCTCCCCTGGCTGCCTCCTTAAAAACTGGTTGGCAGAAGATCTTCCTTAAAACTGACAGTGTTATGGTCTCATAAACACAGTGGAAAAACCGAAACGAGCATAAAACAGGTAAGATTTATTAGGACTGTGATATATGACAAATCCCAATTTAAATTCCATCATTGGATCATTCCAAAAAAATATAGAGATAAATGCGTTAGTAAGAAATGTGTCTGCATGCATGAGTGTCTTCAGAGAAAACAAATGCAACATGCAACGCAATGTTGGAGAAGAATGTGTATCATGGTTATAAAAAAATAAAAAAATAAAAAATGGTTTTGTGGTATTAAAAATACAGAATCTTTGGTCTACAAACAAAGAACTGTTAACAGAAAAGTAGAAGCTAATCTCAGATACTGATGTCAAATTCAGTTTATTTTGCTAAAAGTGCATTTTCACGCTTCAGTGATCTCTTGGTCTGTATTTTTAACAACGCTGTGTGTCAGCAATAGTTTGGTATCTCCAACGTGAATTGGACAGAGAAATCACCAGTGCATGAAGCTGAAATGCCGCGCAAACAAAGAGGTCAGGTTGCCTGATTTAACTTGACAGCAGAGACGTTAAACAGGACAGAGTCGGACCAGGTACAATGTCTCTGTCAAAGCCTTGGAACGGGAGCGACAGTTTGTTTCACCACAGACTGATCTCATTATTGACCTCTGTCGGCTTTTGTAGACTACACTAGGTGACTTTGTCCATGGCTTCATGCGGGGAATTAAAAGGTGCATGAGCAGAGGGAGTTCACATACTTCAAAAGCTGCAACAAACAACTGTTTTTATTATTGATTAATCAACTCATTTATTGGATTAATTGATTCATCATTTAATCCAATAAATTGGAATATTGGAGAAGTTGGAACCTGCAGATGTTTGGATTTATACTTGATATATGACTTAAAGGAACAGTGTGACATTTTGAGAAGGAAAAGTATTCGCTTCCTTGCTGAAAGTTATATGAGAAGATTGATGCCACTCTCATGTTTGTATGCTAAATATGAAGCTAAGGCCAGCAGCCAGTTAGCTTAGCTTAGCATAAACACTGGAAACAGCTAGCCTGGCTCTGTCCAAAGGTAATAAAATCTGCTTACCAGCACCTCTAAACCTCACTAATTAAGGTATTTAGAATAGATTCTAGAATATATATATATTAATCTGTACAAAACCAAAGTGTAAAAATGTCAGGTTGTGGTTTTACGGAGGGGTTATGCGCCGGACTATTTCTTGGAAGAGGGTAGTAACTTCCTGAAGTCTCCGCTGGTTGCCTGGCAACCTCTTGGTGACAACAAGACTCCAGGAAGTTATAAATAGTCATCTAACTCTTGGCAAGAAGGTTATTTGCAGAATTTACGAAAATGTTGAACTATTCCTTTATACCATAAAATGTCCTTTAAAATTGGTGGAGATTCATTTTGTGTTGATCAACTAATACAATAAATTGTTTCAGCACTAATCCAGTCCATGAAATCTAACAGCGTACAATGTAGACTCTCCTTTCTGGGTTTTATAAATGATGTCAGAGTCTCATACAAGGTAACTTTCAGGTGTGAACAAATAGACAATGTTCAACCTCAGCCATTACAGAGACAGCCCCACTCTATCACGCTGAAATGGATCAAAGCAATACAAAAGAAGGAGTCCCTGCTGTCTCTTTCCATTACATCCAAAAAACTGACCTCAGGTAGTATTTTATTCTCTGTGGGGCATACATCAGCAGAGCACATCTCTGTGTTCATTCCACTGCTTCTAATTGAAAACCGTGTTCAAAGCAGCAGAGCCAGGCTGCCTTTTTAGCAGTAACACTGGTATGTAAGCCCGCTGCCTTAATTCAATCGCTGCTCTTATTGTACCAGGTAATTACTATGTGGAGGGGTCTCACTCTGCAAAGCGACTTGCTCGTGTGCAAAGAGATGGCCAGGCTCATTATAACAAACCTCACTGAGATCACTATCAGTTTATGCCTTTTTCTCTCCATCTTACCGCTGACAGCATGGCGCGAGCTCTGCACCAACTAGACAAAGACCCACCTCCCCAGCTTATTATCGCCAACATTGGCATGGCAACCGGTATGCAACCTCTCCAGGTGGAACAGACTACTCCATGATTTTGCTTCACTCCTCCCTCAAACAGCAGCAACAGTCATCCTCAGTGGAGTTTCTAGTGTGATCCCCTTTTGACAACTCTTAAAATTTGCTCTTTCATCAGAAACATGACACTGATTGCATCGCAGCTGTGTTTTTGATCACAGAAATTAATTTTTCCCAGAAAACTACTTGACATGGCATTTTGACAGAAGTACGTCACCTCTCCTACGCCGTTCTGAAATGCCCTCTCATCCCTCCTAACGAGCCACCACTTGCCAGCACACCTCTGCCTTTGAAATGAAGAAGTGCTCCATATGGTCTCCATGACAGGAAAAATAATAAAAACACTCATGTAACGGTGTGAGCAGGGGGGGGGGGGGAACACAGGCGTCAGCCATAAATCTCTTAATAAGCGCACTGGGAGGCGGTCAACAGCATCAAAGTGTTGGCTAGGCCCCACCCAAACACTCCTTCAAGTGTGTTTTAATAGGCCACCCATCCTAGGCCATTACCGCCTCATTATTAGTCGTACAAGGAGGCCTGCAGCGGGCTTCAGGCTGGGACTGAGGACTGGGACTAGTTTGGCCCCTAAGGAGACTAGTAGGGATCTCCATTATATAGCCAGCAAGAAAAAGATACATAATTATAGCTCATAGTTTAAGCAGGAAAAATGTACTGGACTGAATCATTTGCATCAGGTACCAGATTTTTTGTGTGTTTAGATTGCTTTTCTAAATAGCCCACAAATACAAATAGTTCTATTATATCTATAAAAAAAAAAATAATAAAAATAAAAAAAAAACCTACTAATCTACCTACCTAGATTATGTACACATTTTACATTTTTTGTTTCACTTCTATGTCACCAGTTTGTAGAAGTCTGCATCAAAGTGTTAACTCTCTTCTTTTATCTCACTGCTGAAGTTATTTCACTTTAACGCAGAGCATTACCGTAGCATCACAGTGTCATGCTATTCCATATTATCTCATGATGTAGAAATGGCAGTTCATGAAGCGTGAGTGATTTGCTTGCTTTACGACAGATGGAGCTTCAGTACATGAAGAAGCCTTTCAGAGAAGATATGAGCCACGTCTCTCCTCACCCCCCACTGCTCTGTCCCTCTACACCAGGCTTCATAACTGTCATGCTGTATCTAAAATAGAGACATCTGAGCACGGCTAGCTCTCACCAATTTTCAACACCCACTCATAAAGGGCTGACTGTTGAAACACAGGCAGCCTAATGCATCTCTGTGTAACTCACGCATGCCGGGGACAGAACATGAGCCGACAAGGAGGGAGAGAAAGAAAGGAAAAGAGGAACAGAGGAAAGAAAGAAGCAGTGAGAAGAGGTTATACAATTTGTCTGGAACGCCCAAACAATGACGATGAAAAACCTTTGCGGCGTCCACAGATCTGATCCTGGCCATGAAAGGGACCATGGGTATTATTACCCATGGTGCACAGCAATCTGGAGCCACAACCGTCTCCTGCAGCTGTGTTCTTACGAGAGTGAATATGGGAGCAATTATTAGATTAAGGCGGATTAGGCTTTGCCCAGGTAAGGCAGGTTGGGTCGTTCCTGTCTCTTTGGTCCTGAAAAACTGGGCACTAATCCAATAATGACACCACTTTTAGAGAAACTGAGGAGTGCAGCGTTGGAGAATAAAGGCTGCCATTTCTTGTACTTATATTTAGTTTTTTAAATATATATATATATATATATATATATATATATATATATATATATATATATATATATATATATATATATATATATATACACACACACACATATACACACACACAAAACAAAGGCTCTGCACACAGCCGACATGAAAGCCTAATGCAAACTGTTTACACAAGTAAGTGCTATAACTACCCTGCAAAGGACATGAGCAAAAATTTACAGAGGATTTAGTATCAAACTAAATATAAAGGAACAGTAATGTCAAACATCTGGGGTCACACTCTACAATATTTTTCCAGCATTATGAGCCAAAAATGGAAGATTAAGTCACAGTGGAACAGCGGAGCTCAGCAGTTTGCAGCCAGGCTAAACACACAAGTCTGATAGATGTTTCAGACTTAAAAGTCCGCTTTTTAAGTGGGAGTTAGAGAACTGAAGCTGGCTGCATGGTTAAATCTTCCTCTGCAGGCCTGTAGACGCCGCCTCAGCGGAGTAATATGACAGATATGAGATAAAGCAGAGGGAAGAAGTGGGATGCTGTTTCCAAGTGTCTTGCCTTCTGAAATACGATCTGTGAGGACGAACAAGTTGGATGGATTAAACAGAAAGAGGGGAAAAATACCTCCACTGCACAACCCAAAGCCAAACATGCAGACTTGGGACGGAAACCGTACAGAGTGCAGCAATCACAGGACAATATGTCTCCAGAGTGACAGGAGCTGCTTTTCGCATCAGTGGAAGTAATAAATGATGGTTCCCTCACTGGCTCTGGCAGCAGATGGGCGCTGAGTCCTTGGCTGCCAGTGCCGGCCTCTTCTCTGCAGGCGGCTCTGGCTAATGCCTGCACCTCGGCTATGTCCAGACATGAGTGCCAACCAGGAATGTGGTGGCACTCTAAAATCCCCTGGCAAACTAACCATCACGGAGGGAAGTGAGCCAAAATAATAGGGGAAGGAAGAAGAGAAGACTTTCAAAATAAAGGGTAGAAAAAAGGAGAAGAGGGGGGCCTGAACGCTGGTTTCTTTGTCATTCTGATCACAGCTTACATTATGCCCAGAGTCATTCAGCTTTTAGCTTCATAAAGGCTGTAAAAGAGTCTGCTACTGTCATTACTCTATCATTATCTCACACTGAGGAGGACAGGCGATTGTGCGGGAGATTATCCCCTTGAGTATTATAATTTTATTCTAGGTCAATCCAATGCCATGTTTCTGCTGCAACATCCAACTGCTAATATATTTAAGCAGGATAAATACAAAAGAGGTTTGAAATTTGATTCCTCTGTCAGGGCAGTATCAGTTTCATGATCTAATGAGATAGATTACAACAATGAGAAGATGGAATACTTAACGATGGATGGATGGATGAACATGCTCATTCTTAAGAGTCAGATTCTTTCAGTCACTCAATAGGGCTCCAGAGTACAATAAGGACTCCATTAAACCTCACTTTCTCTCTCATTATATCTTGCTGTCTCACTGCATCACACTATAACAGTCCATCTGCTACTGGCCTTCAAAAGTGTGTTTTTAAAAGCTTTCTGAATCCCTCTGGTAAACACAATCTGCAATATCCCCCTCTAAAGCAACTTTGAAACAGTACTTATTCTTTTTTGTTCTAGTGAATGCACCCTGTGGCCATGTCCCTGACTGAAGCTGACAAAAGACAGAAACAACACCAAACCTTTGACATACATGTTAATGAAAGCGAGACAAGAAGGCAGTGTGTATCTACCTTCCTTATTTCATTTAGAAAAACCGACTGAAGACATGGGTGGCCTCCTGGCCTCTCTGTATCTACCTCTCCCTCCCTTCCTCCCACACGCAAACACACACAGATGTTGATGCTGGCAGCAGGGAATCAAACAAACCTGGCAACCAGGTTGTTTCCAGGACCAGTCGGCTCTGTGGTGTAGGTTTCCTAGCAGAGCTTGGCTGGCTCTGCAGAGTGAGCTCAGTGTAGTCACCACAGTTTATTTAGCCACAACCTTTCTGGACAGGCGTCTACTGTAACTGCAGTCACTGGAGTCTCTCCTGCTGTAAGAAAGGTCCCAGTGACTGTGGACCACATAGGTGTGAGTGTGCTTTTATGGATCTATTGACTCCATAAACACCAGAGCAGAAAGTTTCAGTGGGAGATCTCCAAAACTGCACACATGTAGTCTTAAGATGAGCAAAGATGCCTTAGCGTTATTTTCTACAGTGACCATTGGATGTGTGATCATTTAACAAGTTTCAGGTTTATGGGAAAAGGACAGCAGAATCAACAACAACAAAAAGCACAGGGTATCCACTCACTGGATTATAGCTCCCACAACTTCTTTATACTTATTGTACTGGGATTACAACAGGAAACATTTCAACCCAACAAGGTCAACAAACTTGACTTTGTTCAAGACTAAAAGAAAATGGAGATTTTTCAGTTTTTTTTTTTAAATGAATGCTAAATATATAGTATCCAGCAACAATACACAGTATTAACTTATCAGAGCAATCTACTATAAAAAGACAACGCTAAAGCAGCAACAAACAATATACCACAGCATCCCTAATTCAAAACACAACCAGGTCCAAACACCGGTGAGAAAAAAAACATTGAGCTAAGAGCAGACATGACACACGAGGAACTAATTGTACACTTAATGAGAATGTGTGTCATCTACATAACATCTGCCATCAAAAGCATCCCATTATGAGAGTTAAAGAGCTAGCGAGTGTCGTTCAAACACTGTTCCTGATGTTTTTCTTGCATCTGTACCCCAAATGATTATAATTAGGTTGTATTATCTTTTAATTAAGGAAGGCATTCTGTGCAGTCATGTTTGCAAGCCAGCAGGTGGTCCATTTGCACAGCCATGAAGAGCAAGGAAAGGGGGGATGGGGATAACCTATTTGTGTACTTTACTGTATTTTGGTTTACTTCACCCTGTTCAGATCTGGTATCTTCTGTACACATTCTCCAGTTCAATGCAGTTTAATGCACCCGGCATCAGAATCTGTTTAAAATGTGTAATAAATGAGCATCTGTTAGATGTGTTTTTAAGTGTATTGACAGTTAGATTTAGACCTGTCCATTTGTGACCGGATCCTTTGGAGATATATTTTAGTGCCAAGTATCCTTACAGACTGCCCAGCATCAGTGACTATGTTCTTAACAACAGACAACTGTGGTCATGTATGCATACCTGCAGAGATATCCATTTAAGCAAGTAATTTTTTTTGTCTTACACGCTTACGAGTGTATGCATCGCTATATGAATCTTTTTATGCTGTGAGTGTTTGAGAAAACCATTAGGAGATCTCTTTGGAATATAAATGCATCAATTCTCTGTTTTTATTTACCTTTGCCATATAGTTCAGTATATCAAAGGGCCTTTGCAGCGTAAGTGCCACTTTCAGATCTCATGGGATGACTTTGTGTGCCGTAGGGAATTCATGACATTTGCAGCGCCTCCGATTATTTGAATAACAGAGGAATGGGCAGGATGTAGCAGACCCCCAGTGAGGCTCAGCATTTAGCTTTGAAAGAAATGTTTGTATTAGCATAGAGAGAGCTGCATCTACTTTAAGCCTCAGTGCTGAAGAGAGAAGAAGTGGGAGGAAAAAGAGCAATTAGGGAGGAAAGGAAAAAAATCACCCACAAATGCTTAATGTCTCTTTTTTTTACTGCCAGACATGTCAAATGAATATCTGATTTAGTGGTCCCTTGTATAATCTATGTTCCATTTAGTTGTAAATCATTAACAGACTATCAGGTGGATGCTGGCTGTAGCGCAGGGATACATACTGATGAAGGACAGCTAACTGATGCAAGTACTGAGCAGAGCACAGATTAATCAAATTAAGCGATAACAATGAAGAATAATCTCTCAAACAAACAGATCTCGTCACTTTTCCATCAAAATAATAGTCTGCCAGCCTTGAAAGAAATTACTCAGACTTTCAAAAATCAAAGTAATTCCTGGATATGAGTGTCTGCTACTTGCCTTTATTGTGAATTGTAATGTTACACAACCTGGCAGCTTTATTCAAGCACTGTGACGTACAGCCACCATTATTATGGGCAATCACACAGCTACTCACTGGCTGTGTTACTTGGCAACACACGCTACTTGTCATGTTTCCACCCACTCAGGTTGAGCTGAACACGGTCAAGGTGATTATGTTGTTTCTATGAACAATTCAACAGCTCAGCGCTCACCCTTCATGTCTCTGTGTTGAGAAAAGCGCTTTGTGTTCACATTGCAACTCAAACCAGATTACCGTAGGCTCACCACCTCATATGCAGTGTAGATTAGGGGTCTCTGGACAGGAAATGAAATGTTTGGTCTCTCCACATCGAGGCTGTGTGGAGTGTTTGTCCAGGTACAGCACCTGTTGATAGGCATCTAGGCACTAACACAGCAAGAGCGGGGATCTGAGATAGGACAGGAAGACAGACTTCCTTAGGAATAAGTGTGACCGATAAACGCCAACACAAAGGGGTTTAAGACGTACAACTGGACCAATGTACGACCTTCCTGCTCAAACAACTTAAAGGCTCCAAGCTATCAGCAGGCTTTCACCTTCATATGCAGAAAAAAAAGCTACCAACAACCTAAATGTACCCAAAGAACCTGAAGTCTTACTTAAACAACAGGCAGGTCTCTGTCCATCTGCTGTACTGGTAAAGGAATCCCTTGAGAATAATCATAACCATCTATGGAAAACTATCTTGATTACGATATATCCTAATTCCATAACATTCTTTCCATTGCGCCTTTCCATGAACCTAACACTGGGTGGGTGGGTCGATGTGGGGGGGGTTGCATTTATCTTTCTACTCATCAACCTCCAAGTAGAGAATACACTTCAGAGGAGAACTGCAGCTGGTATCCATCTTCGCATCTGTTCTACAAATGTCCGTGTTGAATGTGTGTGCTGACATTGGATGAAATAGAGGAACTGAGTCAGGGAGCTAAAGCTTAAGAGCAATATGGACAGAGAGAGACAAAATGGAGATTGTGTTTGAAACATCAATATTTCAGTTTATTTGCCTTTGAGCTTTCCATTCTGCGGGTTCGGCCATGACTGGGATGCTGGTTGCGTTCAGGGGCAATCTGGGTAGTATCCTGGGGATCCCTCTCATCTGGATGGTCCGTTTCTGCTCAGGGCTCTGGTCTAATGAGGATGCCAGTGTATGGAATTACAGACGGCGGCTAGACCAGCGGTGATCCTGACCAGCCAACTCAAGCTCCCTCCCCCACTACACTCCAGGCTCAGTGGAGACTCACAGTTCTTTTTCAGAAGAGTCATTGGTCTTCAGAAAAATAACTTGGTTGACTTGTTTAAGATATTACTATATGTTGACTATTTGTAGTCTAGACAGATGTTCAGCGCTAGTAATGACTGATTAGGACTACAAGGATAGTTTGGGCACACCATGAAAACAACAACAACCTAAAACACCCCGCCAAAGACAGACATGCCTTCAAACACAACACTTATTCTTCAATAGCATGGTTCTTTAAAATGAAATGAGAAATTTCAGCACCAGCTAGAATTCAATACTAGACCAATTCTGCCAGTGACATGAGCATGTGATTGAAAATAGGGATGTAGAGAGCTCCCATTTCTACTCAATAATATGGAGTGATATGAAAAAACAAATTACATTTGTGCCAAAATACACGGGCAGTCCTACAATCTTTAACACACAAATTCATAGAAAAGAACCAATGACAGGAAATGATCATTTAAAATAATTTAAATATTTAGAGTAAACTAAATATATGTTTGTGATCTTTCTGGAGCACATCAGACTGAAATGAGTTATTCAAAAGACGATGGTGAAACCAGCTGTGTTTCTTGAGCTTACCACACTCTTGTCATTGCAGCTGTTAGCTCTACTGTGTTTCTCACAATACTATTATAATCAGAGTTTTGCCTTACTCAGGTTATGATGAAATTATTTCATAAAATTAAAAAAGTTCACGTGACAAATAAACCATCACTCTTTATATGGCTCAAACTTTACAGGCTACTTTTGATGGTACTACTGAAGGATTTGTACTAGCCTTAATGTAGATATCTCATGTGTTTTTTCCACTTTGTTGAAGCAAGAATATCCCATGATATGAGGGAAGCCCTGTAGTCTGATGTCTCTGACAAGACATTTAATGCACAACTCACTCTCTCCTCTCATAATGGAGATATGCTTTCTCCTCTTGAGTACAGGAAGCACTCTTCTTTATACCACTTCCTGAATTGTGAGGAGAGTGAGTTTGCTCTGGCAAACTGTCACAATTCCACACTACACAGTAAATAAAATGGGAAATCAACAGTGAAAACTGAACCTAAACATATCATGTCAGAAGATGCGTTTCTCCAAAACTTAGGCTATATGCCATTTCTCATACATATCCATTACCTATATTTTTGGCATTGTGTATATTTTGGATATCTGTCTATTGATATTTTTATATTTTCAGCTTTATTGATTTATTTTATATTTGCACTATTTCGTACTTAGTACTGCAACTGATGCACAACAACTTTCCTCAGGATAAATAAAGTTTTATCTTATCTTAAACTCAAAAGTCTTCAATCCGTAATGCAACCGGGAGATGAACGTTTGATAGTTTTTGGTATATAAAACTCTCAGCAGCACAATAAAAGATAATTTAGGCAAACCATTTAGGAGTAACACTGAATTAATTTTGAATAGTTCATGGACTTCTAACTTTAAAAATCAATCATTTTCCCACCATTTATGAAATGGGAGGGTTATGAGTTGTTCAGTCTTCAGTAAACACACACACGACGACAGCATCCTGCACTGGTTTCCTCTCCCCTTAGATGTAAACAGCATTGGAAACCAGTGAGGCTTGACTGGCACAATGGCCTCCCTCCAAGTGCACTGTCACTCACACTCTGGGGAGAGACACCTCACTGCAGGAGGTGGCGCGACCCCCTGAGACTTAACGAAATGACACCTTCACTCACACACACACTCTCTCTCTCTCTCTCTCTCTCACACACACACACACAGAATCAGACGCACAATTATATGCTCTAAGGCCACTAATTGGCTTGCTTGGCAGTGTGTGAATACTAACTGGGTGCGGGGCAGCAGCTGTTGTTATAGACTGTTCTCTCAAAGGTGAAGAGGGGAGGAAGAGAAGAGGAAGAGGAAGAGAGAGTGTGTGTCTGCGTGTTTGGAATAAAGAATCAAGTCTCAAGCTGTGTCGTCCCCCATGCCGACAGCCAATTACCTGTGTGTGAAGCTGGAGCCCTCCCTGCCTTTCTGCCAGAGCCTGTCTCGTCTTAAAGCACGATTGGACAATGCTGTTTCCTGTCTGAGTTCTCCCGCCTGCCTGAGAGACCACAGCAAGGCTGCTATCCCATAATCGTTGCCATCCTTACCCACCCCACACAGGCCACATCAGTGCTCTACTGGTGCCCTTTCAGATATTTTTGTTCCCCATGTCCTTTAGACGCTTTACATTTCCCTCTACAGAGAAGACGCAGCTTGCACTATATAGGGATTTAGTGTTTCCCCACATATAGGCCATACTGGGCGACCTGCCCAGATATATTAATGGCCGCCGGTTCTTAAAGACAGTTTGACATCATGGAAGCAAGGAGGTGGTCTGTCCAAGGGTAGGCAGCCACTTTATGCATAACACAAGATTGCAAGCTAACGTTTGACTTATCTATACCACATAAAGGCTTACACTGAAATACCAATTTATTAACTTGTACTATATAATGCAATCCAATACTATAAAGTCCTACCATTGGAAAGCCTAGGATTGCTACATATGATAAGCTTTTTAAGCTGCACTCACTTGCTGGATGGGGCCCGGAACGGATCATTTAGATATTTTACAAAAAATAGAACTGCTATATTCATATTGGGGAAAAAAAAAAAACAATATTCCACACTTTTGAAATTAGACTAATATTATGCACACACACACACAAAACGTATTAGCGGAGGTGTTAATTGAATTAGCTATCAACAACTTCAGTGCAAAGAGTGTCAGCCTTCAAAAACAACACTAGTTTGAGTAACTTGAGAATAGAACATCACAGAGTGGAACAGGATATAAAAGAAAGTGAGCCTTCAGAAAGCCTCAAAACAAAACAAGGACTCATTCATCCCCACTACATTTGGATTGCTTAATTTGCACATGAAATGATGGTGCCTCTTGTGTCTGTAATTGCTTTGTTTTGCACTGACAAGTGACTTGTTATTGTGCTATCTTACCCGTTGACACTGTTTTGCTATATCAGCCCATCTGGTTCAGTAATTTGCAGCAGTGTACGTCAATCTGTTCCACAGTGTTGTATGTTTGTGATTTAGATTGGGGTTTTACTGTTTTATGTGTTTTCTGGTGTATTTTCACAGTTAATCAGCTAAAAAACACATTTCCCTTAATAGACACCATAGTTTGTAGAAATTGAAGTCAGTATTGAAGCTACTCCAAGGACATTCACTAAAGTCACAAGTAGCTAATCCAGTTTTTAGTCATTAACTGTTTATAGTGGTCTATAAATAAACACATGAGGAGGAGCTCAGACATTTTCCTGTTTGACTCCGAATCTGAAATGTAATACGAATTAAGACTGTAAACATGTTTTTCAGTTATATACAAACTAAGTCAGCACCTCTTTTCAAGAACACTGATCGATGGTTTGCTTAAAAGGTTAAGCAGCCAGGCGATACTGAAGCTACAAGTCTTACTATGAAGCAATAAGCTGGACATTTCCCACGACCTCAAAGTAAATGTGTTTGGTTTGCAGAAACAAGGCAGTGGAAATGTTTTTAAGCTTACCTTTGATGGAAATGCCCGTAGCCACGTCCAAGCAGACATGAGAGAAGGAAAGAAAGCAAGAATGTTAGCCATGGGCTCGACATCAACACAGATAATGACACAAACAGGAGAGGGTTTCTTTCTGCCAGCATCACTTCTGTTCTTTTGGAGTATGACCTTAAGGCAACATCAACATTTCTATCTTTGAAAGACGTTTCTTTAATGTACTTCTCACACAATGTATCGTTGCAGTAATGGTGAGATGCCTCCTGGCACATAAACATGAAATCTGAATGGAGTGCAGGATGAGATAAATCAATCCAGCTGTAAACATGAATCTATCTATTCATCCTTCATATATTTCCCCAAAACTATCTGGCCATGATGGATTTACGGTTCATGATCGCTGGCGGTATAAACCTCACCGGCAACAGCAGGAGTGGTCTCGTGGGCCAAAACAAAAGGCTTCTGGGTAAAGCTTTCATCCAGGAAAGAGCGTTTCAGGTCAACACATCTTCCTCCCTCGCTTTCACTCTGCCTCAAAGGAACAATCTATGAAAAGGTGCACCAACTATATTTTCTAAAAGCCCCCATGAGCAGTGCAACAACAAATCTATTTTTTTCCCCCTTCACTGGCTCCCTGTCCCCATTTATCTTCCCACTGTTTTGGGCTCATCTTGGCTCAGTCTGAACGCCACAGGAGGGGAGAGAGAAGGAAAAGCTAAATAACAGATAGTACATCGAAAAGCAGGAGAGAGGTGGATATCCATTTTGCAGCATCTTAAAGACCAGACCTTTGGCACCTTGGGAGACCCCTTGCCCTCCTGTTCACCCGCTGAACCTTACTGACACGCTCAGAACACATTGCTTTATTGCCTGTAAAATAGACACACTGGCCTATTTATAAGAGGATTAAGTAAAGAAAGAAAGACAGCAGGAGGGTGTTCTGTCTCTGCCAGCACTCCCAGCCTGAGGGGGAGGACCCATTACAAGGACAATGCAGCACATACATGTAGCCTGACGTGATCTGCGGCTCAACGCAGAGCTCGTCCAAGGTGAATGTTTCCAGGTCACCATGTGGGTAGGAGGTATATGTGTTTTCACTATGACTGAGGCAAATGGAAATGCACAAAGTAACACGACCTGACAGCGGCTTCTGGGTGCAGTGACATCATCGGGACACTGGGACGAGCTGCTTTCAGGCGACAAGACAAGTAGGTACACTGAAATATGTCAACAGATTCATGTACTCACTGAATATATAAAGCCAGAAACATACACTCATACACACCCTGAGGAGAGGATTATTAAGCGTAAAGGCCCAATCACAAGAGCATTTAAAACAGCAGAAATTCATGGCATAATGTATTCATTTAAATTAAATCAACACGATCAGTGGATTCACTCATGGGAGTGAAAGTAAATCTCTGTAATTTTTTTGGGTCAACTTCAACAGTGGCTGAGGAGTTAAGGCACCGACCATGAACCACAATGTCCCTGGTTCACTGCCTCCCCTCATTTTTGTACAAGGCACAAAATGCCTCCCCTCAAAAAAAGTTTTAAAAACTTTGGTGGACTTTGAAATGCAAATTTGTTCTGTGGATCAATAGCAAGCCGTCTTGACGATGCTGGGTTATGGACAGCTGGGGCCCAAAATGGAGTAGTTTATTAGCTGTGTTGGGCCATCCACTTTGACCTTTCCTCCTCTGAGTGTTTACTGTGAGGAATGGTTTGGAGACAGTTATGAGATGGGAGGCAATGGTTCCAATATGTCTTTTGAATAAACTGTGAGCAACAGAGCTACTGGTAGCTCACACAGCTTTTATCCCAATTTAATAACTCTTACTGAATGAAGCTGACTGACTAGCACTAGCATGTTCCCCAGCGGGTCAACTACAGTAGCTAAATAACCCTGTGAGCAGTCACTGTGTCACCAAGCCTCTAGACCCACAAATTTTGTAAAGAGCCACTAATGAATTTTGCTGGGCCACTTTCTGGTGTGACTGGGCTTTAGAAGCAAAGCTTCTGAATGTTGCTTAATAGACTCTCCATGCTGTTACCTTACAAAAGACAAAAAGGCCACGAGAAACCCCAGTTGACAAACCAGAGTAAACTAGCATGACCATAACCCACCTGAGTCCCACTGCCTCAAGTTCATCTGTGAACATCCTCAAAAGAAGGATGTCCAATAAATCTCAGACGGCTTCTAAAAGGTGTAAAGGAACCCCTCGCTGTTAAGCATCATCTGTAACTGTCTCGCCCCACCCGAGTATCAGTAGCACAAAGAGCAACTCTGCCTCTCCTTCACATCAATGGTGACTGCTGCCTCCAGACCTAGTGATTTAATGATTTTTCTCAGGCTTCAGAGGCTGGGCGAGCTTCAGTAACAGATCCTTCCCTTGACTTTTAAATTGCCTACCCTGTTGCTACCAAAAAGATCTCTTTCTCGACAGAAAAAAAAAAACATTGATGCTTTACTGGCAAATGCCAAACAATAACAGCTCGTGTTACACAGTAAAAACAGGAGTATCTGCATGTCTAATTTCAGCCCCCACCCCACCCCTCTCAGGCGTCCAGTAACAGTCTGGTCTATCTTTCCATCTGGCCTAAACCCAGAAGCCAGGCTATAGGGCTAATACAGCTTTGGTCCAGTTCTCGGGTGTCAGCCCTATTGAATTGAAGCTGGGAGGGACGGAGCACTGTAGTGAGTAAAACCCCCCTTTCAAACTCTGAAACTCACCCAGGACCGGTGGGACAGCAGGGAGGAGAAAAAAAAAAGTGAGGCTAGGGATCATTCATTCCTTGTAGACTTCAACACACAGGCTGTTTGTTTCCATTCTCCATTTCAGAGGATGTATTGATCCGCAGCCCTGTGCAGCTCAAGGTCTTGTCTAAGGAAGGACCCAGACATGCCCTCGTAATGGGCTGATAGGCTTATACAAGAAGGGGATGTGAGCTGCATTATAAAGAAATGGGAAGAATTTTTGTTTATTGGAGAAGCATACAGGTCATCAATTGCCAAACAAATGTATCATATAATTAGATTCCGCAACTACAAATGGAAACTGATATTTAATTATAAACCTATAAATCATTTGTAATAGGGCTACATTTTTAGGGAGGGGTGGTTTGTGTGTAACAGAACAAAAAAAAATGTGTGTTGGGGCAATTTGAGGCACCCAGAGCATCCCTCATGCATCTCTGTCTGTCCAGACAGCATCTTCCAACAGGCGTTTCCACGGCAACCATGGCAGGATAGTGATCCTCCCGGGAGAAGGAACCTCACCAGTGGTCAAAGGTCAATTAAGGTTAATTTATTTTCGCTGAGAAAGGCGATGATCCTCCTATCTTCAAGCAGCCATCCTCCCAGTATGCTTTTCCTTAAAAGGCAGGGGAGTTGATATTCATCCTCCAGTGACAGAATGTCTTTGGCTGCTGTATTTTATTTTTTATTTTTTTTGCTTTATACTGACTTATTTTGCTTCAGTGGGTATTTGTCACATTTCCATCAGATATGTGCATAACATGATTCTGGTTTTTCCAAAAAGCAATCTTAAAAATACATAAACAAACGCCTTGTTAAACCAGAGCAAAAAAAGGGGCAGTTTTCTAACGCTGTTTGCCCAATCTTCTCAGAGGCATCAAGGCGTCTTTACCCTTTTTGTTACAACAGCACTGCAAGGACAATCTAACCTTAATTTAACGTTTGGTGACCTGAATAAGCCTGAAGTTGAGACGATGCCCAGAGGCCATTTCACATAACAGAAATCTAAGGCAATATCAACTGTATGGATGTTAAGTGTTCACCCGCCCAGCCCTGCCCCGCTCAGACGCTCCTCTCCAAGGGTTAAAAGGCTATGGTGTCAGTGAGGGCCAACAGTAAGACGGTTCGATGCCACTTGAATGTTAAGGATGCTTTTGACAAAGCTGCAGCACTAAACTGACCTAAACCCCCGAGCCAAGCAGTCAACGGCAGACCAGCTCAGTGGGCGACCTGTCCCTATGGCTTATTAAATGCCAGCACTCAACTGCACATCAAGAGAAATCACAACAGGCACAAATATTTCTGTACAACGCACAATGCAATCCACCGACATCAGGAGATACTATACAGCTAATTCAGGCAAATGACATTTACTGAAGAGTTATTTAGATGCTATCGGTGGCTCGGGTCTTTGTGCTAAGGGGATTAGCGCCACCGTGCCCAGCGCTGAAAGGCGTCTTTGTGGCTGTAGTCTTTAGCGGGATGGGAGAGCGGCTCAGATGCCTGCGTGGAGGGTGTCAGTTATCAGGGCTCCTGCCATGCCTTGCTAATCTCTGGCCCCGCAGAGTTCCTGAACCCCAGCCAGCGTGTCCTACGCCAGCCTCTAGAGTTCCCTCAGACCAGAGGGACAATGATAGGTATTCACATGGAGAGCCACTGGACTGTCAAGCTCCTCTCCTTGAGTGAGCAGCAGGCTAGGGCTGCAGGATGAGGGATGTAAAGCACCACTACTGCTTTAGCCACCATGAGCACTCAACAGAGACTAGCTTCAGGCATATATATTGGCACAGTGCACCCACACAGGCACAAACCACTGTGAGGTAATAAAACCATGATGAATGTTTCATTGAGATGGTGTCTTTCAGTTTTTTGCCTCCAGTGATCTGCTGCATGGCATTGTGAGGAAATTCTCTGCATTTCTTCAATTTCTCTGCCACAGAAAAAAGGCAGTCAAGTACTGAACATGCACCAGCTAATCTACTTTACATCAGGACTGGGAAGCTCCAGGTACATCGCTGATTGGATTTCTATTCAGGCTGCTAAGATTTTATTACAAAACAAATCTTGATGCATCTTAATTTCTGATTTCCATAGCCTGCCTTTCTTCTTTTCACAATCCAACTGGCTTATACTTAAAAAACAAGACTTAAACTATTAAACACTATTAGTTACTTTTACATTGTAGCTTCTTGCACTGTGCATACTCTTCAATAAAAATGTTTTATTCATAAAGCACTATTTAAAAAATTCTGATTAAGGTGTTGTTGCACTGATGTTGAATTGTTCACCCAATGCTCCTAAGAATCAATTATTGTCCCCACCTCAACTTTACATACAGTAATTTGAGTTTCTAAAGACATGTGCTTGAACTACGTATGAAGATCTCCTTATGACAAGTCAAAATTCCACATTTACTTCAAACACGGTAACAGCTTAATCAGCTTTGTGCCTACAGTATCTATCCAAAAGTAATGCAAAATTCCTGCAGGGTAGACTGGTTAATGAAAAAGTGGGTCACAGTGCCATATGTTCCCCAAAGATCAGCACTGCTTCACACTCCCAAACACTCATGTGTGTTATCTCTGATGTTTTAATTAAATGTAGATGAGTAGGAGGAAGGGAAAGATATGCAACACAGCTGAAATTCTCTTTCCAGACATCCTGGAGTTTTAAGAGTTTGGATGGTTGGAAGGGGGTGAAGAGGGTTGCGGGGGTTCAGAGGGAGGAGGATAGAAGAGGGAGTAAAGGAAAGAAAGAGGGGAGCGGTGGATTACTGCGACCAAATGAAGAGATGATTCATTGTTGAATTAATTTGTGGCTGTCGGTTTCTTTTTCACAGTTTGGTGTTCAGGGTGTGGGGTGTCTGCCCCCACCATTCCCTGGATCCCACCTCTTCCTCCACATGCCTTGGCCCAGCACAGCTTGGCTCCCCTCAGCCCTTTATGGCCTCCTTTCCACTCCACTGGGAAGCAGACATGCAGAGGACTATCGTAAATGCTTGGCTGCAGAACTTCACAGACCAGCGTCTCATCTCCTCCTCTTCAGGTCTCCCATTGTTCCCTCAACCTGGCTTTAGTGTCTGGCATGATGTGTCTAGACCTCCCTAGTATCGGCTCAATCCTGGTTCGGCACACATCATCTACCTCTTTCACAGATGTAAAGAGCTGGGCAGATTGTGGTCCAGGGTTTGTTACAGTAAGCCACGTCCCTGAAGGCATATATCCAATCACCCAAACAGTTCTCTGGCTTCAAAAAGAGCAATAAGAAGCCAGGCAGAAGATCAAGAAGCTCACTGCAACAACTGGGCTATAAAGTAAGTTCAGGCTCTGTGCTAACTGCCCTGAGGAAGTGCTCGGAGGTAAAATACTACAGAGTAAACTCATGTAGTTGAAGGCCTAGACAGATTCAGCTGTAATTTAACTGCCGAAGTACGGGGATCACAAAGCTTATTGGTCTTGACAGCAATGAAGAAATGAAAGTCTCTTTCACTGAGCAAGCGTTGGGGAAGCGACACGGTCAGGCAATCAGGGACAGCGCATCTGTGGAGTCCCAACAACAATCCCCAACACACACACCTTCTTTTGGAATGCAGCCGCTAACAGCTCAGACCCATCTCAGTGCTCACTGAGCAGCTAAGTACAATCTCTCTTTTCAAAAGGAGACACTCAGATGAAAGAAGCCAAGTTAATTGCCTTGGCTACAATAGAAACCTCTCTGTAAGGCCGTCCCATTTCCCCTGGCAATTAGGGTTCACTTCCCCCCCCCATGTACTCGCGAACAAGCCGTGAGGTTGACACTCACGGGACTGAGCCGTGGCCCGGAGACCAGATTCCACCTGTCATCTGCTAATCGTCTGTAGAGCGTGTAGGACATGATAGATTGGTTCCCGGGTGCTGTCATTACCTAGATGCAACAGGAAGGAAGGGGGCTAATATTTTTAAGAAAGACGGCTCAGCAGCACTCAACTAGCTGATATTGAAATATATCACTATTAAGTAAATGTATGCAAAAACTTCAACAACTCATTTAGTTTATTAAAATGTACTCAATCATTCATTTGGACATCACCATTTTGTAATGGTGTAATCATATTATCAAGAGATGATTCCACTGAAAGTTGATAAACGACAACATTAAATTATCACCTAGCCAAATCAATTCAAATAGAACTCTCACAAGTTAAAAGGATGCTGCAGCCCAGTGGACTTAGTTTACCATTGCTGATTTGTTATCAGGCAACAGTATTTCGGCAAACAAGCCTTCACCAGAGCAGAGTTATAAATGTAGAGATTCTATCCAAAAACTTCATATCTAGAAGATAAAATTTAACAACTGTTGTCATTGATTTCCACAGCAGACATCCCATTTTGCATTAAAGCTGTTTATATGCAACAAGCTAGCTAGGTGTGTTTTATACTTTATACTAATACCAGGGCCTTTAGCTGTGAGTACAGACAGTACAGACAGTAGGAGCACAGAAGAGAAATTAATTGACAACTCCATGGATGTCATTCATCTTATCAAGAATGACTTGCAATAAGTGAGCAAAGTTTCCTATGAGAATGTAATAATTGTCTTACTGCAAAAGAGGGAGGTCTAACAGTAAAAAAACAAAAAACACAAGAAAGGAAAAAAACGTTTAAGGGGAGAAGTATAACAACAACGATGTGGAATGCGGACGTGTTTGGCGTCTGATACCAGCACATTTATCTGAGATTTCTGACGCACTTTCAGATGACTCAGAGTGGTTGTAAACCAAGGGTATCATGTGCCTTAGCCTCTCTGTCTCACTGTGAACAACTAACCACTATAAACAATAATTATATGGTGAGAACACTGGTTAACCAACTACAGTGGTGAGGCAGCACCCGTGGAGTTTTTTTTCGATGATTAAAGCAGAATAATTAGCTCTAATTACTTCCTGCTTTACACACCATCTCCTGCAGGTCATGCACACAGAGAATGAACAATGTTTTGCTTTACTCAAGATTTAGGCTGAGGGGGGAATGGGGCGGGAGTGAGGGGGTTGAGGAAGAAGACGGGGGGTGGGGGCTGAGTTGAGTTTCTGCTTACTTACCAGACTCTTCAAAACACAAGCATGGATGTAGGATCTGGAAAGACGAGATCTGGAGAACACGGTTTTAGTAAGAGCTTTTAATTAGGTGCAAGCGTGGATGCGTGAGACGTGCACGTACGCACACTTGAACGCAGGAATGACACACATACATGGGTGCACAGAGTGTTTGTTTGTCAGATTAAACTAAGAAGGAATTGAGTGACAAAACCACCTATTATGGGCTCATTTGTATGTACATCGCAGCCTCTCTTTTTTATTGAAGTAAGATGTGTTGAGGCGCGCTCCTCTGCTCCTCAATGAGAGAGTGACAGCCCTGTGAAACCCAGCCCCCCTTTAAAGCCCTTGAATGAGCTCTCTACAGTGGCTCTGCTAAAATCCTGCTCTGCATTAGTATGGGTAACAGCTCGCTCCGAGTGGGATGGGCAACACACATGGCATGGACAAAACGCCACGGAGAAAAGGGATTGGCAAACGCTAATGAAATGGTTCAATTAAACAGCTGCACTCAAGCAACCATCGCCATGTTTCCAACTACAGACATAAAATCATTTGAATATATTACGCTAGTAGTTGTGATTACATAATCAGATCACATGTGTTCATTACCAGTACTGATCACTGATGATTGAGTGCAACAACACCTCTTGATGCTTAATTTATGCATGAGGGTGTTCTGCCCAGTAGATCGTGTTGCTATGTGAATAATGTGAATCAGTAGAGATTAATGTGTGGAAAGCCATTATTATTAGTACCATCCTATCTTAATGGTACTATTTTTAGCCACACTTGGGTTGGGGCTCTAAGGATGGCAATGTTGGTGGCTCGGTCTGTTGCAGACTGGATGAGTCCCTGACTTTTCCTCTAGGGCCACCATGGGGTTAACATTTGTGGTTTTGAGTGAAATGTCTTGTCAACTAGTGGAGGAATTGCCGTAACATCTGATACAAACATTCATGTTCCACTCAGAATGAATTGTAATAGCTTTGGCGATCCCTTCACTTTACATCTAGCACAGTCATCAGGTCTGGTGTGTGACCAAATACCTGCAAAACTAATGACCTTTCCATCAGCCTCAGTTGTTCTTTGTTTTTGGTGCTAATTAGCAAATGCTAGCATGCTAACATGCCAAGACAAAGATGGTGAACAAGGTAAACATTATACCTGCTAAACATCAGCATGTTAGCATTGTCATTGTAAGCACATTAGCATACTGATGTCAGCATTTCACTCAAAAGCACTGCTGTGCCTGAGGACAGCCTCACAGAACTGCTAGTATGGCTACAGACTCTTGTTAAAACATCAGTTTAACAAAATACACTAACTGCAACTAATTATTTATTATGGATTTACAAAGTAATATGAAAGGTAAAAAAATCAATCCCCATCATAAGCTCTCAGAACCCGAGATGACATCTTTAGATTGCAGTTTTGTCTGAGCAGAACCGAAACATTTAAGTAATGCCCCCAATGTTCCTAACAGGAAGAAAGACTAGACTGTTTAGTGGGAAACAACGCATTTGCATGCGCAGCTCAACCCAATACTTGGGTAACAGTCTGTCATATTCTAATATATGAAATTTCGTATTGCACTCATCCTGCAGTGATGATCCCCTGCTGCCATTTTTGTGTTTCGCCCTGCAAGATCCCATTCTGTTGCTGCCCAGGTGAGTCAAGGTCCACTGCCACTGCAGAGCTCAAGGACTCTTGCTGACTCCCTGTTGGTCTCTTTGGCTGATCAAAGCCTTCTAAGAATGATATCTCAGACTGTGTATTCTTCTGACCTCATGGCTAATATTAACAAGCCCAGGAAACCACACTCCCACCGACAGGAATGCCTGACACACATTGTCTGTATCTACCACCGATCTCCCAGCTGTACTGGCCACAGGTTAAGTGTTTCACTCTGTCTGTGTTTAGCTGAAATGCAGGGGGTAAACATTTAGAGTGCTCTTAACTATGACAAAAAAACAGTCATGGTTTTTCGGAAAAGGCATTAAATGAAACTCATTGAATCCTGTGAGTCACACTCACCCTTGCCAAGCTGACATGCATTTCCAAAGAATGGCTTGACGACACTTATCCGTCATGCATTTAGCACATGTGAAACCAAACAAGAGCTATTCTATGCATGCGTGTCTGTGGATGCAGTGATCATTAAAGGCAAAGGAGTCCAGGACACCCTGACACTGAAAGTGACGGTAATGAGCAAACACAATCTCCTCACCAGTCATCCACATCCATCAGTGACACACAGGGAGCAGATTAGATGGACTGCATCCATCACCTGACATTACACACTACTCCTGCAGGCTTTCTTCCAAGGAAACAAGATCTGGAGCACTCCATTTCACTCCCCAGTGTGTATATGCCAGTGTTTCTGTCAATTTGGAAGGAGGTGTTTTAGTACAGAGTGCAGCTGTGGGCACAGCAGGGATTGTACCAGTGTGCCAGAGGGATGCACTAAGGTGAGATCTGTGACCTGTGAAAAGTGACGCTGGGTACCAAAGCTCCTGCAGTGGGCAAATCCCCACTTCAGTTTACCACCTGGCATAACCAACCTCGCATGTACACAAACACAGAGATAAACCCAAATGCCTGTCACACCTGAGGACACCAGGAACAAGGTGCAGGAAGAGATGAGCCAAAAGAGGGTTGGTCTAAATCCAGATCCCAGGACATGCAAGGTCAGCGTTTCCCAAGGCGGCACAATTCATTTAAACAAGAATACAGAGAGACCCACAGGCATCTCGTTATAAATGTTAGCTTCAACATATCTCACGTGCTAGTACTAATGGACTACTTGGGCTCCCGGCATTAGGTCTTTAAATAGCACCCTTTAAAAGACCTAATGTTTGGAGCCCAAGTATATTTCCGGACTGAAATATGAGGCTCTTATGGGTCTGGAATTTCCAGTTTCTCATAACATACTGTGACTGGTTGAAAGAAGAAAGGGAAATCTTTCTCGCTCTTTAATCTGTGTCATGTCTTTCGATTAGTGAAGTTTATTTCTAAAGGGGACTTTTTAACCACAGAATGGCTGTTTTAATTATGTTTTACAGACAACAAAGGAAACAAAATGAGTCATAAATTCCAAGTGAAAACTGCTCATTTCGAGCTCATCAGCTGTTTTATCTGTGACAGTGACCAATTAAACTGCTTATCAACTCTACATTCACAATTTCCCACATTAAAGCTCAGAGTGCAGTTGGTTGCTGAAAATCACTGACCCTAAACCCAGACAAAGAAACACACCACATTAGGTGGGTTTCTGAAAATTAAAATAAAAGTAAGAGATTAACAGAGAGGTTTTATAATATGAGCTACACGTGTATATGGGAGGGGAAAGTAGTTTGTGACTAATTCCCTCTTGATATTATCACGTTTGAGCACTGGACACTGGTAGACAGCTCTTCATGTTGAAATATACTAATTGGCCTATCCTTGACCATAGCTCTAATTAAATGGTAATCCCCTTGAACAGACAGCAACAGCTACTCAAATCTTTTTATCCCTCCATGTCAGCCAGAGGCATCCCCCTGTAACATAAAGCTTTCTCTCTTCCCTCCACCCTTCCCTTTCTGCCCTGTTGAAAGTCAGAGCCCCTGAGAAGCTGGCAGTGGCTGCAGAGAGGCAGGTCACATTTCAAGACAAAGCCCAATCCTCTGTCAGAAAGGAGACACTTTCCAAACCAGGCCTGCTATTTATCACCAAGAACCTGTTTTTCTGCCTGCTCCCTGTCTCACACCTCTGTGCTGAAAAGCTGCCCGGTGAAGTCGCCTTTCGACAGGGAGAGAGACTAAAAGGACTAACGTCAGGGACTGAGCTTTACTCGGGAGCTTTTCTGTTTCCGTGCACGATCGCACAATGAGTAGATGCCACCTAAATTACCTCTGCTCTGTCCGCTTTGCCCTGAGAATGATGCATTTTGTCGACAGTGTGGACAAAAAAAATCTATTACACTCTGTGAAGGTATGCAAGGTGACGCGGACTTTGTTTGAGTTACACAAACAGAAAGAGGGGTCGAGGAGCCACTGCGTCAGCACAGTGTTGGTTTACTAAAGTTTGGATAAACTGTATTTTCTGGGGAGACTTTTGCCTCGTAGCACAAAGAACACAAGAATTTACATCCTGAGAGTTATCAACACTGCAACAGTCCAGCTTTTGTCTGAGTAAACAGCCAATGTAGAGCAGCTGAGGCTGTTTAGAGAAAAGTGACAATTTGTCAGGATTTAAAACCTTGTTAAATAGACAACATGGCTGCGGCTGGTTAAGATGGAGTTTCCTGTGTGGAATTACATGCCGGGGATAATCAGATAATGACCCTGTAAGGAGCAGATTTGTCTTGTTTAAAAGGTGAGCGGTCATGTTATACAGAAGTCCCAGTGTTTCAGGACCTGAGGTTAAAACACGCGTCCTGACCTTTGATCATAAAGCTCCAACTCTGCCCGACGTGTTTAACACCCGGGGTCAGGCTTATAGCTACAGAGACTGTGGCTTACAGCCGAGGGTCAGAATAGCCGTTTTCTAACATGCAGTAACAAAGAGCCACTGATCCCAGCAACTGAACTTCACTCTTGAAAGTCTGAAGGCACACCCAGCTTCCCTGCACTGCTATGAATCCATGCAAATACCTTCCTGACAAGTCTGCCACTTATAGCTTAAATGAAGAAAAATATCAGAGCTCTGTAACTTAATACTCCGCTGTCTGCAGTAGCAAATATATTCTTTTACCACAACCCACCTCTTCCCTGTAGAATATAAAGTGCAAACCACTTGAAAAAAATCAAACTGCTCCACTCAACCAACAACTCACAAGCTAAAGCAAACATTAAATGTAAAACGGGGAAAACAAAAATCTACAGGCTGGCAGAAAAAAGGTGTAAGTAGTTTTTTGTTTATTTTGCTGAGCGAGCCGTTATTTCATTTGGATTAGCATAGTTCTGCTGGAACGCGGCCAAAAGAAACGGCACACTTGAGCTCTGTCTCCTCAAATACCTTCAGTCAACCTATATTTCAGATTCATGCAGCCACCTGCTCGTGGCTACGTGTTAAGCAAGTTAAAAGAAAATGGCATTACTAGCAATGTTACAGCGATAGAGAGGGCTGAGAAGTGGTGAACAGTCTCTTGTTGTCATTCAAAGCAGGATAATAACGTTAAACTGCAGACAAGCGAGGTTTGATAAGACCATGTGCTGCAGGCCTAAAATCACATGAAAATTATTAGCGCAGAATTTCCCCCTAGGATTCACTCATTCATCATTTCTACAGCACGTCCATGTAGATACACTCTCACTGAACCGAGTCAAAGACACAAACAGAGCCTGAAAGAAAAAAAAAACACAGACGTTTCAGTTACAAAGTGGAAAAATCAATGAAAGCCTCACATTAAATAGCTTGAAGCTTCTTAGGGAACTGGTCTTCATCATGTAGCAATATTCCATCATAAAACGCTGAAAATGGGCCATTGTTTATGGCATGTACTGAGTAGTCTGGCAACACTACATTTAACAAGATCTAAAACAAAAAAAAAAAAAGCATTTTCACCAAATAAGAAGCATATGGTTTCACATTCAATTACAGCTATTTTCTCTCCGGCTCACATTTAACAAGAACCACTTGTTCTCCGCTGCACAACTTCTAGAGGAATCATCTCGCCGCACGGCTCAGGGAGACCTCAGGAACTAACCACCTAAAAGCAGCCCTCATTCATAAAAACAGACCTTAAAGGGACATCAGACACGCCACAAGATCCTGTACAGCCTTTTCCTTGCAGGCATATATACAGAAAAAGTCATGTTGAAGGGCTGAACTCACGTTGAGGGCAGTCAATCATACTCGGCTCATAAAAATTGTATAAATGGCAACATGTCTCTACTAAATTTAGCTGTCAGCAAACTATAAACAACATGTGAGAGTGTCAGTTTACAGTTACTAGTAATCTAATTGAGAAACCTGAAAAACAGGGTTAATCCCAGATATGCATCTGATTGAATCTAATCTCAAATCCATGTTCTTCATACACATGAGGAACTCAAATGCACTCTGAAACCCAAGCCTTGGCCTAATACTCTGGAAAGCCAAAGGAGTATTAGCAGGACCCTGCACGCAATTTCTATATGAATGGTGTATGTAGGTTTTAGGCAGGCTTAGTAAAAACTGCAGGAATTTAAAGGAACATTGGTATAGTTTTATGTTGAGCTGCTAGAATATTTAGTAGTATCCTCTTTTTTAATTATAACACAAACGCATGAAGTCTCTTGTAAAAGCCAAATTAGTACTATCATTTATGATCCTGTAACCACAAAGCACTTAAGTTTAGGATGATATCAGGGTGACTGTCAGAGGGAGTGAATGTGAAGGCTTCCCATCCTCACAGTTCGTTGAATGTACTTTTGTAAAAAGGCAGTAAAAAATACCCGTCAACCTCCACCACCCACCAGGCTGGGTTTGCTGGGATCAGATGCAGCATCAAAGGCTGATGCTTCATAGTTTAAAGTGGTATTTAATAATCAGGCTGGGAGCACGGTAGGACATGCCCTGGCTCTCTCACATCACCTGACCCGCAGAGAAAATCAGATCAGGATCACAGGATCAAGCTGGTGAGGCGTTCAGGGGGACCAAGAGGACAATCACCTTACTGGATAACAGAGTGACTGGGAGATGTCTTCGTCCGTTTCTCCCTAAGCACACACAGTCACTGACACATGCCAATTACACGCTACACCACAGTTTTAGTGTTCAGTGCTTTGCTCAAGGATAGTCGTGTGCCGACTGAAAAGTGTCGTCCTTGAGCAGAGCAAGTACAATCACCCTCCGTTCATCGGTTCACAGCTGGAATGAGTTGGTGCATCGTGTTTCCTCTGCAGAAAATCTGCAGAACGTCTATTCAAGTACCTACTGTCAAAAACGTAACCTTTAAGGAAACCATCTGTGACAAAAAAGTGTATCTGGAGCAAACGGATCCTTGGTGTGCCTCTGACCTTGAATCATTCATTATACTTTTTAAAGCTGACATAGTTCTGCTATACAGATGGAAGTGTGAGCTCCATCTGTAGTGGCTTAAAACACATGTCTCTTCCTCACTTTGACTCAGGTTAATGCTTGTTAGAGTCCATCTGCATTGAAACCTGAGCAGGTCTTTTGGGGGGGTGGGGGGTGACCTCAGCTTCTCTCTGGACCTTTAACCTCACTCCCTCTCTCCCTCTTGGCCTGATGTCCTCCAGCTGCCCAAATTATCCATACTCCCGCCTGAAAGTCTTCATTAGGACATTTTTAGAAGCACGGTAAACCACTGTCCGACTTTTATGGACTAACCCACCAACAGCACACTGCCTTAAAAGTTACTTTGATAGGCAGTCTGCAGCCAAACCTCTCACTCCTCTGATTTCCAGCTGTGAAAAGGAGGGGGCAGCTCATGTACGACTTGTAGATGTTAATTCGTGACTTTTGGGGATATTAAAAAACTTCCTCTCCTGAGTTGAAACTCCTTAGATGTAAAAAGCAACACTCCTGTCTTCGAGTTAATGTTTGCGCCTTTATCGGCTTCCAAATATTTTACAACTCGCGTCAAAAAAGGGACATAATTAAGACATGAATGTTACGCTTTAACGATGCCGTCTTGGGCATTTTACAGTTGTTCATAGTAAGCCAAATGTGGTCTCACAGAGCGTTAAAACAAAGCCCAAGTGCACTGGTTACTTTTCCTTCCTTCAATTAACATTTACGTAATATAGTCAAATGTCCAAAGTAAACCAACCATTTACCAGAAATAAGGTACAGAGTAATAACTTGAGGAAATGCGCAGACATAGGAGAATCCCAAACAGCAACCTCAAAGTAACACATTTCTAAAAAAGTAACTAACGTGGGTGTGAGTGTTTACTGAGGGAAACGGGGTGCAGGGGGCCAACAGCTCTGTTAGGCTCGGGCCCTGTTAATACACTGCATGTTCTGTGAACGTCTCTCACCATTTCCTTGCACTGGGGAAGTCGCTCATGTTTAATGCCTTTTGAACAACCACAGAGTTTTAGGAAGAGTTACAGCGCCAGAAAAAAGATCAAACAAAGAGGGAGGGGTGAAAGGAAAAGCCACAGGACATCCAACTCTTTCTCTTGTAAGAGATGAAGAACGTCTGTGCGGGTGTCTATGAATAGTAGTGCTTGTTTAATTCATGACTAGCCTCTTTTCTGCGAGGTGGCTGAAAATCTTGCTTTTCTAATAAGTGGCCCTGATGTGAGGATAACTGCTGTTTTCATCAGGACACAGTTGTGTTCTCGCTCTTTAAGATTTAAGGGAATCATATTAAAGCGTAGCAGCTTTTCAAACTAGATTACTTAAGTGAAAAGGTGTAGTATTAATCACTGTTAATGGGCTATGGTTGTGGATTTTTACGAGATCAATATCCAAAAAAAGAACACACGACAGGAAACACTACAGATACCATTTGACACATTTTTTTCTGTTTGACTTGTGCGTGTGAGGAATGCAGCAAGGAGCATTTGGCTGTCACTCGACACACATACAAACATGATTTGTTGAAAGCAGACGGAAGGCTTTCTCTATCATTTGTACATCAGAGTGAGGGCGCTTGCTGTTCTAGAGTCAGAGAGTAGTTTTCTGCCTTCAAAGCGCACCACCGTCGACGGCAATGTTGAAAGAGTGCGAGGGAGGAATAGAAAAGGAGAGTGGAGGAAGCTGCCAGAGCAAGAGAGAGGTGCACCCGGGGCTCGTGTGTCATCTGACCTCATTTTAAGATGGACCTGGGAGGTTGTAGGGAAGGCAGGGGTGTAGCTTTCACTGCAACCTTTTCTTTGTTTCCTCCAAAATGACAGGACGGGAGGGAACACACAAAGGCAGAGTAAGACGTCTGCCTGGAAACCATCCACGGAGAGATGAAAGAGTCCCGGTGAAGTCATGGTGCAAAAACGCAACGGGCAGAAATACACTGCTCCATCTCTGAATAATGGCTGACAGTATTTTACCAAAAGACAGAGCTTTCTGCATGTTGTCAGCTGCAGACTATGTCTAAAAGATTATTTGAATACTTTCAGTAACTAAGTGTGCACTGTATATCGTACAATTTCATCTTCTCATCTGCTACACACATTTTCTCTTGCAGCCTTGAACTCACTTAACCCAGGATGAAGCATCACTGCTCATGCGACATGAGACAGAGAAAGAAGAATGAATAAAAAATGGGTGACGTGTGTCCATTGGTCTATAGTTGCACAGAAAGCTACGCTGACCCACATCAACACAAACATAAAGCATCAGGTCTGCTTCGTTGTCTGGTTTCCATCAATGACGATGCATGCATACCAGGACAAATAAAGCACTCGCTATAAAAATACAGACATGTATCCACAGGTGCACAAGCCACGTGTGTGTACCACACTAACACATGCACATACAGAAAAAAGCCTTTCGTGCGCGGCGTCAGTCTGCGTTTACATATTTTTTAAATTCCAGGGGCAGTGAAAGCCCCGCGTGTTTAGCAGCCGCGGGCCTCCATCTGCACCACAGGAAGTCAACAGCCAAACAGCCGCCCGCCTTCTCCTGCCACGGCTGTTGTCCAGACCCCTCAGGGAGACCGCAGCCTTTGCCCTCCATCCTGACCACACACACACACAAGCTGGGACCCCCGGCCACACGGTCCAGTGTGGAAAGACAGGACCGTGGCCCTCTGTCTGGGTCCTAACCTGGATGAGGACACAAAGCAGTGGTGAAAGCTGTAGCGTGGAACAGGGAGGACGCAGCGTAGATCCTCATCCTCTCTGACGTAACGCCAGGAGGAAACAACCACAACTAAAAAGCCACTTCCTCTTCTATCTGGCACAGGAGGGGAAGCCGGGGACCATTGTCGATTGTCAGACACAACATGGGCATTTCTATCCGTCGTCACCTCAGCAGATAAGGACAGGAAACACTGCCCTGTGCTCCCCGATCAACAAGGCTATGTTAGCTGGCTGCACCTGCACAGAGCAGCCTATTGTAGTGCTGTGTATTATTCTTGTATCATTTGGTGTGTTTGTCCTCAGTGGGGATCGACCAATGTGGGGGTTTTGAGGGTAAATACAGACATTGTTGACTGAGGCTGGTAACAGCTGATACTGATAACAATGACTGGAATGAACTTTTCATTTCACCCACAGAGCACTGATAAACTAAAGTAATACCTGCCAGGAATAATTTACACTGGCCACAATACTCAGTGTTTTGTATAAATTTGTCATTGTGCTTGTTGGGAGTTAGCAGAGCGCTGCACACTGAAATATTAGGCTTTAGAGCTGCAACAATTACTTGATTAATTAATTAGTCGATCGACAGAAAATTATATTAATCGACAACTATTTTGATAATCAAATTTTCATTTTAGCCATTTTTAAGCAAAAATGTTAAATATTCTCTGGTTCAAGCTTCTTATGTGTGAGAATGTGGTGCTTTTCTTTGTCATACTTGACAGTAAAGCAGATATGGGTTTGGACTATTGGTCGGACAAAACAAGAGAGACATTTTATAGACAAAGTAATTAATTGCGAAAATACCAGATTAACTGATGATCAAAATAATCAGTAGCTGCAGCCCTATTGTACCTAATAAGCCTGATATATTTAAAAAATGTACTAATTTCTTCTGATGTTAGAATAGGTGCTCTTTATTTCAGATGAGGTTGGCCATTATAAAATGCTCCGGAAAACGCTGTAATTTCTTGTAGAAACTGGTACAAAGTTCTCTTAAAACTTGTCCACTCACTAAGCTTGCAATTCAACAGACGAGACAAACATAGTATATGGAAAAATGCATCCAGTAACCTACCAGTAATTTATTTATAGAAAACTTTCATCCACATGGAGTGTTTGCCTGTCCCTATTTTCCAGCCTGTGCAGATATTCACTATCTTTATTCTGGGCCATTTTCATGTAAAAAATAAATAAATAAAGAAAGAAAAAATCCCTAAAAATACAACAATCAAGTTTGCCCCTCTAGACTTGGCAGAGTGGAAAATCCTTTTAAAACAGCTTTTCCATGGAAACCCAGAATAAGCATTTTTAATGCCTTAAACAGCCAGACTAGTTTTGACCAAGAATACTATAACACACCAATGTGGGAAATTAGCACCAGCCACCAGACAAATGCTGGTAAGATATTAAAGTGTCTGGTAGATTTCAAACACAAAATAATGATTGAGTGGCTGGTGAATTTGAACATTTACCTGTCAGTGGCTGGTAGACACACAAATTAACACACAAGTTAATTTCCCACCCTGCTACACACACACACACACACACAGAAATCAGTTTTAATTACACCAAGAGCAGCCCCATATATCATATCAGTCTCCCCTATAAAAGCTACAGTAGTGAGGAAGGATGGAGGGAATAATGCAAGACAAACAGGAAGCAGCTTCCCGTAGCAGATGTTACTGGACTAACCTGTGTGACCCCTTGTTGCACTGGTGAAAACAACTCACCAAACACACCGACAGACAGATTTTCTCCTGACATGACACCTAGCTGTAAGAGATTAAAATGTTCTGGAGACATTTTGGTCAGAAATGGGCACAGGACACAAGCCAGATCCCTGATACTGAGTGAAGAACCAGACTCCTTTGTGTCAGTACAGACTTGAGAGAGAAAGACAATTTGTGTGGATATAAAAACAACTTCTCCACAGCAGCTGTCGGACAGAATTTACCACAACTGTGGGCTCTTTTCAGTTCCCTACCCATCAGGAGAATCACCTCCCAAACACTGAGCAAAGGAAGTGCAGTTTCACCAAAACCTCCTCATGCAGCAAACTTACTCAGATAGTCTGCCTCTGCTGTGCCATCCCTCTGTCAGAACTGATTAAAAAAACAGTGAAGTCTGGCTTAGCGCAGACTCAGAGGGAGGTTCAGATAGAGGACAGGAGAAAGGAGGACGGGGGTTTAAAGGGAGTCAGTAGTTGGCATAGTTTGTGAAACTGGAACGAACAAAGTGAAAAGGAGCAGAGGAAGGTGAAACAGAGTGCGAGTGCAGCAGCAGCAGCAGAGGAGGAACGAGATGAAGCTGGGGAGGCTGGTGAGGTTGTTTAACATAATTAAAATCATGGAAAATAACGATGCTGGCTGCGTAATGAGCTTCCCTCTCTGCTGTGGTAATTACTGTCTACTAATACAGAACAATGCCGGCCATAATGTGCTAATGCTGCTGGGTGCACTGGGCTGGCTGCAGGAGAGGAGATGTATAAATCGTCAAACATGGCTGGGTAACAGACCTCGGGTCAGCGGAGGTTTCGCTAGGTGATTATGTAGCCAATATATAAATCTACTGAACGAGCAGCTTCGGCGTTAGAGGCTGATTACAGGGCAAACAGAAGAAAGACGTACAAAAGTTACTCAAGTGAGTACAATTCTAAAAAAGAGGCAATAACTGAGGATTGATCAGAGATAAATCCACTTTTAAACATTTTCACACTGTTAACAAGTACATACACACAGTCATAGACACTGAACAACCCACATAGATCAGCAGCACTGCAAAGTGCAGGGGTTTAATCCTGGTTTAATGTGTCTGGAGAGCAGAAACAGTGAGTGAGTGAATGAATGAATGAGCTTCAGTAAACCACAATACAATATAGCACACTTGTGTTTTGATTTTGGGCGTAATCACTGACATGCCTCAGTGTTTAAAAACTAGCTAGCTGGCTTGCTAGCATATCACTGAATATGACCAAAATTCTTCAAAAAACGAATCACACTATTACATAAGGTGCCATTTTGTACAATCTTCTCACTGCTGCATTGTTATGATTTGTTTTTACATTCATATTCATGCTAGCATGGCACAAAGTTAAAGAGGCCACAGAAAGGGTGATGACCAAAGCTCAGAGAATGACTGCTGTGACCAAACTGTAATAGAAGAATTTACAAGAAACTTTTGTGGTGAATAAAAAAGGAACAAATGAGAAAAAAGGAGATGGAATAACCGTCGGCTAACCCAAACCACAAGAAATGATATTAAGTTTAGCCAGAACACTGGTTGGAGGTTGGATGTAAACAAAGGCAATGACCTGATTAAGAACGAAGCTTTTCCACAAGGCCACACAAGCAAACGTGATAATTCAGACCAACTACAGATGGCAAGAATTTGACCAGTTCAGTTAGCAGGGCTGCGTTCATTGTGGAGTCCAAGGCCAGAGAAGGGATTTGATTTTTTTCTGCTGGTGATCCCACCTAAGAGTGGAAGAGCGGCCAAGAGTTGATTTGTACTTTTAAGAAAGTGAAGTCCTGAACGGATTCTAGAAAACAAAACTCTCTAAGCGTAGGCAGTCACCTACAGCAAGGCAACAGCAGAGGAAGGAGGATGATGAAAAAGGAAAATTGTCCGAGTCAAACTCAGTGTGACTGAAGCTAGACGGTGATGGAGCCAACTGTTAGTAACTGATACATGATAATGTTTTCAGCCTGCACAGACACACTTGATCCTGACGGATCAAGATTCACAGTATGCAGGATGTATCAGCCACCCCGTTTGTCAGTCACATAAAGTCCACATTTTCTTAGTGCCGCTTGCTAAACACAAAGAAATCTCCAATACTGAGACGTCCGCCATAATTCCTCTGAAGCATGTTTTCTTCATCTCCTCATATATTTCAGGGACATTTTCAAAGAAAACCCTTCCAAGAAATATTGTTGTGGTGGGATATTCTTCTTTGTGAGAACAACTTAAAATACAACTGTGCTCCTCCAAAGCCTGGAGAACACCAGTAGTAGTATGGCACTTGGTTCACATCCACAAAGGAGCCGGGAAGCTCTACAACATTCACAGGCTCCCCGTGCCAAGAGCTCATAAAGCCACCAGCTTAAGTCAAACATTATGCTGGCTCCATCGTACAGAGCAAGTCCCAGCCCTGCAGGTTTAGTCAGGTACCAGGACCAGGAGGTTAACACTGCACAGGCTACCATGCAGACAGATCTGGCCCTCATGTGGCCTTTTGAGCTTTGCTGGGACGCACAGCGGAAAGACGAAATGCAGCATAACGAGGAGCACCGCCAAACCCAACAGAGAACAAGTAAGCTGGATGATACAGTAAATCAGCACAGATACGAGGACATGAAAACTACTGGAGGTAAATATATTCTCTCCAAACAACAACTGGGCCCTCTGCAGGGTCAGTTGTAGCCAGCTGACCCCCATTCATCAGAAGATCAAACACAGTTGAAGGCCCTTCCCATTAAACACCAGTGGCCTTTGCAGCCTGTTTAAATCTGCTGGTGTGGTGGGGAGGAGCTGAGGGCTGATTGAGAGCTGCCTGATATCACTCTGCCTGTGGCCCGTTGCTATGATGAGTTCATTCAGCCTCGGGACACAAAGAGTTAATGGCTGCTGGGATTATGCAATGGCATGCCAGACGCCTTTCTCCTCTCCTGCCCTCCTTTCTTCCCTCCTCCCCTCCAAAACGGGCTGAAGCCAAATTAGGCATTCCTGCACGTTTCGATCAGATGCATTTGAATGCAGCGGCAGCGCCGCACATGCTCTGGCACCGATGTGGGAACAAAACAGGGATTTTGTTTCACTGCGAAGGCAAGCTTCCCCTCACCAGGGCCTCACACCTGCCCTGCTGGGGGAAAGTTGTAGTAAGGATTTACAACTGTGGGAGTGGGAGATATCTGCAGTGTCAAACCAATACAAACATCTGTATTCATCATTTAAAAAGTGAACATGAAACCATAGGTTATCACTAATAGCAGATAAGTGATCCAGCAACGGCAGATTAGACAGGGTTGAGGTTAAAGACTGTCAGCAAATGTCAGCAGCCGTATCTGATAAGAGAACAATAATGTCACATTACTGAGGGATCACTGCAACTTAGGCGGTTTTAGGCCATTTCAGGTTTCAAAATCTAAATCATTTCAAATCACTGAGTAGGAGCGTTTTATGGTAATACTGAAGTTACAGGATTTTTGTATCAATGTGATGAAGAACATTGATTTGCCAGGTATTTAATTCTAACATTCCCATCTGATTATTTAATCTATAAACAGTTTCACAATAGATGTTTTAGAAAAGATTTTATCTATATCCAGGGTTTGTACAGCTTTAGAAGAGTAAAATTCAAGCACTTTCAAGGTACCTAAACCAAAAATGTCCAGACTCTCAATGCCTTTATCATTGCATCTAAATTGTTACTATAAGTGTAATTGCGAAAAATAAAGTTTACAGAATTCCTTTACACCCACAGCAATCAATGTATATTGTCACTTTGTTTATTTTAGCAGCTGTTCATATTAACTTTGATTGTATGTATTGATCATGAATTATTTAATGCTTCCTAATTTCCAGAGTAAGGGAACAACAGAGGACTAATCTAGCTAAGAATGACGAGTGAACACAAGAACTGTTCTTTATTATGTTGAAAATCAAGTACATTCGAATTCAAGCATATTCCTAACCTTAAAAACATAACGGTTAAAATGAATCATTTTCCAAACTTTCAAGACTTTGTATGAACCCTGTATAATCGCCCACCACAACCCGTGACCCAATTATATTCAGTCTAATCGGACTGTGTTTCTGTGGGTCTCAGGTCTTTGTGACAGTATGTGTAATACCTGAGGGGATCCCAACGGACTCGCTTTCATCTCTAATAAGGTGGTGTGTCATAATCATTGCAGGGGGAACATTTTTTACATAAAATGAACAAGGTGACATGAGAACTGCGAGGGAAAATGTATTGCTACTCTTTTTGATGCTTGCTTATTGCCAGTGCTGTTGTTTTTGCTCTATTAGGATCTGCTGGGATCGACAGCATTATGGATCGGATGATCCCCGGGTCCTTTCAGATCAGGTTTGACTATCCTTGGGTCAATTTCAGATTGTGTCTCTCTTTTTATACATTTGTGTATGTCAGATTTTCCCAAATCTTGGAAGCTTAAACCTTGAAAACATGTTATGTAAATGTAGCAAAATAAGACATTTTAATGAGTAAAGCTAAATCTAAACACATGTATTGCTTATAATAATAAAACTGCAACTTATGATTATTTTCATTATTGATTCATGTCAGAAAATAGTAAAAAATGTAATTTCCCATTGATCTGACATCTTCAGATGTCTTGTTTTGTGTGACCAACAGTCCAAAACCCAAAGACATTCAGTTTACTGTGATTTACGACAAAGGAAAGCATCAAATCCTCTCATATGAGAAGCTGGCACTAGTAAATGTTAAGCATTTTTGCTTAAAAGATAACTTAAACAATTATCAATTATCAAAATAGTTGTGGATTAATCCTCTGTCGACTGACTAATTGATTAACCGACTAATGGTTGCAGCTCCACTCACCACTGTATGCTGTTTGAATTATTAGCTGTCTTAACACATTTATTTAAAAAATAAATGTTTAGGTTGGGATCATTTGTGTTTTGCAATACTCAAAAGTGAATTTTGGGACTTAAGTCTTGGTAATTTACAAAGCTCCTCTAGCATACTGTCCCACTGAAGCATGGCAGCGAGTAATTGGAAACATCGTAGAACAAAAAGAAAAAAAACTTTGCTGAGCGTAACACAACAAAGCCAGCAGCAGTGGTGGGTCGGGGTGCAGGCTAACCACTCCTCCAGCCCAGACAGGAGACAGAGCTGTGCGGGCAGGCACCAACCCAATAAACAAGCGAAATCCCTCCAGACAAGACTGGCAACCACGAGGGGCAACAGACCAGCTACGACAGGAAAGAAGGAAAAAGAGACAGATCTACAAGGCCCGACTCCAATCACAACCACAGGATCCAACAGCAGAGCCAGCAAAACCACAAACACATGAGCCAACGCACATGCTCTCCATCACACACACACAAACACAGCGGCTTGAGTACATGGGTCATTAGGTGCAGTAATCATCATTTAAAGCGAGTATCAGCACGGTCCTCGCGGTCCTTTGTTTATTTGGCTTTACTGATGACAAGGAGCCAACAGGGGCCACAGAGAGCAGTGGTCATTATGAACTGTGGTTATTTTACAGTCTGACCAAAGAACATCAGAGAGATTCGGTCTTCCTACACAAATCAGTAGGTACGCTTCCCACACACACGCGTACCAAACATTTTAATGTCAAAGCCTGGAAAATATTAGCCGACATCTCATAAGCCATCATATCCATCTTTCTTTCATTAATCTCTCCCTCAGGCTGGTGAGAGTGTTGTTGTAGGCAACCATTGATCCATAACTTCAAAATGATTCCAATCAACACATTTTAGAAACGCTGGTAAGACACTAAAAATAAAATTAAGCTAACATGAAGCATTTTTTCCCCATTGCTCCCCCAATTTATTTGAGTCATAAGAAAAATAAGCGCAGTGAGGACAATTAAAGCAAGAAAGAAGAATGAGTCTTTTCAAATCCCAATTTATGTAACCTTGTGTCCCCTGTTGTTTTTCCTCTGTGCTCCTAAACGACCTTTTTTGACATTAAAAAAAGATGAGGTGTGGGTGAAGGCATCATGGTAACATGTAGCTGCCAAATGGGACATCTTTCAACGGTCAAACCTCATGTTTGATTAACATTTGAGGACACAGTAAGCACGTACATTTATGACAGCGTTGCCTGTTTTCAGTTTAGCCAGATATGCATGTTCACTCCAGGCTCCTTTACTCCTCCAAAAATCATTCCATCAGCTTCGACATCTTTAAAAATGGCAGACCTATATAGAAAAAAAGCCCTCTATAATGGAGTGAGTGCAAACTGCACATACCGACCGGGTGACAGAGGACTCTGAAGTTCAAAAGGCTTCACCCAAACCTGAATAAACAGTGTCTGATAAATGACCAGAAACAAGAGCCATGGAAGACCTTGAGAAATCCTCCCCCAGTCTCACAACTTGTGCTACCAGTTAAACTCTCTGATGTGCACAAACACACACTGAAAACCAGAACTTATTATTCAACTCTATTCATCAGGATTTTTTTCCTGCTCGGTGCTTTGTTTTGTTGTCACGCTCAGCTAACTTTGGCTATCCTTGAAACGGCCGTGGCAAATTATGATGACCAACACTTCGGCCTCATATACAGTAAAGGTCTGTAGGGTTTAAAATATAACGTGAGACATGTTTGACCTGCACCCAATTTTCTTTCATTGCTTCTCTACAGAGCTACACGCTTCACGAGTATTTCAACATCCAAGAGAAAATGAAATGATGCTCAAAAAATATATAAAAAATTGTTTTTGACATGTGTAAAAAAAAAAAACCATGATATGATTTATCGCCCAGCACTTAAACAACTATACTTAAGAAAAATCCTAAAGCCACGAATTACTGCCACTCTGCCTTAACAGAAATTATACATTAGAAGCTTAACAAAGCAGGAAAAAAGACAGCATGTTGCAGCTGTATTGTAGTGGATTGCATTATATGTTGGAATGGATTGCACAGATGTTCATATAATATCCAGCCCCTGTAGCACTGTAGTGAAATAACAAACAAGATATCAGAAAAAATGGTGTGGTGGGGAAAAAAAACAGAACAGGGTCCAGATCAAAAATACATTTTAAGAAAAAAATAATCAATCATCCTCAAAATGATCTTGTATGTAATATGATAAAACTATATGCAGTACGAGTACAGTTTCAGCGGTTTACAAAGATGCCAATCTCATGCTGAGCTCAGTATTATAATCTACTCAAATGTGTTTAAATAAATTCCAACAGTACGTATTAATTTTGACGACTGTTGTCCACCACAGGATTGTAAACCGCTGTATGTACCCGAGACAAATTCCCCTCCACACACAATACATCTCTGCGTTTATTTAGGCGTCCTCCTTTCATCCCCTCTGAATCTGAGTATTTGGAGAACCAGGACCGGTGTGCAGCCAGACAGCCTACAGGCACAGTGGGGTTAATAAGAGCCAAGTGTATAGATTTTAAAATAAGAGCAGTGGCAGGTGGGCACCGACAAAACATCCCAGAAGAAAGCCCACGAGGGATCAGAGCCGCTCTGCAGACCACGAGCTGAAACAGTACAAATGCCTCAGATTAGCTTTATGGACGCAACTTCTGCACAATGCTGACTTCCTGTATCCCTTATACTTCTGGGCAAAACATCATCAAATTGGTGACCGAACAATACATTCAATACACAAACCCAATAACATACACTGTGGTTTGCTACTTCTGCAGTTTAGTAACACTATCTTGTTTTACAGCAGCTTATGGAAGCTGGAGAGAAGAAGTCTGGACATACAAGTGAATTTCATTAAGAAATTTGAATGCACACCTCTAAATCATCATGAGGTGAATATTATTTTTTTGCACAGGCATCCAAATAATTAATGCGCCAGGAGACCTGAAATGCAGATCTTCTCCAGCTGCAGCATGAGGGAGAGGGATCAAAGAGGAGGGTCTGTGAAGAGACAAGTGTGTGTGGGGTTGTTACTTGAACATTTCACATCTATCTCAGCTCCTCGGCAAGAAGCCCGGTCATTTTTTCACGTGAATACTTCAGGAATGAGACTGCCTTGATGAAGCAGAGGAGGAAAGGGAAATGAAAAACACAGCACAAGACGAGGAGGAAGGGTGGAAGCGATAGGTAGGCGGATGGGAGGTGAGACGCTGCATTAACATTATGGACACATTAACTCCATAAGTGGCTTTCATCTACTCTGAGAGCTGCTTCAAGAGCACGGCGTTGGTCAGCTACAAATAGAAACCAGATCAAGATCAAGATACAGAAAAGCGAAGCAAAGTGTGGAACGACCAAACAGAGTGATTACTGTAAACTAAAAATGAAAAAATAAAAAAGATCTGTGTAAATATTTGAGCACAGCGCCCAGATCCTGCAGATCAGACAACCCTCCAGAAACATGGTGCGGACAGCTTCATGTGGGAATAAAGCCACTATAAACGTTGTCTCATTCGCCGCCATTTCTGGCCTTTGCAGTGCCTTTAACACATTCAGCAAGCCCTTTTCAAAATAGAACATTTCTAAAGCGGGCTCAAGCGCGATGCTGTCATGACAGTACCTGACTTGGCCCTATTCATGAACCTTATAAACACAAACCCATAGCTGCCTCCGTCTCCCCTGCTGCCTGCACACAGAGGACACATTCATCCCAAAGTGGGCACCATGAGGAGACTGGAGGGGGGGGCGACAGACACTTCAACTTAAAGGAATTTTTCAGCCACTCTGACTATCACGGCTGTGTTGAAGGCGCAGGGAAAACACAATCTGAGCTCGTCTACGTTTCAGTCTGCATGTGGAGATCAGATAAAACTGACTCAGTTTTGACATGATGAGCGGTGAGTTAATGAGCCTCATCCTTGGCAGGATAAGAGCATTCTTTGCACAAACTAGGAAGGATCTCTTCGTGGCCTTCTTCTCACTCTGCAGCTGAGGTTATGAACTTTAAAAAAAGGCTTCGACAATGTGGGAGGGCGTTTCATCATGCTAATTAACCTTTTTCTAGCTTTTCTCCTTTGGACAAGAGTCAGGCAGAGCACTGCTCTCCACCCGTGCATATGAATGGCACCCATAAAAGCATGCCAAGCTGGGGCTCAGAGAGGCAGTTCAAACATGCAAACAGAGTTATGAATATGATAATCAGAAGTGGCGTATCCAATGTGTTGTGTGAGGATGGAAGTATACTCCTGGGAATACATAATGACATGGCAAGGCTGCCTTCATAGATAACCAAAAACCTACCATCATCCTCCCATTCCCCTGCTCCAGAGGAGAAATGTAATTACTGTGTAACTAGAGTAATATGCAAACAGACATGTTGTTAAATTGTGTAAAACAGAGCAGTTTCTTTTAAAGAGTATTTCCCCTCTCAAAATCTTTCCTCTTGAGAGCATTTATGTTCTTTTCCTTTCTGGCCATTTTGAAGGCAGAAGCCTGGATTCACTTACAAATTCGCAGTTGTTCCCCAAACTGGGGCCACTGGGGGAGGGGGAGGGCTGCCCCCTTCCTCCATTGACCCCCCCCCCCAAACAAAATGTAGTTCAAACTGTTTAAATTTTAACTTAAACAGAAAGCGTTGCTCTGAAGCAATGAATGAGAAAAGCAGTTGCAGACACGACTTTTCACTCTCAGTATGCCCGTTGTTTCTCTCACAAGCCCAAATGAACTAACTCGAACCAGCAGCAGCAAATCCTTTAGAAAAGCATAGAGGTCAATGTCGGGGTGCGTATCAATGAGTGTCTGTAATTTCAACGGTTTTTCTTGCATCTAAATGAATAAAAATAAACAGAAATGCATGTGTACTGTGTGTATGAAATGTACAGTAGCTTGCTACCAACCTTGGAGGCAGATAATACCGACGGCGTACATCGTATCCACCGGTGGTTTTCTCCTGTTAATCACCGCGGGGTTTCTCCTGCCCTCCCTCCGCCGGGTCTCGCTCTCTCCTGGTAGATCCATGACCGTCCTGGTGCTCGGCGGCTCCCCGGTGCTGTTCTCCGGCGGCTACGGGAGAGCCGAAAGGGCGAAAGGGGAGCGTCAGAGAGACCCGTGCGTCACCGTGTGCGTGCAGGTAAACTAACCCACGCTACCTGCGCAGGTCCCCGGGGAAGCCAGACGGCCTGCTCACCTGGTTGTTTTGGAAACTAGCAGGAACAAGGCAGGAACATGTGGGGACGGACGCTTCGGTTTACAGGCCAGCCAGACAAGCGACTTAACGAGTTCAGACCGAGAAGCCCCGCCGAAAGTTTGAAGCGAAGTTTAAACTTCCAGGCGGCTTACGGGACGGGGGTGGTGGTGTGAATGTAGGCCGCAGTGGTTCATCAGAACCCGGTCTGTGTAGCCGCCGACCGCCGGGCAAGTTCAGTCTGCAACAAGAGGGAGTTTCGCTCCGCTGTGTTTCCAAGTTGGCTTCCTCCCACTCTCCTGTGTGATTTTTTACACCCGCGTAAAGTGGGCCGGAACAATACACGTGAGTTCCGGTGTGGACTTTCAAAATAAATGTTATGAGGTTTCCTTTAACTCGACCTCAAACTCAAAATGTTTTAGTTGGGCCCCCCCCCCCCCCGGTAGCTCACCTGGTAGAGCGCGTACTATTGAGACTGAGTCCGGTTCCCACCCGGGCCCTTTGCTGCATGTCATCCCCTCTCTCTCCCATCTTCCTGTCTCTCTTCAGCTGTCACTCTAATAAAGGCCAAACAATATTTAGTTTATTTATTTAGATATTTTACGGTTGTTTGATTTCAGTTTAGTTTAATTAACTGGCTTTTCATACTGTGTAAAGACAGTATTTAATATTAGTCAGACTTTTTTTTTCTTTGTCCCACTTGATTTTGCACATTTACACGACTTTCATAAGCAAATAATGTTATATTCATATGTTTTTCACTTGTGTTTTGGTGTTGTAATATCATTTGAGCTCTTTTTGGTTAAACAGCACGGACACACCAACGCCTCAACAGTTAAAAATAAAAGATCAAAACATCCAACATCCTGTATCCTGTGTGTATCTCTGGTCGCTTGACGTGTATTCCCTCTTTCCCTGCAGAGGAGCTTCCGGTGCCCGTACCTGACCTGGGATAAGGAGTACAACACTGCGACCCCCTGGTTCAACCTGATCACTGTTTCCTTAGATTAGATATTTTTAATGACATTTTGTTACTATGCAGATTAATTGCAAAATTATCCGATTCGGCCCTTAAGAAAAAAACCCCATTGTCAGTTCACAGTGAAATTGGTTTCTATATTATTTCATATATATAACATTTCTAGTTTGCTCTATAATTCCTGTATGTATGTCTATTATGCATGTTTGGGCTAATGATTGTAATGTTATATAATATCCCTGATTGCGATTAATATAGTAGTGTTTTTTGAAAAGCGGTTTTTCACAATGCTCTCATATCACAGTTAAACCAGCAGGAAAGCACACTCCTGTTAGTTAACACATTCTCTAAATTTAGGAGTTTGACAGGTAATAAATGGCACAAACCCAGCCAGTCCTGCCCATGCAAATACATCACTCTCAGCACAAGGGGACAGCCCCTGCTGGCACCAGTGGTAGTACTGCGGGTGGGACTGGTGCCATGCTGCTGGTCCAGCTGGCACTTAAATGGCTGACAGAAACATGCAGTCAAACAAGCTTAGGGATTAAAGGGTCAAACCAGTGTTACCGGATCATAGGAAGGTGCTGCAGTGAATAAGGGAGGCCTGGAGGACACACAGTTGTAAAAAGGAAATTCAAAAACCTGTTAGCCTATACAAAAACCTGATCATCACCTGTCTTATTCTCTATGAATTCCTAACTTAAGAGGGAACAGGAGTGCTTCAGCGGGAAGTATAGGAGCAAAAACCCACACACTTCATTCATTTGAAGTTTCTGAGAGCATGGTGTCAACTCTCATGCACTAATGAACTCTGCTACTCTGACTTGTTGTTTGCCTCCAAGACAACTGGGAGAAGGAGCCTGACAGCTCTCGGCAGAACAAACCCATCCTGGGATCTGTGAACGCGAAACTCTCAGAGTTCTTCAAGGGCTGAGGCTCCACATTAAAGCGCTGACATACTGAGAGATTACCAATGAGCAGAGAAACCCCAGGCTGACTTCTAGCAGGAGGGAAAACTCTGGGAGACACATCACATCTTGGCAAGGCATCAGTGTTCACAGGGTTCCCACACTTACTTAAGACACTGATGTTTAAGATCTGGCTTGGAGGAATTCACTGTGGTATTATCTGCAGGTTTAGGGACAGGGCA
Organism: Macquaria australasica; assembly: GCA_005408345.1. Lineage (NCBI taxonomy): Eukaryota > Metazoa > Chordata > Actinopteri > Centrarchiformes > Percichthyidae > Macquaria > Macquaria australasica. The sequence goes on from SEMN01000353.1 coordinate 507,980, forward strand.
GGGTATAACACTGGAAGTTTTTCAAAAACAGAAACTTATACGAATTTTCAAGGCCAGTAGCGAATCCTCACATCTGCCACATACAATCTCATAAAAATAAATAACTAAAACACAAATATGAATAGAAAATTGTTGGTTTTATTTCTGAATCAAGATCGGACAGTGGTTTAAGATTTGCTATTAGACGGTATTTATGACATATGGGATTGTTTAAGAATCAGATCCAAACAGATGCACATTCAACTCTTGCCAACAATGACTGATTATGAACCTAAAAAAATTATGATGAAACTAACTCCTGATGAATTCCATGATTTGTGAACTTCTGATCAGATTCTATTTTACACATTTATCACAAAGGATGAAAACAAAAACATGGACACGCGTAAAACAAGAAAAAAAAAAATCAAGAATAATGATGAGACATTCCAGTTCTTTTGAGAAGCTTCACTAAAAAAAATGCAATCAAAGACAGAAGACCAGACAGAAAACCCCCATCTGAGCATTGTGCAAAATCTATCATTATCACATAGTAGAAATCTAGACATGTATCACACATACTAATCACTGTAAACAACATCAGAAGATGTGCTCTGCGCTCAAACCCGCAGAGGTTGACTGAAATACAGAGAAACTGCAGATGAGTCTTGCATTGGCACCAGAGATCATTCAGGAGGACCAGGATGAATTAAGCAACCCAGTTCAGCCTCATATTGTTTTTATATACAATTTAAACATTTTCATGGTAGTGTTTTTCAGCACTCTGAGACCATAAATAACTCACATTGTTCCTGTGTTCTCTGCAATGGAAGAGAAAGTATTGCAGACAAACACACTTGCATCTCAAAGCTGTACAGGTTAAAGCAGCAGCCTGTTTAAACTCCAAATGGTTTTCCAAAAACTTTTGTTATGAAAAAAGGTTATCCCTAACAAGTCGCATGACTCGCATCACGTCAGCAGGATCAACATTTCACCCTGTCTCCCAAAGCTTGAACAAACACCTCACATTGCAAATAAATCTCAACAGGCAAATGTATAACAATTAAAATGAAAATAAAAATTATTTTTTTAACAGTGTAATCATGTCAAATTTACATTATGTCATTTCAAACCCAGCAGACCTATTTATGATATTTCTATTTTTGGAGAAAATCTACAAAGTATCTTTTTTTTAATTAATTTTACATGAAAATAAAAATCTAATCTGCACTAATAAAACAGTGAATGGCACAGGAAGACACAAATATCTCAAATCAAAACGACATAAGGAGAATTACACCAGCACAGGTGACATTATGGCAACAGATGAAGTGAAAGTGCAGAGTCTCAGTGATTATGAATAATGAATAAGGGGGGTGAGGTATGTTTTCTTGGCCACATATAGGAGGCACTGAGACAAAACCAATATTAGGAACATGATGAGGGAAAAACACAGCAATCTGTCTCTGGAAGACCAAAAAAGCAACAACTTGAATTTAAAAACAAACTGGAAAACACACACACCAGTTATGCATGTATATGTTTTGATGACTGGAAACGTCTCTGGGTCTGAATCTTGGAGGAGATGGGTCTTTGGGTCAGATGCTGACAGGCAGAGAGAGGGTGTGTGGGAGGCTGACGCTGTCTGGTAGTGTTGTTGGTGATCATTGTGGCTCAGAGAACGAGCCAAAGGAAGGAGCCTCTTTGGATCGGAGAACAGATCAGCTGATAGGAAGCCGCCCGCCCGTCTGCTGCTCAGTTCGCAGTGTAGAGATCCACAGTGCTGGAGCTCAGGCCCCGGCTCTCCCTGAAATTACTGCCTCCCCGAGTCTGACACAGAAACACAAGAAGACAGAACACAGACACAGAAGACAGGGGAAGGATATGAAGGTTAAAACCAAATATAGCAAAAATTGAATTAAATTTGAATTAGAACTGTTCCTCACCTGGAACGGGTCGTCACTGGTTTTGTTCAGGTAATTCAAAGAAGCAGCTCGCTTCATGCTGTTGAAGGAATAGTAAGAAAATAATGTTCATACAGTATCTGAGATCAGAGTACCGTTACACAATAATGATTATTCATGTAGCTCTGGAGTTCATTTCCAAACTACTATGAATCTACTTTGGGAAAAAGTCATTACCCAAGAATCCATTACACAGTCTGCTTCCCAAAGACATTACTTACTGCTTCAACAACAAGTATAATTAGCTTCAAAGGCCTGCAATCCATCATAACAGTTCTGTTCTTACTTGGTGCTGCGAGGTTCAGGCGGTCCGTTGCCCTGCAGTTTCTTCACCAGCAGCTCGCTGCTGCGACGCAAGACGTCCCTGAGCTTCCCCAAAGAGCCGCTGCGCTGGAGGGCCCCACTGCCGTCCTGCAGACACACACAATCATCAACCCACCCATTCCACTCTGAACATGTGGGGACAAGAACTGCACATCTTTTTCTGAAGTGTTGCAGATGCATGTTTGTGTTTTGCATTAGTTGTTGTGAAGGTCAGCCCTGTCATGAATGGCTGGTTGCAGCCAAACAGCATGATCATGAAGTCTCACAAAGAAAGGGGTGTATACATGAAATGAATTAGGTGATACTGAAATATTTAGCTAGATTTGTAAATGTGTGCAATGTTATTGATAGCATACAATGTTAGCACCATTTCATTTTCTGATAGCTGGCCTTTCAACAGAATTTTGATCATTATTATCATCCTGTAACCATCAAGCAAATGTACTTTTGTAAAGTTACACCATAGAATCAAAGGTGGTAACTCATCGTGGTCCAACGTTTGTGTTGTGTTTTGTTTTTCATCTACAGTAACTAAAACCTAATTGATCATTGAAACATAATCAGCTATTCTTATAACTGATTACTCGTTGTCATTATGTCATTTTTAAAGCTAAAATGCCAAACATTACTTAATTTCAGCATCTTAATTGGGAGATTTTTCTACTTTTCAGTCTTTTGTGACAGCAAACTGATTATCTTTGGGTTTTGGTCTGTACGTCAACAAAACGAGCAACCTTGGGCTTCAGGAGAGTGTGATGGACATTTGTCACAATATTCTGACTGTTTATAGACCAAAGGATTAATCAATTTATCAAAAAAAAATTAACTGGCAGATTAATCGATAATCAACCAACTCAGCTTTTTTATAGTGTGTTACAGTAATTTATCCATCCATCCATTCATTTTCAGATCAGTCTGCTGTTTGTCACACACCAGCTATCCTACACAGTGTGTGTTTTAATTATTATCCAACTAGTAAACACAGTATGTGCACCTTCCTCTGGCTTTGGTGGGACACATAATGAAATACTGTATAAACAGTGTGAGGTGTGATCATCATCCTGCAGTACAGGCTTATCACCAGCAGGGGGAACTGTGGGTAAATATGAGGATTTACATGTATTTGCCAAAGGCTAAACATATTTCTGTTGCACTGGGTGGCTCTGCAGCCGACACAAGAGAATCTCTGTTTCCATCCGATGCAGAGAAAAGACAAAACTTCACAAATGAAAAACTTTATTTGAGAATACCAACAAGTGTTGATGCAATAATCTTCACAATGCAGAATGGTAAATATAATGCAGTCCTACTTACTAAGATAGTGCTTATAGACCTTACCATTTATGTTCTTCCACTTTAGGAAACTGAAGTCACACTATATATGTCAAGAATAGACAGTTCAATAAATAAGCATTCCACTAACACAACAATATTGTCTTAATTATGTGATGAACACAGTCAATTCTTTTGTTCAGAGTTGCATTAGAAGTATAGGAGTACTCATTGGAAGGAATGAAGAATCAAGGCAAGTAGCATACCGAAAAGCCATATAGTGAATGCACTTGTCAAATCTATAAATACAGCCTACAATTACACTTCCAAGATGTTAAAGTCATTTTACATTCAGCAAGTTAAACATCTGAAATAACATGATCTTGAGGAAACACTCGCACTGTACTTCAGGTGTCTAAAAACATGATTCACCAAAGTGACGACGTTTACTTGCAAACAACTGTGTAAGAAAAAGGCAACACACTCCATTAAGCTTTGTGTTCAAAATACAGTATCCATAGCCAGACTGGGCACTGTGACTGTACCACCAAAACATACACAAACACACACTAAAACTACTGTGGGATCCAGGCTTCCATTGAATTATAACAATAGCTTCTACTCCTACACCAACAAATTCTTGGCATTTACGTCCTTTATTTTGAAATCTATTATTATTTAGCAATCTCTCAGGTGGCCAGTATCTGTGCTAGATGTTCTGGTTGGTCTCTGCTGCTATATTGGCTTTACAGCGTCAGCCAACGTCGCTAATTCCCTTTGTAAATGCAAGCTACTGTGTACATGTTGTACCAGCGTAGAGCCTGTGTGAATACTCTATCAAACCAAGGACAGTGAAGCCAGCAAGAGCAACTTGAATAAATTACCATGGCAACAAGAGCTTGCTGTGATCTGACCAATTTGCTGTCAGCTTTGGCCTGACTGACGATCTTTCACAACAGGAAACACTATGGCACTGTTGACAAACTACTGCCTTAATATTCAGCCACAAAGTAATCCAACATTTAAAAAATGTAAACAAAACTATACAAAACTGAAATGAAAAGGAAATATATCTATAAAAACAAAAATAGCAACGATCCCTTCTCGTTTCCTGCCAACTAGAAGTTAAAAAGAAATTACATATTTTGATTTGCAAACTACACAGTACCATTTATTTCCAAACTGCATTTGATCTCATTATCGCATTAGCTAAAAAAACAGAAAATACATGTAATTGCAAAAAAATACCTTTCTTTTAAAAAAAAACAAAAACAAAAGATACTATTATGGCTAAATACAGGCACCAGTATGGAAGCTAGCTTTGTGGTAAACTTTCACTTGTAGAAACAGACTGCGAGTGCTCAAGGCAACAAACAAGTGAGACCAATGCAGAGCAAATGGAAATGAGATCTTTTGTAATATATTAACTCTAGAGTGATTGTTTCATGTGACTGTGGGTTGGAGTGATGTCTGGAGCCATGGCTGCCGTCAAAGGTGACACAGATCCTCAAAACCTTGCAGTATTTCTGTTTCGCCTTCATCCAATAAATAACTTTCCTGCTCCTCTATCTAGCCAAATAAGTCTACTATGCACCTATGAAAAATTACAAATGGGTGTTGGAGAGAGGAAAAATGTGCGAGTGACTTCCTCACAGGGAAAAAGATTTCACACACAATGACCTTTTTTTTTTTTATGTGAGAGAAAGAAGTTGAACGAGTTGTAACGATTTCGGAAATGGTGGACGACACAGGGTTAGTGAGAGGAAAGGATAGAGAGAGTGGAAGAAAGAGAGGAAAAACAGAGCAGAGATGAGAAGACCAAACGTCCCAGCAGCTGTCAGATCAGGGGACAGAGGTGACAACCAGGAGGGGGCTTTCTGAGTCTCTGCCGGAGGGGGCACCGGGAATGGTAGAGGAGCTGTTGGTTTGTTGGGACAGAGAAGGCCAGAGGGAACGACAACACGCATCCTTTTTGCTATTGTGTTGGGGAAGGAGAGAAGGATGGAGGAATAATCTTGATGGCTTAGGCCTGATAAAAGAGAGAGAGAAAACAGACAAAAACGGCACACATTGTAAGATTAAGAGCTCTGGGTTGGGCTTCCTACGCTAGACACCTACACATAAATCTGAGCTTCATCCCTTTTCTGCACTGCACTGCACTAGTCTGATGTTAACTGTCTATCATGCACAAGGTTTACTGTATTAACAACTGCAGCTTGGGGTCTGGTTACAGTTGAGAGTTGAGGGATCCTAAACAAACAAAATGATGTGAGAATCCAGCAGCACAGGAGCCGTGTTTCTCTTTGAAAAATTACAGCTGTCTCAGGAGCCGCACTACAACAAGCAGGTCAGTGATGCAGTAGAGGTTGGTGGTTGCAGTCACCGTGACTCAGCTGTTTTTCTTTCCTCTCTGGATACCAGGAAGCCTGAACTTGGCACACTGCACCCAGCCAGTGACTGTGCACTGCAGACGTGGGACATCTGCAAGCATCAGCACTGAAACGGGCATACTAATACAGCTTTTAGACTGATGATGAGAGGGGCTGACATTGTGAATAATATCTCCATCTACAGCATTTTGAAACTAGAAACATAGCATAAACTCCCTAAAGCAAAATTTGTATCTGATGAATGATGAAAATGTAAACTTGATCCTTCGACACTAACCTCAGCCTGCCCTATGTTCTATTACCTATTTATTACATCACTAATATACCAACCCACCCAAGCCTATTGTGTGAAATGAGAGTTGAAGAGGGAGAGTACAATCCACTGAGTGAGAAGAGGAAATTTGATTGACAGGCTGATTGGTTGTCATGGCAAGAGCCATCGACAAGGAAGTAGGTTAGTGACACGTAGAAAAGGCAAAGGATGAAATCTAGAAAACATGCAAACTAACAGGCAGCACACTGAAGCGTCTAGCCGAGAGCGCAAAGCACATTACAGACACACACGTACATGTAAGTCAAATCATGCATTTTAAAGAGCCGACAACTGTCATCTTTTCAGCGTTACTTCCTTTTATACCTCCGCTTGTTCAACACAAACTAAGTAAAGGAGCTCCTGTAAAGTGGCCCTTAAATTAGCCCCATCTATATCATGTAATAATGAACCAGCATGTAGTTGTTCAAAAACATAATTTTGAAGTGAACTGTCAAGATCAGCTGCACGAGTGTGTAAACCACTCCTGTAGCCTCAGCAGACACGTTTAAGCAAAGCTACATAGTAGGTGAGTGACAGTTCTGACGTGCCCATCACATCCTCTCTCAGCAAATATCTACACAGAAGCAGACGGTACTTTACAAGCTTATTCTCTAAAAACACAAGAGAGCCAAGTTGTAGTAACATACTGTATGTTTGCAGCTTTGTAAATGAATGGATTGATGGAAGTTGTTAAACAATCTTTTAAAATCTTTTTAAAGCTAAAAAGTTTTGTGACAAATTAGCTGTCAGAAACAATATTTAAAAGCATGAGAATGTCATGAGTGCATTTTCCACTTTGTGTGAATTTCATTTCTAGTGCTACGGCCGTGACGTCGTGGATAATGAAATGCTAACACACACACACCCAGCAGTCCTCTGCATGCCATCACATGTTTCAAAGACAAACAGGTGCACACTCGGATGAATACACATGCCGTCGCATTTGTTGGAGTGAATTTTGAAGCGGTTTTGAGTAGCTGTGTTATGCATATGCAACATGTGTGTAGAGAAGCATTCACATTCACACGACAGCCAGCAAACAAAACCCCACCTTTCCACATAATGTTACTCACGGGGAGCAGCAGAGGTTAACAGACATTTCTCAACCATGTGAAAACACAGTGAACACACATGGTCCATTAGTGTGCATGTTAAGGGTGAGCCCAGCAGGCTGGCATTGCTACATGCATGTTTGGACTGGGTTGGTGCGGTGAAGGGTGTGGCTGCACTTAAGTGAGGGGAGAGGCACAGGCTCAGGCAAGGCATCTCTGCTGGCACAATCCTGCATCTGGCTTATGTAAGCCTCACCAGAGGGCTTCTTCGAGCTGGGACACTAGCAGTGCCTATTTAACTGCATACACTGCCACACTGAATATCATGTTTTCAGCCCCGACCTCTTTAATAAAGAGGAGAGGGCTGACAAGTCCAATGGGAAACACAGTGCAGAAATAAAAGCCCTGCGGTGAAATGAGACTAACGACTGTTCAAACACAGCCAGAGTGGACATTATAATGAGACAATAACAGCAGGATGAACCATCACAAATCAACCACCCTGTTTATTGTGCAGAGGGACGAGCATCAAGGACATTGGGAACCCTGTCAATTGTGTTTAATGGTGGAAACATGAGACATCCTAATAGGGATTTAGACAGGCTGTATTCTCTGTGAGCCACACAACAGTAAATAAATATTTAATATGTTGCCAGGGTGCCACAGAATGAGCTTGTGCCTTTTTGTTTCCGCTCCACTTTGTGCAGAAGCATTGCCAGCAAAACAACCAGTTATTAAAACGAGACACTAGGACTTCATTGTCAAGCGATGGACAACAAAAACATGAACATCTAGTCCAAAGCAAACTCAGATGCTGTCAAAAACAACAGGTCAGCATGCCAAGACACTCAATCAGCTTTATACTTTGCAAAAGGGAATTCCAGGTTAACCTCATGAGAGGAACAAGGCACATTTACAAGAAGTTGATGGACTGGTACAGATACAGTTCACCGAGTGCAGCCAATCCAAGAACTGGGAATGAGCAGCGATTCCACTGGTTATTATTTGAAAAGGATGTGCCTCAAAATCAAAAAGCAGGTTGTGCAATGTGGACTTAAATAAATATAATAAATAATGTCACTCATATTCAGCTTATGATGACGTGCAACACTGACAGCATAAAATAGGTCATGCAGGAATGACTCGTGTGATCTTGTGTCACCTTTCAAGACACGCAACACCGTCTTTTATTTTGAATTCTATTCATTTGTAGGATGTTCTGTACCAGTCCACACTCTCTGACATTAGTAACACCACCTTGTTCTTCTAGTGAGGTCACCGGCCACGTTGACTCGACTATAGTGGATTTGTACTCACCCCGTTCCACTCGACGCCCATACTCACTTCCTCGCCGGTCTCAGAGCCGCTCTCATACTTAACGCTGGTCAGGCTGTCCCTGCTCCTCCGCCTGTCGCCCTCTGTATCCTTCAGGATCTCCACCACACGTGTCTGGTGGATGGGGTCGATGCCCTGATGATAGTAACACACAGGTACGACACACAAACAAACATAGCATGATCAGAACTAGCTCGGAGGTAGACATTAGCTTGTCGATATGGGTGAAAGTGCAAAGTTAAATGGAGGTTGTTAAGAGGGATTTTATGTTTTCTGTCTCTTTTAATGCTTTCACTGTCACAATGGCATCACAGAGACATGGCAACATTTTAAATGACTGTGAGATGAGAGTGATGTTAGGGGAGAGAGGTGGAGGCTCTATGGGGGCTATCAGTTAGAGACAAACCACTTACTGTGTTGCTCTGGATCCAAAGCAATGTAGAGAAAGGGAAAGAAATAACATGAGATTTGCTGTCCTAACACGGGGAACATATTTAAGAATTTACATAAACAGGAACTGACAGGTTATCTGCATGCAGAATCAGACATTTTCACTTGAGGAAATGCTGCTGACCTGCTTGCGAGACCTCACGGCGCACTCTTCCAGGGTCTCAGCAGCCTCTAGCTTGCCCTGTCGGCGGTACAGGGCCCCCAGGTTCCTCAGGGTGGTGTTCACTGTAGGGCTGGACACAGAGACAGGCACACCAATATTTAGCCAAAGGTCATTTGAGGAACAAATTGATGTGTTGTGTACTATACTGCAGGAAAAAAACAAAAACACTGGAGGACTAAGAAAACTATTTATAAACTAATGCAGATTAAGTCACAAAAAGAAATGGTTTTTATGCAATATATTGACTTTGCAGTTATAAAACAATAAATGTCTTTATTTATGACCAAGTTGTAAAAACACGCTTATCACGCTCTGCCTCACCTGTTGACTTTGCAGGCCTTGTACCAGCCTCCGTACTCTCCGTATGGAGTGTTGTCTCTGTGCTTGCCCTGGAAGTAAATAAGGGAGAAGAGGAAGAAAAGAGTATGAAGGGGAGTGGTGGTTTGAACTGGATCAGCAGCATTTTTCCTGTGTTTACACAGAAATATCATATACTCACTGGGCCTTATATTGTGTGTGAAGTTTTTTTACTTTCACTTTCCAGGACGTGAAATACACCCCATTTTTAAATATCACAACCCTGCATTTGACACGTTTCACTCATTTAATTTGCAGTGTTTTCAATATTTGCTCTGCTTTTGCTCAGAATGCCAAGAGGTTGATTACACAAAGCCCTCACCTTGCTCATCTCCTCTCTTTCCTCGGCATGCATCCAGATGGGCTTGTTTTCAGCTGCAGACAGACAGGAGAGGTGGTCTACACACAGTACAACAGGACTGGAAAACAGATTAACTGGCTGACCTCGGGATGTTTTATTGAATCCATCATGAACTATTCATGATGCAGGCTGAGCTCGCCATATTACCCTACTGACTAGGGTAGTGAAATCAGCCACTCAGAGGTACAGTTTGTTTTTTAGTCTGTCAAATTTACCTGCATCTTGGTAGGGATCTTTTTAATGGACTGTTTCTATGTATTTGGCTAGAGAAATACAAGAAGAGGTTGGTGAATTCTGAGATCTGGCACAGACACTTCTGGATAAGAAATGAACCACAAACCTCAGTTTTGACCTTTAAATATGAAAACTCTGATGTCTCTTCAGATAAAATAAGTTCCAGAGCAGTAACATGTCTTTGTTTTGAATTTAATATTTAAGTATATAGATCTCAAAACAGAAAAAAAGTATAAATGCACCATTTATTTTGTTGTGCAACAACCTGAGCAAGTGAAAGGAGGTGATATAAACAGTGAAGAGACAATATGATTATCTCATAAATATCAGCACACCATTTTCAGATACTATGATACACTTAAAAATGTACAGGTAACCATTATTACATATTCATGCTAGAGATTAATTTAACATGCCTTTTAAAACCATTAACATCTATAATCCTTCAAATTAAAAGATATTTAACACTATTTGCGACTGCTTGTGATAAAATATAAACCATTGTTTTTTGCTGTGCGGCTTCCCATTAGCCTTCAACTCTCCCAACAGGTTTAAAAGAAATCTGAGCGCTATTGTCAAGTTAAGTGACACACAAAAAATAAACCTCTCAGAAAAATGTGAGATGCTTTTGCTTTTGTTCAAAAGGCGTCAGTGCAGCGAATTTCATTCCTTTTTCAAAGCAGGCAGTCTAATCCCTGGAGGAAAGCCAACAAAAAGCTCAGCTTAAACTACAAGAGAAGAAAATTGCATGAGTTAATCTTTCAGACAAGTAAACTCTTTATTTCTTTAAAAAGTTTGTTTAGATTCTTTGAGTCCTCTGAATGGTGAAGGTTGGCACCCTGCTTAGAACATCGTCCACTTTTTAACCATCTCTCCATCACTGACCCTGCTCGCTGGTGTGAGACAAACAGTAGATGGAAGGTAAGACAATGGTGGAGGAAAGTTCAAAACAACAAAAATTATCTGTATATGCTGAGGGGCAGTTTAGTTTACCCACCACCATTTCTTACAATAACTGGATAACTATTCATTTATTGTGTTTATAGGTTGATAGAAAAAAGAATCTCCACCACCGTGATATAGAAATAACCTGCATGCGCTGCCATATAATGTACAAAACCTACTATGGAGGCCTTACCATCAACGGATCCAAACTCTTTCTCATGAGCACGAGTCAGAATCTCTTTGTACAGAATCTCAGCCTCCTTGTATTTCCCCTGTTTGAGAAAGCAGGACGCCTGAAGAAGAAAGAGAAGTGAATGCACATTTTAGTGTTCAATCAAATGGTCGTATTGACCTGCAATGTGCCCCCTGAGAGAGCAGGAGCAGTCTGTCTGCATATATCTCCTGTATACTGTGACACATGAAAAAGATACAGTACCACAGAGCCTCCCTCACTGTCTCCACACAGCCTCTCCATCATCAGTGAGACAGGACAGAGGCACGATGGAGAGCAACAAGAAGCAAGGCAGCAGACAAAGGACTACTGGCTTGGTACTCTATAGGCAATGCTAATTGAAACAAAGACGTTCTATAAACACCACTGAAGATAACGACACTTGTGCTGAAAGAGTAAAATGACATTATATTCAGCTGCCTTTCATAACTTTTATTTTTAAAAAGCCAGTGTAAAGTGAGGCTCAGTGTAAACCCAAAAAACATCAGTTGAATACAAGAAAGTTTAAAGGACAAGTGGAAGCACTGAGGGCAGAAAGCAGTTACAGTTTACATGCTGAACAACCCCGCAGAGACCAGGTTCAGGCTGACAGAACAAAACTACGCTCTGCCTGAGTTTACCGTACCTTCACTGCTCAATAGGGACTGTGATTCTTGTTGAAATGAATGGTATATTAAAAAAAGCACAATAAAAGCTGACGTGGTAGTGGTGACTTCTCTCTCACCAGGTTGTTCTTGGTTTTGGCCACGTTGGCATCATCTGGGCCCAGCCTGCACTCGTAGATCTCCAGGGCACGGCAGTAGTAGTACTCCACCTCCTCGTACTTGCCCTGGTTCTGACAAAGCAGGGCCAGGTTGTTCAGTTGTTTGGCCACATCTGGGTGGTCCTTCCCCAGGACCTGATGGAGATCAAGAAGCAAGTGTTTTTAATTAACATTTCAGTTTATGTCTCTGCCTTGGTGCCTTTGGCTTTCTCCATGCATCTCTCCCTCCTGTGCCTGCTTTCACGTCTGCCTGCAGCAGGCACTCAGCAGATCTAATAAAAGGCTGGCAGATCAATAGAGGGGCTACAGAATGGAGCTTTCAGGCAAACAGACTCATTGCACCCTCCTGAGCTCTCTAGCTTTGTCATGTCTCCTATCTATCTCCTGCCTCGCTCTCCAACACCTGCTACATATTTTCAGCTGTGCTCTCAATTAAACTCCAATTCCCCTCCGACGTGGGAATGGCCCCCTACGGAAACTTCACAGACAATTTAAGAAAATCATTTGCTCTTTTCCCTATTTATAGTCGCTGGTGTTACAGTAGCTCCAACTGACATTTTGGAAATATTATCACTGTTAATTAGTTTATTACAATGAGCTAATTGTTCGATGGTTTAGCCTCGAGATGAGGCCTTGATAGCAGTGCTGTGGACGGCTCTACTGGTGCAATCCAGGGATGTGGCCTACCTTTTCTCTGATCTCCAGAGCCCTCTTACACAGTGGCTCAGCCTCCTTGTACTTCCCCCTCTTTCCATACAGCACAGCCAAGTTGTTGAGCGTTGCAGCAACCTGGATAACAGAAACAGAGAAATCTTGAATAAGGCCACTTCCTTTCTCTGCTTTGCTTTCGTACTGGCAGTTTAGCTTAACAATATCAGAATTGAATTTACATGTCTAATGACCCATCACACTCATAAAAATGTATACTGTTCAATCAAGCAGTCTTTCAAAAAGCTCAAATCCACCTGGATTACGCAGGACAGTCGTAACCTGCCTTTGTGTTTCATTATTCTGTGTCGAGGATCAGACTGAGTGACAAGAGCAACAATATGAGGCAAACTGCAAAGCACACAGAGCTGCAGGGACTACCACAGTGCTTTAATAGTGGTGTTTTTGGTGCCACAGTGTAAATCGATTCTTACAAATCTGTTCACAAAGGCAATGAAATACGGAGTATATTTTAATGTTTTCCCATTGGTCGTAGTCCGATTGCAAAGATTTTGTGATTTGGTTCATGCTGGGTGTATGAGCAGACAATGAGCAGTTGTGATTGATTACTTTCAAGCACATGGTTAAAAATCCATACTTTAATAGTGGAAAGAAATCCATACAGACTGACTGACTAGAGCAGTAAATACAGCAGACTGTACAGTTATTGCCTCCATGTTGACAGAGTCTTCCAGTGATTATGAACTAACACCGGGTGACTAATCGGATCTATCTAAACATGGATGTGTCCACATGAAGATATGGTTGCCATGACGATGGTGGAGTCTTACAGCGGGATGGTCTTTGCCCAGGGTTTTCTCCCTGATGGACAGAGCATCGTTGAGCAGATGCGCAGCCTCTTTGTATTTGTTCTGATCCCTGCACGAGCGAGAGGGAGAGACAGGACAACGCGTTGAGACTCAATTTTACTCGCTCTTTGACAAAATTTGTGTAGAAAGGAGGGCAACATGGAAATAAGTAAAATAATGAAAATAACAGTAGAAGTAACTCAAGTTTCCATATGGAGACATTTCTGACCTATAGACCAAGGCCAGGATGTTGAGCATGGTGGCCACGTCAGGATGGTCGTGTCCAGAGGTCTTCTCCAGGTCCTCCAAAGCCTGCTTGCAGAGGGGTACGGCCACCTCGTACCTGCCCTGGGAGGCATACTGGATCACCAGGTTGTGCAGGGTTCTCAGGCGGGCTGGGATCTCGTAGCCTCCCTGTTGGGCTGCAGCCACGGCCGCACTATTGTGTTGGTGCTGCACTGTGGAGGACACACACGCAGGGCAAAGGTCAGCTTGGATGTCAAAGGGAGGAAACTGAGCTGATTATATCGCTAACTACATTTGGATGCACACAATACTGTGGTTTCAGGGAATAATTCGATTATGGGGATAATTCAATTAGTATTTAATAGCATGACATAACATTATCTACCCCAGTGTCCTGGGCTTACATGGATAGTCAGGTTCATTTAATAGGAGAGGGATGTGACACCAGATAATCAGGCCAATATAATCTTAATATCAAACAAAAGCTGCAAAGCAGGTGTGCTTATTGTAGAGTTCTTATAACAAGATTTATGCATTTAAAAAAGAATACTTTAAGTGCCCTGATGAACATCCACTATGTAAAAGTGTCATGATTTTGACCACAATAAAAATGTTATGTATCATGATTTAAAAGTCTCAATTGTTTTACTAATTGCCATTCTAATAATGTAAAAATCATTCCTTTTAATCACACACTACAAATACTTTTGGATAAAACATGTATTATTAGCTCTTTACTCTTTAGATGATGACTATGATTTTGGACACAAACTCTTGTATCATAGAAAAGCTACAGTGTGTTATCAGGTTTTTCAGTTACAGGCGAGTAGAATCATAATGTCATGCTGAATTGCTGAGTACTGTTGTTCTTACTTCCTTGGCCATGCTCCTCCTCATCATTGGGGAAGAGGTCGTCCAGGGAGTCCTTCGGTGTCTCTCGGTCCTTCTCCTCCTGCTGAGAGGATAAAACGAAGCTGCCAGTCAGGAATCAAGGACGACAATTCAGGAATCATTCATATCAGATGTGAAATGAACAATGACAGGTAACAACACAGGAATGAAGAATACCAAGCACATCGATCAGATTACCAAAACAAGCATGCATGAGATTAAATCTGATTGAAAGCTTGATGTTTGTAGGATTATATCAGAGTGGAGAGACGCTGAGCATCAGAGACTTAATTTACCACCTGGCAACAACACTGTCATGTAGTTTTAAACATTTAACAAATAAACTGATGTAACCTTATCGTGTAGTTACATTGGTAGTATTAAGACCATTTAGACCAATACATACAATATGTACATTAAAATTATACTATACTACATCATGAGCTCGTTATTTCACCTTGACAGGATAAATTGGATTTGAAGGATAAACTTGACTCATCCATATTCTTCAAAAGATTTTAGTCCAACTGAAATTAAAAAGATTTTTTTGGTCTGCTACAGCATACACATATCTGCTCTGCAAATAACTTGTCATGTGTTCTCCATTGAGAAAGTATCAGAAACCATAAGGGAGAAATTTATATTTTACATCTTTTAGTTTCATGATTTCAATGGGATACCATTAGGTATCCATCTACGTAGATGGAGACCTCATGTCGATACAGCCAATCAAACCTTGCATAAAGCAGTTATCTCAGCATTCTGTTATAGGCAGAGCAGATGGTCACACTGCGATTTCAGTTGGACTTTAATGCAGCAGCCTGTTAAAAGCTGGAAAATGGAAAAGCTGCTTTCAGAGCAAGAATAAGGATCCTTCAGGCTATTGGCAGGATGGGTTCGTGTCGAGTTAAGCAGTTAGTGTTTACAGCTTCTTTTTGTGACTAAGAATAAGGTCAGAATATGCAGCAATTCATCCCCATCACCAGATCAATGAGGACCCAACTAGAAAGGCTCATTCCTGGAAGACTGTGCAAGTTCTCATTCCTCACACAAACACCATCTGTGTTTTTTTTCTCCTGTATCAGATATCATCTACAGTTTGCTGCCCTTTAGAGTTAAATCAGTAATTTCAAGGCAGATTCAAAATAAAACTGTTACAAGTTGGTTCACAGCACAGGATTTGCGTTAGTATTTTCTGACTGTTTGTCCCTTTCTGCTTATGCTAACAAACAAGTCATCTCCATTTCACTACATAGGCTAAATAATAAATGAAATCTGAATCCAGTCAACTGAACTCAGTGCTTTCAGGTTAACAGTGTTAAAAAGGAACAATATATTTTTAACAATCTGGCTACGATGAGAACAATCTAACCACAACGCATACAAATTGGTGGAATGAAATATCTCAAAATGCATCAACTCAAATCTCACAAAAATATATTAGTGACCAATTAATAATCAATCTGGACATGCATTTGTAATTGTAAGTGAGGGGCTTCAGTCTTGATATCAAGCGCACTGTCAGTGTACAGTACTTACAGTGGGTGACACGTCTTCATCGTATTTTTTGAGCTGGTTCATGAACTCCAGGTGCTTCTTCTCCTCTTCCAGCTGGGCCACGCTCTGTTCGCTCTTCTGCAGCTTCTGCTGGGTGTTGGCCAGCTCGTCCCGCAGCCACTGGTTTTCCTGGCAAAGCCTCCTCACCTGCGCACGCAGCTTCTGCTTCTCCGACTCCACCGCGTTCAGGTGGTTGGACAGGGCCATCATCACCTGGGACGGAGACAGCATTGAAGAGCAATGACATTTAACAAGGACAAACTGTGGCGGCGGCGAGGCAGGGGAGTACAAATTGGGGCTGATTCTGTATGAATCATGATCACCATACAAGCTCTTTATAGAATGAGGAAGCAAAAACACAAAGTAGAAGACAGCAACACATGGCTCTGTGGGTTAAATAACACATACAAAATGTACTACATTGTAAACCATTCTCTCTTTTTCTGCCAATTCTGATACTAAAAACTGTGACCCACTTTATTTTACAGTACATTTTCTTTTTTGCTCGTATCATCCTACTAACCAAACTTTAACTACTCATTAAGTAGGAAAATACTGTTTTGCCCCCCTCATACCTCTACCACCCAGTCTTACCTGTGCTTCTCCCAGGCCCAGTTCAATCATCTCCACTGACTTGCGGAGCAGGTTGGACTTCTCGTGCACCAGGTTGGCCTCTTCATCCTTCTTTAGGCACTTGATGGTCTCCAGGAGGCTGTGGAGGATGGAGTTGTGCTCGTTCTTCAGGGCCTCCAGACCCTGGATCACTAGCTTTGTGTTGGAGATGATCTCCTCCTGAGAGAGCTTCTCCAGCTTCTCTTCCCGTGGATACACCATGGTGGACATCTTCTATGTAGCTCAGGGAAACCTGAACAGGTTGAAAAAAGAAGGCAAACGGCTGTTACAACAGGCTAACTCACTGGACACTGTGGGAACATTTAAAACAGCAGCAGCTGCCACATTAAAGGGCGTTTTCAGAACGGTCTTCCAAAGATGCAGCTGTGCTTGTTTAACAGTGAAATTCACAAAACAGAACCCGACAGCTCGGCTGAACATGCACAACATGCATCTTGTTACTTTTCCTCCATTTAACTGAAAGTATCTTCACACTACAAACCCTCTAAGGCATTCTCTGCTGGAGTGACGTGACAGAAGCCACTCTCCATTCTCTGTTTAAAGATATCAGTGTCTGACAGTGTGGAGCCCCGCCCTTGCCAACAGACACCACGTCATCATTCTGTGCTCTGTTAATGACATCGTAGCATGATCCACTTTTTTTTATCACTCCAGGGGAGATGAGGGAATCAAATTTGATGAGTGAGATAGGTCAGCATTTCTTTGAGCTGTTAAATTAGACAAATACAGCATGTATGCAGTTCAATAGAAAGAAAGGTAGTTAAATAAAACATGAATTAAAATGACTATGCTACAACTAAGTCTATTTGCAATTGTTAAGTGAATAGCCACATACAAATTAAAGACATGTCTGCTTTATACATAGCAGAGGGCCACAGGGACATATTATTCAGGTAGACAGACTGTTATGATTTGGCACCTATGATAAGCTCTGGTTGGGAGCAGGGCTGCAGCTTGCAGTGTAACAGAGAGCACACGGATGCTGCAGTGTGGGGGCCTTACGCTGCCAGCACTTTATGCAAACAGAAGCCTAGCTGGCTGCAGGACTGGCTGAAGAGTCAAGGATAGGATGACATGACAAAAGCCTCAGTAATACAGCTTAGCAGCTGGTCAAGTCACAGAAAAACCTCAGTGTCAGTAATATTGTGTTCTGTAGAAATGTCTGCCCTTTGGTGAGCGCATGGAACATGTGCTGTTTTGCCCAAACTGTCTGAATATAACCTATGACTCACTGAGCTGCATCACTGTTGGCTACGTAGTGCAAATGTCAGTGCAAAAAGCGGCCCTGCCCTTCCGACTGGGGTCCGGGGCAATGTTGAACTAGTGCATTCTGTATTTTAGCACCAGTGAGGATAAGAGGTTATGGATGAGGGGGCTTGCAGGAATAAACACCAGCTGAGAGCCATCTGCCAAGAGAAAAATATACTACACCATTAGTCAGCCACTCCCTGCTTTGCTAGAACATTTCAGCAATTATCAGAGCATTGGCAAAACAAAAAGACCAACAAAAGCCCTAAACAACTGCAATAAATAGTTATTTATATATTTATATTATTATTTGCTTTGTAATGTGACAGCAGAAGTGATAATGACAGCTATGTTAAGTCCTGTTGTAGACACCTGGAATTAACATATCTGCAAAACCTAATTTTTCTTCAATGTTCAGCGAGAGCGATTGATTGCTGGCTTAAGAATCAAACTACTTGAGACATCACAACATGATCAGAAATGGCTGCTAGGGATGCAACTAACGATTATTTTCATTACTGATTAATGTGCTGATTATTTTCTCGTTTGTCTATGAAATAGCAGAAAAAGGTAAAAAAAATGCCCGTCACAAATTCTCAGCGCCCAAGGTGACGTCTTCAAGTGTCTTGTTTTGTCCCACCAACAGTCCAAAACCAAAAGATTTTTTGTTTACTATCATAGAAGATTAAGGAAACCAGAAAACGTACACAGAATTTTGAGAATTTTGCCATTCTTTCATTAAAAATGACTCAAAACGATTCAATTATCAAAATAGTTGCCGATTAACTCTCTGTCGATCGACTAATCGTTGCAGCTCTAATGACTCCCCACCATAATTTGTTAGCTTCAATGCCCTAAGACCTTTCCTTTCAGAAAATCTATTTTTCTTGTGTATTTTACAGCGGACACTGGCACTGGCAGAAACACAGACAACACGTCCAACTGGGTCTGTTGCTAGTATCCAACCTGTGATGTTATGCATGTCACATCATGTTAATCCCAGCTGGGCTCTGGCAGGGGAGTGTTATTTATGATGCTAATATGTTTCATGATGGACACTAGACAAGCACAAAGAGGCAGCTACTGCAGTCAACTAATGGCCAACTGGATGTCAGCCTGTGGAAATGAGCTTTAATCGGGATGACATTGGAGCCTGTGTACCAGCAGCTGGAGGCTCTGGATGGGCAGGAGAGCAGCACTGATCGATGATAAAAAGTGGCAGGTAACCTAACACTATGGAGTGTATGGGGAGGATACAGAGAAGATATATGCATCTCTGCCGTCCTCTCAACTGGAAATGATATGGTTTTTCCTTTTCTCCAGTGAAAAGCTTTACCATCCTCAGGTTCATGAACCTGCTTACTTAAATCCATTGAAGAATTCCAAAAATGCATAATGTTCGAGGGAAAAGGTATCAATTGATTTTTCCTCTTGAGAAGCTTTTCTGTTAAATTGCTGAAACCTCAGTGTGATGAAGGCAAAAGTGAAGGGTGCAGTAAGCCTAATGCAAAACAGACAACATCTTGTCTACGCTGTTAAAACGCTGAAGCAGTGCTGCTGCCTGACTCATATTGAGCATATAATGTGTGTGACATTGAGCATTTCTCATCTGCAATTTAGTACTTTATTGCACTTCACATACGATGATCTCTTTACTTTCATTTTACAGGAGGCAACATAAGAGCGATAAAAAGCAAATTCGCAGAGACAGCCACCCTCTTCGGAGAAGAGCAGAGTGACAGGATCCATTAAGATTTTTTCAGCACACATCAAATGAGCCCATTCTAATGAAACAAAGCATATAATCAATTAATAGTAACATGCACTCTTTCTAAACCACTTCAATTCCTCTCAGATGTATCAAATGTATACCTACTGGAAAAGGTGTGACCTTGTATTTGCTGCTAGCTTAAAAATCTTAACATTAAAAAATGAAAAGTATATAAAAGAATTATTGAGATCAAACAAAATACTCATATTAAAAAACAGATCCGGTAAGAATTCATTAGTACAAAACTGTTTTACGGAGGTTGTGTAGTAGTCATAGTACGCACATATTTAGCATGCCGAAAACAAAATGACCAGAGGGCTTACAGTCAGCAGTTGCAAGCATGCAGAACAGTATAATGTGCTAACAGTAAAGTTAGTCTGAAGGCAAGAAGGAACATGTTTTTGGGAGAACTTACATGAAAGAAAAATAGACCATAGCAATTTTGTCCTGACAAAACAGCTGTCTCACTACTTAACGTGAAAGTCTATTCAAATGCCACACAAATCGAGTCTAACTCTTATTTGCATGGACAAAGAGATGTCTGTTTTGTATAACATTTTGAGTTGAGCAGCATTTAGAGTCACATGCTATATGAGCATTATGCTGCAAAAAGGGGTGAGCCCTGAGTGAAGTCAAGGTGGGGATAAAACCCTAACATCGCATGAAGTCATGTCAGACAGATGAGAAGTTCGCTTTGCCATCAGAGCCTACAGTACGTTTCTGTTCTTACCTACTCTGACCAAGATATGAAAGGATGTCTTTGAAAGATTCAGCATGTTCACAGATCAGACAGCTTATTACTCTGTACAGCTACTCTGAGTCTCAGCAGTTTAGCGCCTGTGTGGATGAAAGGCCTGACTAGCTGGGTATACACAGTCAGTAGCTAACAAAGACAAAGAACTGCTTTCATGTCAGTCAGGCGAGAAACGAGCAGCTTCGCTTTGATAAAATATACAAACACATGTATCAAGGACTTTCTGCTTTCTTCAGATGGCTGAAGTTAATATTTTCCAAGACTTTAAAGAGGTGAGATAAAGTCCAACAGGTCTGCTGTTGTTTTTCTTTAAAAACACTGCCCTTGAATTAATCTTTAACATTTACTTTTACTTGTGTTTCACACACATAAAGCACACATAAATTATATCACCAAAGGTTAAAATACAACAGACTGACTGAAGGAAATGACAGACTATGTACCAGCTCTAATTCATGAGGCCTAGAATATGACTCCTCATACTGCCGAAATGCACTCACTATGTACATGGTACTCTATACAGCAGCACATAATATTCACTTGATTTGGGCTTAATGCCCTCATGATCAGGTACAGGAATGGTCAGGATCAAGCATTACTCAAGGTTCAGTAGCAGCTACTAAGAAGAAATGTTCACTTCTTAACACAAGCAAAAAGTAAACACGGGCATACGAGGAAACCATGTTCAACAAATCCCTTGGCCCGGAGCTACTTGACCTGCCATTTTAATACGTATGCAACATAGATAAGACATGGTGCATTAACAGATGTTCCTGCCTCTCATTGGTACTTTGCAACAGATGGGAGTATTTTACAAAATGTAGCTTTACAATCAGGTTGGGATCTAAAACCATTAGAGTGGCATGTTTATACAATATATAGGACCATTAAAGTGAAACAACTTAATCTAAGCAAAGTGGTCATGGCTCTTTTTCTGTTTTTTACATGAGGAAAAACGATGGGAAACAACTGACTAAATATGAAAAAGGGGAAACTTAAATTACACTCTCAAAGAATATCCATTACAAAACCCACTAAATACCTGCTAAAGACTTACGCCATCTATCATTCAGCTGCAACAGCTTGCTGGACCAGAAAACTAACCTCAGTTTCAGTGGCAGATCAGAGCCTCATAGTTTGGCCCGGAGAAAAGCCGATGAGATAATGACTCCTCCTCCAGCAATAGCGCTACACGCCAGCAAAGTGCCTCATAAAACTGCTGTGCTAATCCAAAGCGATCCTCCTTAAAATGAAGAAGGAAACCTTCAGGGGGAAACAGAGGCAAGTGGAAATTAAACAGGACAGGAATGAGAGGGATGAGTGCCGATGGTGGGGAGAGGAGGAAGGGAGCTGCTTGCAGGATGATGATGATGACCTTCCCACTGCTCGCTCTGTCAGAGCATCAGCACCACAGGGTGCACATCGAGAGATGGCCCCGCCCACAGCGGGAGGAGAGTGGAGGAGCAGGTCGGATGGGGGAGGGAGCCATCCTGATCTAGACTCTGCTCCTCTATATTCATCAGACACAAAGGAATAGGTCTAATGAGACACAATGGAACAGACTCGATGACACCATTTACAGGCTCGAAAGGAGTTTCGCATGCCACCAAGGCTGCAGGGTTAAAACCTACTGTCTTGTGGTACTATGCAGTATATGTGAGAATATTACACTGATTTACATATAGCTCCCGGCCCTGTATTCTCACCTTAGAACCAAGCAATAAATGTCTGGTGGGCCAATTTCACTTGTAATCCTAAATCAAACCGTTTACCTTCTGCCGTCAAGCAAATGGTCATAAAGTGACAGGAACATCCGGAGCCCACCAAACACACAAACATGACACGGGACTGTGATGATCATATATACCTCCAGAAATGTCCAAAAGATAACCTCTTCAGTGATGTTCACAGGCTGAATAATACAGCAGTGATTAGAGGACTATCTGGTTTCCGATAACATGATTAAACTGGATTTTCCTAATACAAGCAAATACCTGTCAATAGATCACCTGTGATCCATGCGCCTTGAGAGAAAAATCAGTCCAAAGAATCAACTCGCCACCCGAGCTAGAAAGCAGAGGACCTACACTGAAGCAATGCTTATTGTTACATTTTATGGGATGTTCAATTTGTGAGCCAAAAATACACAAGAATCTCAGCCTGGTACTTTTACCATGTCTGCAGATTAACTTATTAGCAGCTTTAGCAAAAAAGCCTTCAAACCTTATATTATCAAAATCCTGTTTACTAATAAAAACTAATCAAGAACCGTTTCAAAAATAACTGAACAGACAAGTCTTAATTTGACATTGTTAGGATGAGGTGGATCAAGAGCTGAATTTTATGGAGATTTTAAGTTAGACGACTCAACCTTGCAGGGGGTTCAAAGGTCATATAATATTGCAGCAATTGTAGCATATCTAGCCCAGACGTCAGTACAAATGCCCAAGAGGAGAGAACAGTGTTATGAAAGACAGTTCTGTTCAAAGGAACAGCTTGGTGGACTCTGTATTGACTAGTTTATTTCCTTCTGAGCAGTGGAAATGCCATCTCCCCCTGTCATGTTTGCCCAGCCAGAGCGCCACTCTTCATTAGCCTCCATCTCCAGAGAGGCCTCAAGCCTCACATTATCACACCTCCCTTTGGCAAACACCGTCATCACTCAGTCCCTCGTTTCTCCTGATCCCTCCCTACCTTTACTGCACTACAGTCATTCGGGTAAGTCGACTGGGCTTTTGCACACTGATCTCCAAGAAGAGGATTAACTGAATAACCCTTAATTGTGCATAAGTGTGTACTTGCTACTGCCACGTATAGAATCTTACTGACTTTAGAGCAGCATTAAAAACTCATTAGAAGCTGCCATTTTCCTCTTTATAATTATGTGAATATGGTTTTAAGCAAACCTACAGACAAAAGTTTAAATGTTTGTCTTACAACCTTATCAAAAAGCTTAACTTCACTAAAAGTCCCTAATGAGCAAATACAAAAAGCAATGGAAACAGGCCGTTTGAGAGAGGGTGTGGTGCTTGTTGGTATAATAATAGTAAAATAATAGCATAGGAAATGGAAAAAAAGGCAGACTGCAGTGGGTGCACCCACAAGCCAGTGGCCGATCTCTGTGCCATCTCCCCAGAGGCGCATTTCCTGTCTACTTGATGAAGTCTGACACCGACAGATCACTTTATCTCCCTCCGTTTCCTGCACAAGCAGCAATCCAACACACTGCCTGCACCACCACAGGACACAAAGGAGAGCCAGCCGTCAAGGAGGGTGCGGCGGGGCCTGGGACAACGGTGTCCACAGTGACCAGCTGCTAGAGGGCCGTGTCCCCACTAATAGTTGTCTGAAAAATGTCTGCCCGAACACACCGAGGTACCAGGTAGAGCATCTGAGTTTACTGTAGAAGACACGACACCTGTGCTTATGAAACTGTTCTCCACACAGCCGTATGTCGATGTTAACGACTCTGCACATCACAAACGGGGAATCTTTTAAACATCTGCAGTTACTTCAAAACATAACACAGCAGCTCAGGTGGCGCTGCTCATTATTAAACTCACAATTTCATTTCGTTACGACTTTCGCAGTTGACCACGGGGCCGCGGTGTTCTGCCCTCGTCTGCCAGGTTTTTAACCAGAAAGGCCGATTTGAGCCGCTCTGTCGTTCACTGGACTTACTGTGGTATTTTCTGGACGAGTTAACCTCGCAGTGAAGCTTGAGTTTTGATCCGTTAGAGCTCCGTTCAGCGACCAGCTAGCCTCTAGCTAACCAGCTAGCATCACCACTCCCTGGGCGTTGCGAGTTCACCCTGTTCAAACCGCCGGGCTCGTGTTTTCTATACCCGGTGTCTTACACTGACGCTACTTACACACACGGCCAAATGTGTCACAGGCTTCATGCTCTTAAATGTATTAGTTGGTGAAAATGAAGCTATCACTTACCGAGAGCTAGCTCAGCCCCTTTAAATCCAAAATGTCTCCAGCACGGCAAGATTCTCCCAGCAGCCACTGCGGCTGAATTGATGTACAGTGACGTCATGTTTTGTTTTCGCCACTTTTCTTTGGATAAAAAAAACATCTGTCTGTCTGTCTGTCTGTTTATCTGTCTGTTTATCTGTCTGTCTGTCTGTTTATCTGTCTGTCTGTTTATCTGTCTGTCTGTCTGTCTGTCTGTTTATCTGTTTATCTGTCTGTCTGTTTATCTGTCTGTCTGTCTGTCTGTTTATCTGTCTGTTTATCTGTCTGTTTATCTGTCTGTCTGTCTGTTTATCTGTCTGTCTGTCTGTCTGTTTATCTGTCTGTCTGTCTGTTTATCTGACTGTCTGTTTATCTGTTTATCTGTCTGTCTGTCTGTCTGTTTATCTGTCTGTCTGTCTGTCTGTTTATCTGT